>CAWUFW010000272.1:832500-1340000 GCA_963921515.1 Calotriton arnoldi | reverse complement strand
CTCTTCACTCGCCGTTACTGGGGGAATCCTGGTTAGTTTCTTTTCCTCCGCTTAGTAATATGCTTAAATTCAGCGGGTCGCCACGTCTGATCTGAGGTCGTAGTCCGAAGAAAACGCCGGAGCGTTAAAGGGGAGCCGGGGGAAGCCAGCCCCCTGCCGGGCAGGGGCCCTGGCGTCCCCTGCAGCGCGCGCCCTCTTTCCCCGGATCGGATCTGGAAGGGGTTTTCGCCCTCGCCGGGAAGCCGGCCGCGGAGGTGGGCGCCCGAGGCGCGTGCAGCCGGTGGGATACCACAGACAGCCACGCGCGGCACGCAGCCAGGCGCCCCGGGACGGGCCCCGGGGCGGACCGGTCGCCAGACCCCTTCTTGGGGGCTAGGCGCGCCAGCGGCGTACCTCCGCGACAGGACCCAGCGAGGGACCCTGCCACGGGCGATCGGGGGGTCTGACCTTGGGGGGGGACGAAGGGGAAGCGGAGCTAACCCTGCGACGGCCCCAGCCGCGTCCCGGGGAAGCCCCGGGGCGATTGACGATCGAGCGACCCTCAGACAGGCGTAGCCCCGGGAGGAACCCGGGGCCGCAAGGTGCGTTCGAAGTGTCGATGATCAATGTGTCCTGCAATTCACACTAATTCTCGCAGCTAGCTGCGTTCTTCATCGACGCGCGAGCCGAGTGATCCACCGCCAAGAGTCACAGGCAACTTTTCGAAAACGTTCACCCACCTGCAGGCGCAGGAGAGGCGGGAGGAAGGCGACGCCGTCCGTCCGCCGCCCGCGCGGCGAGACGGCCCGGGCGCCCCGTTCAAGGCTTCCCCTCTGGAAGTCAGACTGCACCGTTGGGAGAAAAGGAACATTGCCAGGCGCTCGGCCCGGGAGTCCCCCCCTCACCCACCCACCCGCGGGCGAGGAAGGGGGCTCCCGGTGCGTCGGGAGCAGGCAGCCCCGCAGCCGCCGGGCCCTCCCGGAGTAGTAACCGGGAGGGACCGCACGAGTCTTCAAACCCCTCGGCCCGGCCGCACAGGACCGGGTCGAACCTGGGTACCTGGCAACGAGGGAGGGTCGCCCCACCTGCACCTCAGCCGTCCGTCGCCGGGTGGCCCGAGCCGTGCACCGAGCTGGCTTGTACAGCCCACCCCACCCTTGCCCGTGCCGGAGGCGCCGGAAGGGACGAGCCAGGCAGCTCCCCATCCCGCACACCTCCCACCGAGAGAAGCCGGGGGTCCCCTCGCAGGCCCTCGGCCCCTTCTCTTCCAGGCTGCCCTGCCGCACCAGAAGGGCCCGACCTCAGTCGCCCGGATCTCGGTCAGGCCGGGACGTTGGGCGCAGGAGGGCCCAGCCAGCAGCAGGTCCTTCTAGGGGGGGGTGGTACCAGCCCACTGCCATTCGGTTTTCCCCCACCGCGGGGGTGGTGCCGGGTGAGCTTGAGGTTCCGTCTCGGGAGGGCCTACCGCTGTGCCCCTCCCAGAGAGGGACAGGAGACGGGGGCCGCCCACCGTCCCCAGTCCCTCGCGCGTCGGTCGGGTCCTCCCCCACCCCAGTGGAAGAGGCCCACCGAAAGTCCCGGTCCTCGCCCGAGCGCCCCATGCGGCCGCGGACCGCTCCGCCGGCTGGGGCGCGCAAGGGCAGGGCCGGGCCCTGTGCCTACGGTGTGTGTGCTTGCTGGAGGTGGGCCGAGGGCTTCGGGCTGGCGCCGTCGGTCGCTCGGGCCGCTCCGCCGTTAATGATCCTTCCGCAGGTTCACCTACGGAAACCTTGTTACGAATTTTACTTCCTCTAGATAGTCAAGTTTGATCGTCTTCTCGGCGCTCCGCCAGGGCCGTTGCCGACCCCGGCGGGGCCGATCCGAGGACCTCACTAAACCATCCAATCGGTAGTAGCGACGGGCGGTGTGTACAATTTGGTTTTTTCAGCTAAATTTGAGGTTTGCATGGCATTTTGGGTAGGAAAACGTTGGGGGATCCATGCAAGCCATACCTCATTGGACTCCCCCGGGTGTCTACTTTTCAGAAATGTTTGGGTTTGGTACTTTCCCAAGATGGCCGCCGAGCCCGGGACCAAAATCTCAGGTGCCCCCCCCCCCAAAACCCGGTAGTTTTGTTATAGGTAATTTTGAAGTCTCCACAGTATGATTTGGGCCATTTCCTGTTGCAGCCACTATGCCTACGCACACAAGTAAGGCACCATTTTTATCGGGAGACCTGGGGGAACGCAGGGTGTGAGGAAATTTGTGGATCCACACAGATTCCACAACTTTCCCACACAGAAATGTGAGAAAAAAGTGATTTTTTCAGCGAAATTTGAGGTTTGCAGGGTATTCTGGGTAGGAGAATGTTGGGGGACCCACGCAAGCCATACCTCGCTGGACTCCCCCGGGTATCTAGTTTCCAGAAATGTGTGGGTTTGGTAGGTTTCCCTAGATGGCCGCCGAGCCCCGGGCCAAAAACTCATGGGACCCCCCTTGCAAAACCAGGTTGGTTTGTGATAGGTAATTTTGATGTCGCCTCAATAGGTTTTGGGCCCTTGCCTGTCGCGGGTCCTTGACCCACCCACGCGAGCGAGGTACCATTTTTATCAGGAGACCTGGGGGAACGCTGGGTGGGAGGAAATTTGTGGATCCACGCAGATTCCAGAACTTTCCCACACAGAAATTTGAGAAAAAAGTGATTTTTTCAGCGAAATTTGAGGTTTGCAGGGGATTCTGGGTAGGAGAATGTTGGGGGACCCATGCAAGCCATACCTCGCTGGACTCCCCCGGGTGTCTAGTTTCCAGAAATGTGTGGGTTTGGTAGGTTTTCCTAGATGGCCGCCGAGCCCCGGGCCAAAAACTCATGGGACCCCCCTTGCAAAACCAGGTTGGTTTGTGATAGGTAATTTTGATGTCGCCTCAATAGGTTTTGGGCTCTTGCCTGTCGCAGGTCCTTGACCCACCCACGCAAATGAGGTACCATTTTTCTCGGAAGACTTTGGGGAACGCGGGGTGGGTGGAGATTTGTGGATCCACGCAGATTCCAGAACTTTCCACCACAGAAATGTGAGGAAAATGTGTTTTTTTAGACACTTTTTTAGGTTTGCAAGGGATTCTGGGTAACAGAACCTGGTGAGAGCCAGTCAAGTCACGCCATCCTGGATTCCCCTGGGTGTCTAGTTTTCAAAAATGTATAGGTTTGCTAGGTTTCCCTAGGTGCCAGCAGAGCTAGGGTTCAAAAACTACAGGTAAGCACTTTGCCAAAAAAGGGTCATTTTTCACTGTGAAATTGTGGTGTGTCCACGTTGCGTTTTGCGCCGTTTCCTGTCGCGGGCTCTAGGCCTACCTACACAAGTGAGGTACCATTTTTCTCGGAAGACTTTGGGGAACGCGGGGTGGGTGGAAATTTGTGGATCCACGCAGATTCCAGAACTTTCCACCACACAAATGTGAGGAAAATGTAGTTTTTTTGACATTTTTTTAGGTTTGCAAGGGATTCTGGGTAACAGAACCTGGTGAGAGGCAGTCAAGTCACCCCATCCTAGATTCCCCAGGGTGTCTAGTTTTCAAAAATGTATAGGTTTCCTAGGTTTCCCTAGGTGCCGGCAGAGCTAGGGTTCAAAAACTACAGCTAGGCACTTTGCCAAACAAGCATTGGAAATGCAATAGGTCTCGCATTTTTTTAAGTTAGAGCTATTGGCATTGTAAATGGCAATGTCTGTTACCTACTAAGGGAGGATGGAGGGAGCAGTTGGTGTCGTAGTGCCAAAATGCTCTGTTGGAGAGTGACTGGCCAAAAGTAAACCAAACAAGCAGCGACTTTTAAAAAACGAAAGCATGTGTGGACCGTGTAAGTGTGTAGCCATGAAGCATATTTTTAACAACTAAGCTTGGGGAATACTTGGATATTACTTTGTGCCAGGGAACAAAACAGAGCCCGATAGAGACCCGTTTCAAGGCCCCTTTTAAAAACTGCCGGTGCTCAGCACCGGTGAGACCCAGCCCACTTAAAGCCCTGGGTTTTGCACTCTAATTGTGGAAATAATCGTAGGTATTGGTGCTTGGGAACCAACTCATGCACGTTTTCCATCCTAACCAGGTGGTTTTCCCATTAAATGATTCCTCCTTGGGAAATGTGAATAGGAAAGAAGGATGGCAGCACAATTCAAACACACTACTGCAATTCCGGTGAAAACAGGTTTTTCTACCCACAATGGTATCATGAAAAAGCCCGGAAGACGGGCCCTTCAAGTATATGACCAAATGGTTGTGCAGTGGTTGCCTCTCAGACAGTGTGTTCTGGACTTGTAAAGTCTAAGTTGGGCAAAAGGCTTATCCTCTCCCCCAGCAGACACTGCTTTCCATTTGTAACAGTGGTTTTTTTTGTAAAGGAAGAAACTCCCCCCACCCGCAACTATTGTACTGCAGTGTCCTTACTATATATTTTTCCTTGGCTTACCATAGCTCCCTCTCACTTGAAATTTTGTAACCAAGGATGTGACCTGATCTATGTTCTTGCTATCAATATTTTCAATAAAAATATACAAAAAAAAAAAAAAAATCACTCAGTGTTTTTGCCTGTAAAGTTTAGGACATGACTATAGTCTCCAACAGGGACCCGCTTCAATGCCCGTTTTAAATTCTTCCGGGTCTGAGACCCAGACGGACCCAGCCCAATTAAAGCCCTGACGATTGATATTAGGTAGGTTCAGACGCCTTTAGGTATAAACTGTGCAAATAAACTTGGGATTCTGAGAGCGAACAATGTCTAGTGATGAATATGTAATGTCAAGTTTAACAATTTCGCTATGACATTTAATTTTTACATGTAAATTTATGTGTGGGGAATTTTTTTTTTTTAGATGGATTTTCATGTAACATTTGTATTGTGCTGTTTTGTTAAAACATTAATCACGTAACTATATATATATATATTTTTTTTTACATTTATTTCTAGGTTGAACCAAATGCACTGTATCCATAACTTCATTAAAATTAATTAGAAAGGTACATTGTATTTTATTGCATTAGTACTTATTACTTTATTTAGCACTTAACATACTCTTTGCAAGGCCTACAGAGTTCATTAGACTTCGAAACATTGCAGAAAGAAGTATCTGAAAGAGACACGTTAGTGACAGATTCCTTACCTTAGAATATCCCCAGGTGTCAGGCTGGATCCGGAAAGTTTTTTGCGTAGCAGTACCCTTGCGCGTCGGTAGGCGGCGTCGTGCGGCTCCGCGTCCGTCGTCGGCGTCGTGATCGCCGGGATGACGTCGCGGGCAGTACTTAGACGCCGCCCCTGCGCGCTGACGTCAGTTCTTCTTTTCCGCGCCAGTAAGCGCAGATCCGGGAAGAGCAGTGCCCTAGTCACTTTTTGACTACTTTTTTGTGAATTTTTTCACTGTTTTCTTCTACGAGTCTTCACGACTCCTAAGGTGTCGTAGGGATGCCCGGCTTTAAGCCCTGCGAGGTCTGTGCCCGCATGATGTCCATCACGGACCCGCATCTCGAGTGTCTCTTTTGTCTCGGCCGAGACCACGACACGAAGTCGTGCCCTGACTGCCGGAAACTTCATCCGAAGGCTTTGCGGGAGCGGTCTCGAAAGCTGCTCGAGGTCCGGCAGTCGGCTCCGCGCCGCACCAAGCCCCGGTCACGGGAGAGGTCGAGGGCCGGTCGCGGAGCCCCATCGTTCGTCGGAATCCAAGTCTTCGCGCTCCTCCGGTAAGTCGAAGCACAAGAAGTCTAAGCGGCGTCATCGCTCTAAGACTTCGCCTCGCCGGTCTCGCGACTCGGCTGAGGCCCCTGTCGGCACCGTCCCCGCGGCCCCGGACGTGCCTGTCGAGTCACCCCGCATTACCCGTCCTTCCCGGGTTCGGGGGCGACTCCGGCCCAAGTACAGGAGTTCCTGTCGGCCATGGCCCGCCTCTTCGGGCCTCAAGGTCCCTCCGGTGCGCCTTCGGGCCCCGCGGGCCCTGATGGGGTTGCTCCGGCGTCGCTGTCGACTCCGGTCTTGGCGTCGCCTGTCCCACCAGCCTTCATCCCGGCCTCGGCTCCGGCCCCGGCCTCGATCCCTGCTCCGGTGGTGCCGCAACCCCCATCGACGCCGGTTGACCTAACCACGCCTCCGCCGACGCCGATGTCCCCGACGTCGCCCGACGCCGGTTCCGGCGCCGATGAGACCTTGGGTCCCTAATGTCCCTCCTCCTCCATATTATGAACCTGGGGAGGACCAGGAAAGCTGGGAGGGGTCTGAGGACCCTCTCACACAACAGTGCGAGTTTGACCCGGACTGGGTTGAGGAACTTGGGGATGCCAGTGGTCTAGACACCTCCCCTGACTCTGGCATGCTGTCTCCTCCCGTGGCTACGGAGGAGGGGGCTAATTTTGCAACGGTGTTGCGTAGAGCTGCTGGAGCCTTGAATTTCCAGTTGCCTACTGTGGCCGTCAGGACTAACCTCCTGACAGAAGTGCTTCAGCCGGCGGCCTCCTCTTCGGAGACTGTGCTGCCGTTCAATGATGCACTCACTGACGTTCTTTTGGGTGCCTGGTCCAAGCCCACCACAGGGGCTCCTGTGGATAGGAACGTGGCCCGACGCCATCGCCCTGCTCCGGGCGACCCCTGTTTCTCTCCCAACACCCCACCCCTGAGAGCTTGGTTGTCCAAGCCTCTGCCTCCCAAACCGCCTTCCCTACCGCCCCTCCGGATAGGGAATCCAAGCGCCTGGACCACTTTGGGAAGAAGGCTTTCTCTTCCTCCAGTGCTGGCTTGCGGTCCGTCAACACCGCTTGCCTCTTGGGCCGATATACCCACTCCCTGTGGGATTCGGTGGCGACTGTTTTGCCGCAGTGTTCTGAGGAGGTCCAGACACTGCTTACCCGCGCCATTGCGGGAGGGCGAGATGCGGCTAAATACACCATACGTTGTGGCCTTGATACCGCCGACTCGCTGGCCAGATCGCTTGCAACGACGGTGGCGCTGCGTCGCCACGCCTTGCTGAGGACCACTGGTTTTTCGGGTGATGTCTAGAATACACTCATGGACATGCCCTTTGATGGAGTCGGTCTTTTTGGTTCAAAAGCAGACCATGCGCTGGAGCGTTTCAAGGACTCGCGGGCTACTGCCAAGTCCCTGGGCCTTGCTGTTGTGCGCCCTCCGCTCACATCTGCTTTTCGCCCCTTTCGTTGCCACGGAAGGGGCGCCCAGTCACGTCAGCAGCCCGGCCAACGGCCTGCGCAGCAAGCGCCTTCGCGTGGCCGAGGACGTGGATACCGCCGTGGCGGTTCGGGCAACCAGCGTGCGGGTCAGGCCACCACCTCCAGCCCGTCCACGGCCTCCAAGCCCTCCTAGTCCTTCCTTTCCGGTGCACAGCACGCCAGTAGGGGGCGGGGTCCGCCATCACATTCACCACTGGCGTCCCATCACCTCGGACAGGTGGGTCTTGGACATTGTCCGAAGGGGCTACTCCCTCCCCTTCGAGACCACCCCCCAGCCATGCCACCTCAATTCCACCGCATGTCAGGGGATCACTTGGTGCTTCTGCAGAAGGAAGTCATGGCCCTCTTGGCCAAGAGGGCCATCGAGCATGTTCCGACCCCAGAAGTAAGACGTGGTTGCTACTCCCACTACTTTCTGGTGCCCAAAAGGACAAGGAGGACATGCGTCCTATCTTGGACCTCCGGAACGTCAATCGCTTCCTCCGGAAGGAGAAGTTCAAGATGCTCACCCTAGCTCAGGTCTTGACTGCCCTCGACCCTGGAGACTGGTTGGTAGCGTTGGACTTGCAGGACGCTTATTTCCACATCCCCGTCCTGCCGGCCCACCGGCGTTACCTACGGTTCACGGTAGGCCTCGAGCATTTTCAGTTCACCGTGCTCCCCTTTGGCCTTACCAGTGCCCCTCGGGTGTTCACGAAAGTGATGGCGGTGGTCGCAGCTCATCTGCGCCGGGCAGGGGTTCCAGTCTTCCCCTACCTCGACGACTGGCTGCTGAAGGCGGGCTCGTCCCAGGCAGTCGTCTCCCACCTCCAGACTACGGCCGAACTCCTGCACTCGCTGGGGTTCTCCATCAATGTGCCGAAGTCGCATCTGATTCCTTCTCCACAGCTCCTTTTCATCGGAGCAGTTCTGGACACGACGCAGTTTCGGGCCTATCCTCCCGAACGGCGAGTCCGGGATATTCAGGCTATGATTCCGATCTTTCAGCCCTTATCCTGGGTTTCGGTACGGATGACCCTGAGGCTGCTGGGCCTCATGGCCTCCTGCATCCTGCTGGTCAATCATGCCAGATGGCATATGCGGGCTCTGCAGTGGGACCTGAAGTTCCAGTGGGCGCAGCACCGGGGCAACCTGTCCGATCACGTCCAGATCTCTGAGGGGGCTGCAAAACAGTTGCAGTGGTGGCTCACGGACCGGCAATGGGTCATGGGCAGATCCCTCTCCCTTCCCCAGCCAGAGCACACAGTTATGACGGACGCGTCCCTTCTGGGATGGGGCGGTCACATGGGAGAGGCGGAGATCAGAGGCCTCTGGTCTCCGGCGGAGTCCCGGCTCCATATCAACCTTCTGGAGCTCCGGGCGATCCGACTTGCACTCAAGGCATTCCTTCCCTCTGTCAAAAGGAAGGTTGTGCAGGTGTTCACAGACAACACCACCGCCATGTGGTACTGCAACAAACAGGGTGGGGTGGGGTCGTGGACCCTCTGTCAGGAGGCTCTGCGCCTCTGGACATGGCTGGAACATCAGGGCATGTTCCTGATGGTTCAACACCTGGCAGGTTCCCTGAACGCCAGGGCGGACGAACTCAGCCGCAGGTGCATGATGGATCACGAATGGCGTCTTCACTCGGAAGTGGCGCAAGGACTCTTTCTACGATGGGGAGAGCCTTGGTTAGATCTATTCGCCACCGAAGAGAACTCGCAATGTTCACAGTTCTGCGCGTTGGAATTTCCAAGGCGGCACTCGCTCGGCGACGCTTTTCGTCGCGAGTGGAGTTGCGGTCTGTTGTACGCCTTTCCGCCTATACCACTTCTACCCAGAGTGTTGAAGAAGATTCGGCGCGACCGGGCCCAAGTCATCCTTGTGGCTCCGGACTGGGCTCGAAGAGTTTGGTATCCCGAGCTACTCAGTATGAGCGTAGATCCCCCGATCCGTCTGCCTCTTCGGGAGGATCTTCTGTCCCAGCAGCAGGGGACGGTCCTCCACCCGAACCTGTCCAGCCTCCACCTGCTTGCGTGGAGATTGAGTGGCGGCAGTTGATTCCTTTCGACTTGCCTCCCGAAGTTTGTGATGTGATTCTGGCAGCCAGGCGTCCCTCCACTAAGGTGGTATACGCCTGCAGGTGGAACAAATTTGTGGCATGGTGCACAGCAAAGGCTGTGAACCCCCTTTCTGCCCCTCTTTCTGAGGTCCTTCTGTTCCTTCTTTCTCTGGCCCAACAGGGTTCTGCCCTGGGTACCATCAAGGGTTATCTCTGTGCTATCTCGGCCTTCCTCAGGCTCCCTGATCAGCCCTCCCTTTTCAAGTCCCCTGTTGTTAACAGGTTCTTAAAAGGCATTACACACCTCTTCCCTCCTGTTCCGTTTGTGATGCCTCAGTGGGACTTGAACTTGGTTCTTACCTTTTTAATGTGCGCTCCCTTTGAGCCTCTACATAACTGTCCTCTTCGTCTTCTCACTCTGAAGACAGCCTTTCTGGTGGCCATCACCTCCGCTCGGCGGGTGAGTGAGCTCCAGGCTCTATCATGCAAACCTCCCTTTCTGTCTGTGCATCCAGACAAGGTTGTTCTTAGGACGCGTCCGTCCTTCTTGCCAAAGGTGGTTACTGCCTTCCACATTGGGCAGACCATCACTTTGCCTACCTTCTTTCCGCCTCCGCATCCTTCCAGAGAGGAAGAGAGGCTCCACCGTCTGGACCCAAAACGTGCGCTCTCCTTCTATATCGACCGCACAAAACACTTCCGGGTGGATGACCAGCTCTTTGTTGGCTACGTGGGTGCCAAAAAAGGTCGGGCGGTGCACAAACGAACCATCTCCCGCTGGGTTACCTTGTGCATCAAGACCTGCTATTCTTTGGCTAAGAAGGAGCCTCCTGTTGGGCTGCGTGCCCATTCCACCAGGGCAACGGCTGCTACCACGGCTTTGGGCCGCGGTGTTCCGCTGCAGGTTATCTGTCAGGCAGCTACTTGGGCCTCGCTGCACACGTTTACAAAGCATTACTGCCTTGACAGTCAGGTCCGGAGGGACGGCTTCTTTGGCCGTTCTGTCATCCGGGACTTCCTTGTCTGATCTTTGTTCGCAGACCCACCACCGGGGTTAGTATTGCTGGGGTATCTATTCTAAGGTAAGGAATCTGTCACTAACGTGTCTCTTTCAGATGCACAAGTTACTAACTTGTGTAACGATATATCTGTAAGAGACAGTAGTTAGTGACAGATTCCTACCGCCCACCCATCCTCCCGTTCTGCGAACTGATTTCTAGGGTTAAGGACATCCCTTTCAGGGCCCTAGTATTTTTCAGACACCTATGTCAGCTTCTTGCATGGCTCTGCGTTCCTGGCGCGGAAAGTCGTGTACAGAACTGACGTCAGCGCGCAAGGGCGACGTCTAAGTACTGCCCGCGACGTCATCCCGGCGATCACGACGCCGACGACGGACGCGGAGCCGCACGACGCCGCCTACCGACGCACAAGGGTACTGCTACGCAAAAACTTTCCGGATCCAGCCTGACGCCTGGGGATATTCTAAGGTAAGGAATCTGTCACTAACTACTGTCTCTTACAGATATATCGTTACACAAGTTAGTAACTTGTGCATTAGATACATTTAGAAAGTAAAGTTTTTGCGTGGTAAGGTTTTCACAAAACAGCACAATACAAATGTTACAAGAAAATCCATATAATAAAAAAATATATTTATATATTATTTATATTTATATATTTATATATATTTATTTATTTAAAGGTTGAACCAAATGCACTGTATCCATAACTTCATTAAAATTAATTAGAAAGGTACATTGTATATTCACACGCACACAGATCCCCACATGTTAGTTTTCCATTAAGAAGAAATAAAAAGTATGAGCAATGTACACAGGAACAAACTTGCATTGTATTGTAATTGCATTTATATAGCGCTTACTACCCCTGACGAGGCGTCGAAGCACTTTTCGGCGAGTAGCACGCTACTCCGGGACACAAAGAGGATTAGTGTTGAATTAGTATAGTGAAACATGCAAGTAAATTTTAAGTGGTGGATAGGTTACTCAGTTATTTGGATTCGGAAGGATAGCAGAAAGATAGAAGAGGGAAAAAAGGTTTGTATTTATATAGGGCTTGTTAGCCCTGAAGGGGGGGTTGAAGCACGCTACTCCGGAAACCAATAAAGGATTTGTGGTGAATTAGTGTAGTGAAATATGAAAGTAATTTGAGTGGTGGATATTAGCCAGTTATTTGGAGTGAGAAGGATAGCGGAGGGATAGAAGGGGAAGAAAGGTTTGCATTCATATAGCACTTGTTACCCCTGATGGGTGTTGAAGCGCTTTTCTGGTGAGTAGCACGCTATTCCGGAACCCATAAAAGGATTAGTGTTAGTGTACACACAGTCTCTCACATACATTCACAATGCACACACACACCTGTAAACACACACTCAGCCTTTCACATTCATTCATACCTTCACAGACGCACACCAGTACATACACACACCAAATACACACCTGTACACACACAGCCTCTCAAATACACTCACACTTGCGCACACACCAGTAAATAGAAACACACACCTGCTCGCGCCCAGCATCTCACATACATTCACACAGACACTAGTACATACACACACCTGTAAAAACACACTCAGCCTTTCACATTCATTCACACCTGCACACAGACGCACACCAGTACATACAAACACACACCAAATACACACCTGTACACACACAGCCTCTCAAATACACTCACACTTGCGCACACACCAGTACATACAAACACACACCTGCTTGCACCCAGCATCTCACATACATTCACACAGACGGACACTAGTACATACACACACCTGTAAAAACACACTCAGGAATGAGCGATAAGGAGGCAGATGGCATTATGTATGAGTGACGGGCTGCGGGGACTGTGTCTCAGGTATGAGTGATAAAGGTGGCTGACATTATGTGTGAGGAAGAGTCATTCTGGACTGTGCCTGAGGTATGAATGATAAAGGTGACTGACCTTGTGTGTAAGTGATGGCCACTGCGGACTGTGCGTGAGGTATGAGTGATAAGGGGGCAGATGGCATTATGTGTGAGGGAGAGTCATTCTGGACTGTGCCTGAGGTATATCCGATGAGGGGGTCTGTCATTCTGCATACGTGATGGTCTATGGGGAGTGTGTTTGAGGTAAGAGTGAAAAGGTGGTAGGCGTGTGAGTGACACACTCTGGACTGTGTCTGAGGTATATGTGATGAGGGGGTGTGAAATTATGTGTGAGAGATGTGCACTGTGTCTGAGGTATGTGTGATGAGGGGGTCTGACGTGTGAGTGATAGGCACTGTGGACTGTGTCTGAGGTGTGTGCATGTGAGTCTGAGGTGTGAGAGATGGGCACTGTGGACTGTGTCTGAGATGTGTGTGATGAGGGGGTCTGACTTGTGAATGATGGGCCGAAGTATTTGCAATGAGGGGGCTGGCATTGTGTGTAAGATCGATTTGCGGTATTGAGTGTGTCTGACTGGTATGAGTAATAAGGAGGGAGTTGGCATTATGCTAGAGTGATGAGCTGTGGGGACTGTGTCTGAGGTACGAGTGATAAGGAGGTGACATTGTGCGTCAGCGATGAGAAGAGGAGAGATAGATTCACCCATCTACTGCCAGTGCAGTGAGGAGAGGGGAGCACGGAAGGAGTACAGGAGACAAAAGCGGAAGTGTTCAAGACGAGAGGTCACAAAACTGCGAGAGTCGAGGCGCTCATACGTACCTGTGTGATCGGAGAGCAGAGGGGGTGGCTGGACGTGTGGAAGAAAGAGTCAGCCTGTGCTGCGGACAAGCCACGCAGCCCAGAGGCCCCCCTTCAACTTCAAAGCCAGATGCCAGGCTATGCCACGCTCCCTGCCGACATCTGCACCATGTCACGCGGCCTTCAGAGAACAGTGAACACGCTCTAGAGGCTATCAACTCACAGCGCGGCGCTTTGGGAGTTGTGTGGTGGGAGTGTTATTACGCCGCGTGGTTCCTCCACAGACCTGGAACGGGGTTGCAGGGGTTGTCGGACTTAGTTCGCCTTACCCGAGGTTCCCAGTACCGGCGTACGCTCCTCGCGCTGCCCGCTGCCCTCTCAGCACCGGCGCAGTCCTGCTCCATCTTGTGGTTACAGCCGGCGCCACTCTCTGACGGATTCTTAAACAAACTCCCACGTTTTTTACGCAGTAACCGGCTCATGTTAAGCGCTCCAATACATTCGGGTTGAGCTCGCTCTATATAAAACTGCAGGAGAAATCAGTGGTGCGCGCGCACCACAGAGGAGCGGGGAGGGAGCGCGGCAGCGAGACGAACGCGCGCTGCTGCGCGTGCTGGCCACCGACGGGAATGGGCGGAGCAAAGGCGGGACATGCGCCCGCTTTTGCCCAATTGCGTGCTGGATTTTTTTTTAAAAAGCACACGAAAGCAAATGGCAGCCGCGGAAAGCAAAACCACACGCACGAGCGTGTGGTTAGCATTCTAAAGCCCTTTCTAGAGGTCTCGCGCTGAGCGAGCAGGGCTGCGCACTGCAACGCTAGGCGTGAGACCTAAAAAGGGTCATTTTTCACTGTGAAATTGTGGTGTGTCCCCGTTGCGTTTTGTGCCGATTCCTGTCGCGGGCACTAGGCCTACCCACACAAGTGAGGTACCATTTTTCTCGGAAGACTTTGGGTTACGCAGGGTGGGTGGAAATTTGTGGATCCACGCAGATTCCAGAACTTTCCACCACAAAAATGTGAGGAAAATGTAGTTTTTTTGACATTTTTTTAGGTTTGCAAGGGATTCTGGGTAACAGAACCTGGTGAGAGGCAGTCAAGTCACCCCATCCTGGATTACCCTGGGTGTCTAATTTTCAAAAATGCATAGGTTTGCTAGGTTTCCCTAGGTGCCGGCAGAGCTAGGCTTCAAAAACTACAGCTAGACACTTTGCCAAAAAAGGGTCATTTTTCATTGTGAAATTGTGGTGTGTCCACGTTGCGTTTTGCGCCGTTTCCTGTCGCGGGCACTAGGCCTACCCACACAAGTGAGGTACCATTTTTCTCGGAAGACTTTGGGGAACGTGGGGTGGGTGGAAATTTGTGGATCCACGCAGATTCCAGAACTTTCCACCACAGAAATGTAAGGAAAATGTGGTTTTTTTGACTATTGTTTAGGTTTGCAAGGGATTCTGGGTAACAGAACCTGGTGAGAGGCAGTCAAGTCACCCCATCCAGGATTCCCATGGGTGTCTAGTTTAAAAAAATGTATAGGTTTGCTAGGTTTCCCTACGTGCCGGCAGAGCTAGGGTTCAAAAACTACAGCTAGGCACTTTGCCAAAAAAGGGTTATTTTTCACTGTGAAATTGTGGTGTGTCCACGTTGCGTTTTGCGCCGTTTCCTGTTGCGGGCACTAGGCCTACCCACACAAGTGAGGTACCATTTTTCTCGGAAGACTTTGGGGAACGCGGGGTGGGTGGAAATGTGTGGATCCACACAGATTCCAGAACTTTCCACCACAGAAATGTGAGGAAAATGTGTTTTTTGGGACAATTTTTTAGGTTTGCAAGGGATTCTGGGTAACAGAACCTGGTGAGAGCCAGTCAAGTCACCCCATCCTGGATTCCCCTGGGTGTCTAGTTTTCAAAAATGTATAGGTTTGCTAGGTTTCCCTAGGTGCCGGCAGAGCTAGGGTTCAAAAACTACAGCTAGGCACTTTGCAAAAAAGGGTAATTTTTCATTGTGAAAATGTGGTGTGTTCACGTTGCGTTTTGAGCCGTTTCCTGTCGTGGGCACTATGCCTACCCACACAAGTGAGGTACCATTTTTATCGGGAGACTTAGGGTAATTCAGATTTGTAAAGCAACTGTTATTACCTATTGACTTTCGATGCATTTCTGCCTTCCAAATGAAAGACAATGTGTAAAAAAGAAGTCATTTTAAAAAATGACCGATAATTCTCATGCTAGTATGAGTATTCCCAATTTCGGAAATGTGCAAATATCTACTGTTTCTAAACTCTATATTTTGTTCCCATTTCAGAAATACATACCGATTCTTCCATGTATACATTTTCCCAGAATAATTGCTATATACCCGGACATAATAAAAAACCATTGTAAGTCGCTGCTCAGTTTTTGGCTCTGGGTTCGTCGGGTTCTTGGTGAACCAACAAGTCCTATATATCCCCACAACCAGTAAGGTCCAGCGGATGTAACGGTATATTGCTTTCAAAGAGCTGTCATAATTAGAAGAAGTTACAGGTGAAAACGTTGACACAAAAGGCTGTTTTCTTCAACTAATTTTCAATTTTTCCTATATTTAACTGTTAGTTTCTATAAAGAAACCTTGAAGGATCTACACAAATGACTCCTTGCTGAATTCAGAATTTTGTCTACTTTTCTAAAATGTATAGCTTTCCAGGATCCATTATTGCTTTCAAACCCATGTCTACCATTAACTGGAAGGAGGTTGAAAGCACAAAAAATAGCAAAAATAGGCTATGTCCCAGAAAAATGGCAAAAGTGTGTAAAAATTTTTGGTTTTCTGACAAAAGTCTGTCATTCCCTAAAAGCTGGGAAAATGGTGATTTCAGCCCCACAAACCCTTTTTTTATACCATTTGCAGGGAAAAACCCAGACGCTTTCATTTGCAGCACTTTTTTCCCATTTTTCCCCAAAAAAAACAAAATCTAGCTGTATTTTGGCTAATTTCTGGGTCCCCTCCAGGGGATTCCACAAACCCTGGGTACCTTTAGCATCCCCAGGATGTTGGAAGAAAAGGACGCAAATTTGGCGTGGATACCTTATGTGGTCAAAACGTTACAGGGGCCTAAGGGCGAACTACCCCAAATAGCCAAAAAAAGGCTTAGCACGGGGGGGGGGGGAGGGGGGAAGGCCTAGCAGCGAAGGGGTTAAAACTGCATTTCTCTGGTTCTACAAATTAGATTTTTGTTGTCTTGGTGTCAAATAACTTAATAAAATGTACTCTATTTTTCTAAATTGGTGTGGTGTTTTTCTTGTTTTGTGTTTTCACTTTATTACTGATTGAGTGCAGCATAATTACTTTACATATTGTCTCTAAGGTAAGCCTGACTGCTTTAATTATTTCTCAAGATGAACTTGTTTTTCAAGAACTGGAAGAAAGGCTCTGTGATGATAAAGGCCTGAATCTCACTAACATCTTTTGTAGATGTTATAGCTTGTAGAGACGCAGTTTTCCAGGTAAGGTATTTTAATTTTGCCTTGTGAATTGATTCAAATGGATCCGACAATAATTGTGAAAACACTGTATTCAGTTCCCAAGCTGTTGGTGGTGTTCTGGAGGGTGGGAACACTCTGATTAGTCCTGTTACAAATTCTTGTACAATCCTATATGACTATAGGGACAGCTCATTATGTGACCTTTAAAAATGCAATATGGTTGCCAAGTGGATTTTTAATGACACATGCCTCAGCCCTGACGTATCTTTAAAAAAAACAAGAGCAACCCATATGTCCATGCGAACTGGGTACAAAGTATCAACCTATAACAAGTGTTCACAAGGAACTCATTTTTTAAAACAATTTTCTTTTATCACAAAATCATTCTGTGTGGATTTATTAAAGAAGAAAATAAAGTATAATGAAACAGAGCACATCTGTCATAAATGAATTAGAGCACAAATTGAATAGCCCAATTATTGCTTTTCATAGAACTCAATTCAGCCGAACTGAGTTGTTTAGTTTGATTATGAAGCAAAAGAAAATATACACAAAAATATATTCTTAAAAAAGGAAATAAATGATAGAGGAACCCCAAGCAAAGTAACCATAATCAAACATATAGAAATAAGGGACAATAAAGTGACTTGTAGTTAAAAAAGGATTATTGGTATATTCAAGGATGTCTGAATACTCCTTTAACAGTACAAAAAGATCAACCAGATTGTTCTCTGGTGCTTTCACTGTGAGACTATCCTTTAGTGTTTAAGTACAACACACCCAGCCCTGACATAGCTAGTTCCAGCATAAAGGGAAGTATTTGGGGGGTTTGTATGTCAAAAGGAAGGAAGCCTTTTGGCTCCACACCAAACGCAAAACCTTTTTCATTTTGCAACATATATCTAGTGTGTACATACTGCTCTGGCTTGTGCCAAGGTATTTCTGCAGTCTTTTAGGCTGTCTACATTTCCAAACTGATGGGAACTTAAGAGACAAGCTATCAAAATCAGAGTCTGAGAATTGTAATAAAGGATCTAGCCTGACATTTGGACAAAAGGTCTGCACTCGTCCTTAGCGGTATAGGTGGCACTTCCACTAGCTGTAAAATGCCCAAAAACCAGTAATGTCTCGGCAAGGTCAGAGCTATGAGGATCAATCTTCAGGGTTCTCTTTTCATCTTGATGATCACTTTTAGCATAAGGCGAATTGGCAGAAAAGCATAAGCAAACATTTTGCACCATCTGTTCGAAAGAGCACTCCCCCATGAGTTTGGCTGTGGAAACCTGCTTGTGTAAGAGTGGCATTCTTCGTTGTTTTTTATGCTGAATAGATCTATTTTTTGTGTCCCCAGACACTGAAGACTTGTTTGAGGACAGTGTCCTTTAACTCCCTCTTGTGACAGTTTTTCAGTGCTCTCCTGCGGGAGCATGCTTGGTTGTTCTTTATCCTTGGGAGATGCTCTGCCATTAAAGCAATTCAGTGGTAAATTGCCCAATGCCATAACTTCTGATGACAGGATCTAAGAGTGTGTTCCTCTATGCTTGTTTATGTAGAACATTGAGGTGATGTTGTCTGTTCGGATCAACACCTCCAAGTCCTGGGTACGAGGGAGAAACAATTGCAGTGCTCTCCTCGCCACGCTCAGCTACAGCACAATTATGATTTTACTGTCATGACCACTGGCCTCTTGCCAACAGCTCCTGCAGGTGAACTACCCATCTATCCATTAAGACATGTAAGGTGACCTCAAAGTGAGACTGAGATTGAAGGAATGATCCTGTATTCTCTGGCACTGCTTATCAGGGCAGTGTCTCTTTCATTTTTGTTGTTATGATCACCTTGTCTTTGAAAGATCCTCACACTTGAGGTCACAGCTTGTCCAATTCCTCTTGGTTGGGTCTCATGTGTAATCAGCAGAATAGTACTAACACAATACATGATGACATCATGTCTGGAAGACATTTCAGGAGGCACACTTTCACTCCGGATTGTTTCAGTAGTTGTCTACTAGCACAGCAAGAATTCGCTGTCTGCCTGTCAATGGATGTGCATTCCTCTACTTTATGTCCCTTAATGCTCTTAAAAAGTGATTCTTCAGAGAGAGTGTTAAAGAGAATGTGCTTCTTTTGAAAATGGAGTCTACAGATTTGAAGAATCTGATTCAGGCTGCTACTGAGTTGTTTGTAGAGACTACAAATGCCCCTTTGACCATCTAGTCATCCAAGTAAGGCAAGATCTGGAACCCATAGATGCCATACGTGGGCTGCAACTGGTTCCATACACTTGGTGAAGGTTCTGGGTGCAGAGCCAAAAGAAAGAACCCGAAATTGGTAGTGGCAACCGGCTGCCTCGAATCTGAGATATTTGTGATGTTTTATGTGAATGCCACATAGTCCTTCCTCACTAGGAGTTGTAATACCCCTTGGAGCATCACCATCCAGAATAATTGTTTTCTTAGAAAGAGACTGAATTGTCATAAGTTCAGAATGGTTCTCCACTGTTTTGAGATTTTCGTTTTCATGAGGAAGTACCTGTAGTAGAATATAACATTTTGATGATGTTTCTGGACTATTTCTATGGCTTATTTCCTTAGCATGTTGAGAATGTCTGCTCTGCTTTTAACAAACTTAGGTGCTTGTATCACAACTAGGGTGGAGGAGTTGTTGGCGGACGTTGGACAAATTCTAAAGTATGTCCATACTGGATCACATCTAGCACCACTTTATCTGTGGTGATTTTTTCCGACTGTTGTAGAAAGTAGAGATTTTGCCACCTCCAAAGCCAGGTATCCTTTGAATAGGAATGGTGGTATATGGTGCCTGGAAATCGTCTATGACGCCTTACATCTTGTCCTTTTGACTTTTATATTTTGTTGGTGGTCTTGTATAGGACTGGTGCTGTGTCTTCCTGTATGGCGTCTGTTGCTGATGGGGTCCATAGTCTTGGTGATATGAGTGAAAATGATAGTAATACTGATAGAATTAATATCTGTACGTGTGATAGAAATGACAGTACGGTTGAATTCTTTATCCACCAAGAAAAGGCTGAGGTCTCCTTTGCTATAGAGCCCCAAAAATCTGATGTCCACATTTATGGTCTGCAGAGTGTAAACATGCTTACCAAAAGATAATTATCCATTAAATGGCATGACCATGAGTTTATTCTGGATGTCTGGTCTGAAGGAGGGAGCTCTCATCCACTCTTGTCTTTGTAAGACAGCAGCTCCAGCCAGTTGCCTGAAGCTAGTTATGCACGTCCATTGAAAAATCTGTTAGTGCAGCTGACAATCTCTCCCCTTCATTGAGAATTGCTTTAACCTGATTCTTCTCCTCTGGCAGGAGGACCATTTAAGGGGTTATACCTGACCATATTTGCAGGTACTATCTGCCAAATACTGCCACGGTAGCCCTGATGAACATAGCTGCTTTCTTGTGCCCTGACATGTCCATCATGCGATCTTTTCTGTCTGGCAGTGTTGTACATAGAGTAAATGTGTTTCTTAAATGCTGCTGCACTGCTTGTATGACATCCAAGTCTGTTTTGAGGTGACCAAGAAGACAAGCCAGGGAATTTTCCAATTTTTTTAATTGTTTTAATTTAGCCTGGGTACAAATACAGCTAGTACAGCTGGAGTTTGCATTAGTTTAATCTCCTCTTGCCGAATGTGACCCACTAGCGGGCTCACTCTCACTGATTTTCTTGCTGGCTCTTAAAAATTATAAACAGTCATGTTCCCTGACATCTATGGGTAGGTCAAAGCTCTTTGCTGCTCTATCCACATGAGTGTTGAACTTGATCATCTGGTTGTGAATCAATAGCTGAAAGTGCAGATGGGTCTGTTGTATGGAGAATGTAATCATCCCACTATGCTCTGTTGTTGTTCACCTCCCTCACCGCATATTCGCATATTTGCCATCCAACATGTCCACCTGGATAAGTGTTTGAGGTTATGTCTGAGAACTGCTGTTTTGGTTAGCGAGGAGTTGGAGGTGGTTCTTATTTACCTTCCTGTCTGAATATCCCTGGTGCAGCTATGGGAGAAGCCGGTGATTGCTGGGGAGGTTTAGGCTGACAAATTGGTTTTTGACAGTTTTTCTGTTGTCCGCTTCAGTGCTGGGTCCCTCAACACAGCTTTTCTTGTGACCGTTTCTTTTGTAGGCAGTAATCTCTGTGTCATCGTTGGGGAAGCTATGTGAGACAATGACATCAGAGGGCTTGACTGGGATAGCTATTTCCTCATCTTTGGTGGTGTCAGTGAAGTTTTGTCAGCTGTAGTCGAGGTGGTCTTCACCTTTTTTGCAAGAGGAGGTTATGGAGGAGGCACAGTGGTGGGAAAATGTCTCTTTTTTTGGTCCTTTTCTGAAGAAGCTTGTTCTGACAATGTGTGTTTCTTTTCCTCAGCCTAATCAGAGGTTAATTCTTTTAGACTTGATTTCTTTTTATTTTGAACACTCCGCTGTTTCAGGCTTTCTTATGAACACCTTTTTCTCCCCAGACTTATAAGATCCAGCCTCAGTGGTATTTATTTATTTGCAGATTAATCAAAATCATTGCAATTTTAATCCATACAGAATATTGAGTAAGAAATGTTACTAAAAGAGAGCATTATAGATTAAAAGAGGAATTCATATTTAACATTTCTTACGGTACAAAAAACAATGGTTATTAAAAGCAATAGTCCATAAAGTGCTCTGTGCGCGAGTGCTCCCATAGGGATTTTCTGATTTCTGCCTGGTGCGCATCAGATTATTTGTAGCCTAGGCGGAGATGAGTTTAACACAAGTAAATTTGAGCGCTGTGGCCATCTGATTGATGGCAAGGTTTTTAAGTGATGATGGAATGTAAGCCTCAGTGTTTTCTGGATCCATCTTAAAAATCTTTCCTCATAATCGAGTGTCTTGGCAGAAAACTTTCTGCAGATTTTGCAGTCCTTAGACTTATGATCCGGGTAGAGGCAGAACACAGACCGCTTGTGAAGAAAATCTAGGAAACCCCTCATTTTCCCATAAGTATCACAGGCTTTTAAAAGGCATCTTTTGGATTTCTCCGTGGTGTTCCCTTTTCTCAGCAGCAATAGTATTAGAAATCCATGACTGCAGCTTAGGGAAAGTTTTGAAATTAGGCTTAACTCACTTCCCGACGGCATGCAGTAGAAATCTGACATGTGACGAAGTCTGGGAGGGGTGAGGTAGAGAGCAATCTCACTGCATTGGCTGAAGTTTCCTTTAGAACAGGGGTCTCCAACCTTTTCTGTAGTGAGAGCTACTTCTGATCAGTGAAAATCATTGTAGGCCTAGCCACTTGCGCACTGTTACCAGGAACTCCCACACCCAGCTTCATTGACTTGAAACCTATGTTCATAGGGCCAGATACAATGGTTTGAACAAACACTTTGACTAGGGGCACTATGACAGGGATGCCATGTGTGTCACTAGGAGCGTAGTGTTCGGGATGTATGAACATAAGTTTGTAAGAATGGGATATATGAGTATGGGTAAATGAGAGCCTGTGTCGTATGTAATTGTGACACAGGAAATATATTTCCCCAAATGTGGCACCATTACATGTACAACAGAAAAATACAACCATTTTTTTTAAATGGGAGAAATTTAAAGCGCAGAAAAATGTTTCGCAAAAATGTTCATAATATTGAACATTTTTCTGCATTTTAATTTCTCCTACTTAAAAATTTGGCTATATTATTTAGTTATAAATATGACACCATGTCTATCAGCTATTGGGAGCAATATGCATGGTGTGTGTACATGCAACACTTTGAAATATGAGAAGATTAAACTGAGGGGTTAACTTTATGTTAATATCAATTCCATAAAACTCATCATTTAAATTTTCTTCCATTTCAAAGTGTTGCATTTACAAACAGCAGGCATCTGGCACCCGATGACCTGCAGACATGGCGCCATATTTCTAACAGAAAAATACAGTCATTTGTTCAAATGGGAGTAATTTAAAGTTATGAACCTTACTTCATAAAATATTAAGACGTAATTGGCTTAATTGAAAGGGAAGAAAAGCATTGACTCAATGTTTCATAGAAATATGTTTCTTCACTTTAAATTTCTCCCATTTAACAAATGACTGTATTTTTCAATTATAAATTATATCGTAGTGGCACAGTGTCTACTGGCCACTACGAGCAAGAGGCCTGCTGTTTGTAAATGCAACACTTTGAAATGGGAGAAAATTAAAACAAAGAGTTAATAATTATTAAGGTAACTTTTCATTTGAACTTTCCCCCATTTAAAAGCATTCAGAAACATTATTTTGTTCTCACCATCCAATATTGAGTTGAAAAGGACTTTTATTCAAGATTGAAATACCTCAGTGCTTTAGTTCTTCACATCTATGCCCTGGCTCATAAATCTGACTCTAGCACTGCTCATTATCAGGCCCTGCTATCTGCAGCCTGAAAATAATAATGTAAACTAAACACAGCCTGACCTTAACTTTAAAAGGAAACTGTGATCCTGTGCTTATTTAAAAATGAACTTAAGGCTGTGAGCTACTCTTAAGGTGTCAATGAGCTACTGGTAGCTCACGGTCGACTGATTGGAAACAGCTGCTTTGGAAGTGAATTTGCTAAAAAAAAGTGGGAACTGCCTGGGCCTTTTCAACCTGTGAGTGCCTTGAAATACTATGGTACAGGTACAGAGGAACTTTAAATTTAAAGACAGGAAATGAGTCAAGCATGTGATTCTATATCCTTAGAAAAGCAGCTTAAAACCCTGGATGATGCTCTTTACAAGACACCTATTGGTATGGCCGAAGGTCCGCGGAGAGTTGCTAGAGGCCTGGACCAGATTAGAAAAACACAGGTGTACTACCTATAGACAACGATTACATATGGAAGGGGACAGGTCAGGAGCGCTCCTAGCACGATTGATTAGGACAGAGACAGAACACACACCTATCCTACAGCTCCAAAATGGTGAAGGAAACATGATATACACGCAAGACGAGATTCTGAAGGAATTCGCGACCCACTTGAAACAAACGTGTACATCTGCCCTCCAGGTTCGACCGCACATACTATGGGACTATATGGCCGGGATGACGCTTCCCACTTTGGGGGGGGAAGAAGCCGAAGCTCTAGGGGCACCAAATTCTAGGGAGGAAGTCCTAGCATCGATTAAAAAGCTGAAACCAGAGAAGTGCCCTGGGAGCGATGGGCTCCCGGCGGAGTTTTATCAAAAATTTGCCCCGCAGCTGGTTGACCATCTCTTTGAGGTGTTTAATGAAGCCCTGGCTCATGGGGAACTTCCTAACACCATGATGGAAGCCCTGGTGTCTATAATTCCCAAGCCAGATAGGGACCCCCTCTCTCCAAGCTCCTACAGGCCTATTTCTCTCCTGAACAAAGATGAAAAAATTCTTAGTGGCGTGTTGGTGGCACGTCTCTTGCCATATGTGACCCGGCTGGTCCACCCGGACCAGGCCGGATTTATTCCCGGTCGCAATGCACAAGTTACTAACTTGTGTAACGATATATCTGTAAGAGACAGTAGTTAGTGACAGATTCCTTACCTTAGAATATCCCCAGGCGTCAGGCTGGATCCGGAAAGTTTTTGCGTAGCAGTACCCTTGCGCGTTGGTAGGCGGCGTCGTGCGGCTCCGCGTCCGTCGTCGGCGTCGTGATCGCCGGGATGACGTCGCGGGCAGTACTTAGACGCCGCCCCTGCGCGCTGACGTCAGTTCTGTACACGACTTTCCGCGCCAGGAACGCAGAGCCATGCAAGAAGCTGACATAAGTGTCTGAAAAATACTAGGGCCCTGAAAGGGATTTCCTTAACCCTAGAAATCAGTTTGCAGAACGGGGAGGATGGGTGGGGCGGTAAGGAATCTGTCACTAACTACTGTCTCTTACAGATATATCGTTACACAAGTTAGTAACTTGTGCATCTGAAAGAGACACGTTAGTGACAGATTCCTTACCTTAGAATAGATACCCCAGCAATACCAACCCCGGTGGTGGGTCTGCGAACAAAGATCAGACAAGGAAGTCCCGGAGGACAGAACGGCCAAAGAAGCCGTCCCTCCGAACCTGACTGTCAAGGCAGTAATGCTTGGTAAACGTGTGCAGGGAGGCCCACGTAGCTGCCTGACAGATATCCTGCAGCGGAACACCGCGGCCTAAGGCAGTGGTAGCAGCCGTTGCCCTGGTGGAATGGGCACGCAGCCCAACAGGAGGCTCCTTCTTAGCCAAAGAATAGCAGGCTTTGATACACAAGGTTACCCAGCGGGAGATGGTTCTCTTGTGCACCGCCCGACCTTTTTTGGCGCCCACGTAGCCAACAAAGAGCTGGTCATCCACCCGGAAGTGTTGTGTGCGGTTGATATAAAAAGAAAGCGCACGTTTTGGGTCCAGACGGTGGAGCCTCTCTTCCTCTCTGGAAAAATGCGGAGGCGGAAAGAAGGTGGGCAAAGTGATGGTCTGCCCAATGTGGAAGGCAGTAACCACCTTTGGCAAGAAGGACGGACGCGTCCTAAGAACAACCTTGTCTGGATGGACAGACAGAAAGGGAGGTTTGCATGAAAGAGCCTGGAGCTCACTCACCCGCCGAGCGGAGGTGATGGCCACCAGAAAGGCTATCTTCAGAGTCAGAAGACGAAGAGGACAGTTATGTAGAGGCTCAAAGGGAGCGCACATAAGAAAGGTAAGAACCAAGTTCAAGTCCCACTGAGGCATCACAAACGGAACAGGAGGGAAGAGGTGTGTAATGCCTTTTAGAAACCTGTTAACAACAGGGGACTTGAAAAGGGAGGGCTGATCAGGAAGCCTGAGGAAGGCCGAGATGGCACAAAGATAGCCCTTGATGGTACCCAGGGCAGAACCCTGTTGGGCCAGGGAAAGAAGGAACAGAAGAACCTTAGAAAGAGGGGCAGAAAGGGGATTCACAGCCTTTGCTGTGCACCATGCCACAAACTTGTTCCACCTGCAGGCGTATACCACCTTAGTGGAGGGACGCCTGGCTGCCAGAATCACATCACAAACTTCGGGAGGCAAGTCGAAAGGAATCAACTGCTGCCGCTCAATCTCCACGCAAGCAGGTGGAGGCTGGACAGGTTCGGGTGGAGGACCGTCCCCTGCTGCTGCGACAGAAGATCCTCCCGAAGAGGCAGACGGATCGGGGGATCTACGCTCATACTGAGTAGCTCGGGATACCAAACTCTTCGAGCCCAGTCCGGAGCCACAAGAATGACTTGGGCCCGGTCGTGCCGAATCTTCTTCAACACTCTGGGTAGAAGTGGTATAGGCGGAAAGGCGTACAACAGACCGCAACTCCACTCGCGACGAAAAGCGTCGCCGAGCGAGTGCCGCCTTGGAAATTCCAACGCGCAGAACTGATGACATTGCGCGTTCTCTTCGGTGGCGAATAGATCTAACCAAGGCTCTCCCCACTGTAGAAAGAGTCCTTGTGCCACTTCCGAGTGAAGACGCCATTCGTGATCCATCATGCTCCTGCGGCTGAGTTCGTCCGCCCTGGCGTTCAGGGAACCTGCCAGGTGTTGAACCATCAGGAACATGCCCTGATGTTCCAGCCATGTCCAGAGGCGCAGAGCCTCCTGACAAAGGGTCCACGACCCCACCCCGCCTTGTTTGTTGCAGTACCACATGGCGGTGGTGTTGTCTGTGAACACCTGCACTACCTTCCCTTTGACAGAGGGAAGGAATGCCTTGAGTGCAAGTCGGATCGCCCGGAGCTCCAGAAGGTTGATATGGAGCCGGGACTCCGCCGGAGACCAGAGGCCTCTGATCTCCGCCTCTCCCATGTGACCGCCCCATCCCAGAAGGGACGCGTCCGTCACAACTGTGTGCTCTGGCTGGGGAAGGGAGAGGGATCTGCCCATGACCCATTGCCGGTTCGAGAGCCACCACTGCAACTGTTTTGCAGTCCCCTCCGAGATCTGGACGTGATCGGACAGGTTGCCCTGGTGCTGCGCCCACTGGAACTTCAGGTCCCACTGCAGAGCCCGCATATGCCATCTGGCATGAGTGACCAGCAGGATGCAGGAGGCCATGAGGCCCAGCAGCCTCAGGGTCATCCGTACCGAAACCCAGGATAAAGGCTGAAAGATCGGAATCATAGCCTGAATATCCCGGACTCGCCGTTCGGGAGGATAGGCCCGAAACTGCGTCGTGTCCAGAACTGCTCCGATGAAAAGGAGCTGTGGAGAAGGAATCAGATGCGACTTCGGCACATTGATGGAGAACCCCAGCGAGTGCAGGAGTTCGGCCGTAGTCTGGAGGTGGGAGACGACTGCCTGAGACGAGCCCGCCTTCAGCAGCCAGTCGTCGAGGTAGGGGAAGACTGGAACCCCTGCCCGGCGCAGATGAGCTGCGACCACCGCCATCACTTTGGTGAACACCCGAGGGGCACTTGTAAGGCCAAAGGGGAGCACGGTGAACTGAAAATGCTCGAGTCCTACCGTGAACCGCAGGTAACGCCGGTGGGCCGGCAGGACGGGGATGCGAAAATAAGCGTCCTGCAAGTCCAACGCTACCAACCAGTCTCCAGGGTCGAGGGCAGTGAAGACCTGAGCTAGGGTGAGCATCTTGAACTTCTCCTTCCGGAGGAAGCGATTGACGTTCCGGAGGTCCAAGATAGGACGCATGTCCTCCTGGTCCTTTTGGGCACCAGGAAGTAGTGGGAGTAGCAACCACCTCCTACTTCTGGGGTCGGAACATGCTCGATGGCCCTCTTGGCCAAGAGGGCCGTGACTTCCTTCTGCAGAAGTACCAAGTGATCCCCTGACATGCGGTGGAATTGAGGTGGCATGGCTGGGGGGTGGTCTCGAAGGGGAGGGAGTAGCCCCTTCGGACAATGTCCAAGACCCACCTGTCCGAGGTGATGGGACGCCAGTGGTGAAGGTGATGGCGGACCCTGCCCCCTACTGGCGTGCTGTGCACCGGAAAGGAGGGACTAGGAGGGCTTGGAGGCCGCGGACGGGTTGGAGGTGGTGGCCTGACCCGCACGCTGGTTGCCCGAACCGCCACGGCGGTATCCACGTCCTCGGCCATGCGAAGACGCTTGCTGCGCGGGCCGGTGGCTGAGCAGCTGACGTGACTGGGCGCCCCGAAAAGCAGAGGTGAGCGGAGGGCGTACAACAGAAAGGCCCAGGGACTTGGCAGTAGCCCGTGAGTCCTTAAACCGCTCCAGCGCATGGTCTGCTTTTGAACCAAAAAGACCGACTCCATCAAAGAGCATGTCCATGAGTGTATTCTGGACATCACCCGAGAAACCAGTTGTTCTCAGCCAGGCGTGGCGACGTGGCGCCACCGTCGTCGCAAGCGATCTGCCCAGCGAGTCGGTGGTATCAAGGCCACAACGTATGGTGTATTTAGCCGCATCTCGCCCTTCCGCAATGGCGCGGGTAAGCAGTGTCTGGACCTCCTCAGAACACTGCGGCAAAACAGCCGCCACCGAATCCCACAGGGAGTGGGTATATCGGCCCAAAAGGCAAGCGGTGTTGACGGACCGCAAGCCAGCTCTGGAGGAAGAAAAAGCCTTCTTCCCAAATTGGTCTAGGCGTTTGGATTCCCTATCCGGAGGGGCGGTAGGGAAGGCGGTTTGGGAGGCAGAGGCTTGGACAACCAAGCTCTCGGGGTGGGATGTTGGGAGAGAAACAAGGGGTCGCCCGGAGCAGGGCGATGGCGTTGGGCCACGTTCCTATCCACAGGAGCCCCTGTGGTGGGTTTGGACCAGGCACCCAAAAGAACGTCAGTGAGTGCATCATTAAACGGCAGCACAGTCTCCGAGGAGGAAGCCGCCGGCTGAAGCACTTCTGTCAGGAGGTTAGTCCTGACGGCCACATGAGGCAATTGGAGATGTAAGGCTCCAGCTGCTCTACGCAACACCATTGCAAAATTAGCTCCCTCCTCCGTAGCCACGGGAGGAGACAGCATGCCAGTGTCAGGGGAGGTGTCTAGACCACTGGCATCCCCAAGTTCCTCAGCTCAGTCCGGATCATACTCACACTGTTGTGTGAGAGGGTCCTCAGACCCCTCCCAGCTCTCCTGGTCCTCCTCTTGTTCAAAATATGGAGGAGGAGGGACATTTGGGACCCAAGGTCTCATCGGCGCCAGAGCCGGCGTCGAGCGACGTCGGTCCGGCTCCATGTCCGGAGCCGGAGAGAGCCGGGGACCGACGCCGTCCGGAGCCCCGGACGGCGTCAGGAACGGCACTGGGGACATCGGCGTCGGCGGAGGCATGGTTAGGTCAACCGGCGTCGATGGGGGTTGCGGCACCACCGGAGCCGGGATCAAGGCCGGAGCCGAGGCCGGGATGAAGGCTGGTGGGACAGGCGGGACCGGAGTCGACGGCGGCGCCGGGGCAACCCCATCAGGGCCCGCGGGGCCCAAAGGCGCACCGGAGGGACTTGAAGGCCCGAAGAGGCGGGCCATGGCCGACAGGAATTCCTGTATTTCGGCCGGAGTCGCCCCCGAACCTGGAAAGGACGGGTAATGCGGGGGCGGCTCTACAGGCATGTCCGGGGCAGCGGGGGCGGGGACGGTGCCGACTGGGGCCTCAGCCGAGTCGCGAGACCGGCGAGGCGAAGTCTTAGAGCGATGATGCTTCTTAGACTTTTTGTGCTTCGACTTACCCGAGGAGCGCGAAGACTTGGACTCCGACAACCGGCGGGGACTCCGCGACCGGCCCCTCGACCTCTCCCGGGACCGGGGCTTGGTGCGGCGCGGAGCCGACTGCCGGACCTCGAGTAGCTTTCGAGACCGCTCTCGCAAAGCCTTCGGATGAAGTTTCCGGCAGTCAGGGCACGACTTCGTGTCGTGGTCTCGGCCGAGACAGAAGAGACACTCGAGATGCGGGTCCGTGATCGACATCATGCGACCACAGGCTCCGCATGGCTTGAAGCCGGGCATCCCTACGACACCTAGGAGTCGTGAAGACTCGATGAAGAAACAATGAAAAAATTCACAAAAAAAGTTAGTCAAAAATTGACTAGGGCACTGCTCTTCCCGGATCTGCGCTTACTGGCGTGGAAAAAGAAGAACTGACGTCAGCGCGCAGGGGCGGCATCTAAGTACTGCCCGCGACGTCATCCCGGCGCCGACGACGGACGCGGAGCCGCACGACGCCGCCTTCCGACGCGCAAGGGTACTGCTACGCAAAAACTTTCCGGATTCAGCTTGACGCCTGGGGATATTCTAAGGTAAGGAATCTGTCACTAACGTGTCTCTTTCAGATACTACACATAATTAAAGTAGACTCGCACATATTTGGCAAGCGCCACATCTTCAGGAAGAGTGCTGGGCATTATGCCTTCTGGATATCCAGCAGGCCTTCGACTCTGTCGAATGGAGCTATATGTGGATGATACTTGGTAGCATGGGACTGGGGGAAAAGTACATAGGATGGATGAAACTCCTATACACTAGACCTACAGCTAGGGTGCGTTTACGTAATCAGGTGTTGGACAGCTTCGAACTACAAAGGGGTACCCGGCAAGGTTGCCCCTTATCGCCACTTCTCTTCGCGCTCGCGATGGAGCCCCTGGCGATCACCCTTAGCAATGTGATGGAAAGGTGAGGGATACCATTGAGAAGTGTTACCCATGTGGTGTCTATGTATGCGGACGATACGCTTGTATATCTTCGGCACCCTGAAGAGGCAGTACCTGAGCTTCTCAGGGAATTGGTCAGATTTCGGGACTGCGCCTCAATCCAGGGAAATCCAAACTCTTCCCCATGGGCCGTCTGGTTGGGAAGGAAGAAAGCGAACTACCCCCGGTGGGAACGAGTTGGGTCAGAGACAAAGTAAGATACCTGGGGATTAAACTGGTGCACGCGCCGGCTGCCTACTTGGAGAAAAACGTAGGGAGGTGTGTGGAGGGCATCCAAAAATCGATCGTTTTGGCGAGAGCTACCACTATCTTTGATGCGTAGGGTGGCACTGACCAAAATGGTGATCCTACCAAGGTGTCTGTATGTCATGCAAAACTCACTTTATCAAATACCACAGATGTATTTCCGACATCTGGACCGCCTGCTGGTGGAGTTGCTTTGGGGATCCAAACGGAAAAGTGTAAAATTAGACACATTACAGAGGACATGGGAACAGGGAGGACTTGAGGTCCCTCGATTGGAACTCTACTAAATTGCGGCACAGCTCCAGCATGCGGTGCACTGGCTGGACGAACATGATAACTGGGAGAAGCGGTTACTGGCGGGCACATACAGGGGGATCCCTCTCCCTGAGCTCCTCATGCTGGGGTCGAGGGTGCCCACCCGGATCCCATATATTGTTCGCCATGTGGCCACAACTTGGGAAGTTGCAGTCAAAACCGTGGTGAAAAGAGCGCCCTAAGCTCCAGATGCCCCGCTATGGGCCGTGCTACCATTTAAATGGATAGGTCACACCATGTCAACCAGTAAATGGACGGAGGGGGGTTGTCACACGATGTGGGACCTGTATGCTGCCCAGCTGTTCCTCACTAAGGAGGAGGCGGAATCCATGTTTGAGCTAGGCAGGGGACAATACCTTCAATACGCAAAAATCTCGGCAGTGGCCCACGAATTGTGGCCAATGTTTCCAAAAGAGCCACCTATAACGGCTACTCTAAAGGCTATTTCCACCTTGGCGGGGGGACGTAGGTTGATTTCACATATTTATGGGGCGCTTAGGGGGGACTTCCCCACTGGTCCTCTCCCAGTTCACACTAAATGGGACACAATACTAGATGAACCCTTAACAGAGACAGAATGGAGGAGGGTGCATGAGGGGGTCAAACAAATTAGCTCCAACGCTAGGTTCAAACTCACACAATATAATATTGTACATCAAACCTATCTGACCCCGCGAGTGCTACACAAAATATATCCGGACCGCCCCGCCCACTGCCCCAAGTGTGGAAGTCCTGATGCCCATTTTATGCACATGACTTGGGATTGCCCGGAATTGTCATCTTACTGGGGGAAGGTGATAGAATGCCTAACAAAAGTTACGGAATGGAGGATATCTCATTCCATTAGGGAGATATTACTGGGACTACTCCCTAGACCTATGGGGAAAAAACGCACAAGGAAATTTCTTCAATTGGGGCTAGTACTAGCCAAACGAAGAATAGCAATTAGGTGGATGAGCTCGAAGCCCCCCACGGTGGAAAGTTGGGCTAAAGATCTGAGGGAGTGGGCAACAGCGGAGCTAATCTGAATGAAAAGAGTTAGAAGAGATGAAAAGCTTGAAGATGATGCTAGGGCATGGAACGCCATGATAACGGACATCCCCGAGAGAAGGGCCCCTCCCTCTGGGGAGATGGAGGGGGTCACGGGCAGGCCATGTTGGTTCAGAGGTAACATCAACACACGGGAGTCTTTCAGTGCACGGGAGTGCAGAAGACATACAACACTCATAAAACGTGATCTGACCCTTGGTACCCGACACAGGTAGGATTATTAAACGCGACCCTGGGGAGAGGGGGGGGGGATACGTTAAGTGTTTCGTTTGTATATTTAGAAAAGTGCTGTTTACATACCGAATCAGTAATATGTACTATTGATGTAAGGTTGATACTGAGAATACGCCCTATTCCTGAAAGGAATGTACTGATATTATTGTCATAAACACCTGCGATGTATAACCTCTGTCATGATTTTCCTGTGATTCTGGAATGTTAAACAATAAATAAATAAAATTCTTTAAAAAAAAAAAAAAAAATCATGTGATTCTATCAAAGATCCAAAGCTGGAGAATAGGGGAATATAGTCTATTTTTATTGGCACTAAATTATATTATTTCAAATAAAAATATATAGACTTTCTAAAGAAAGGCAAATGTGAAATAGAATTTCAATGAAGAAGTGCCCTGGGACTCCATATGTTGGCTGGACTACTCAGTGCTTAGGATTATCAACAGAGAACAATTTTACATGGAAATAACTTCTTACTTACATTTTCATCACACAATGACATACACCTTAAAGCAAATTTTGTAACTCCACATGCAAAGACCTCACAAGCGGACCTGTTGCTTATACCACTAGCTTACAATGTTGCAATATTATACAACAGCTTTTTTCCCAAACCACACCAAAATAAGGTAAACCTGTAAGAAACCAACTTAAGTAATGCATATTACCTTCTAACTGCATAAAAAACTATATGTACAATAACTGAGTAACCTATCCACCACTTAAAATTTACTTGCATGTTTCACTATACTAATTCAACACTAATCCTCTTTGTGTCCCGGAGTAGCGTGCTACTCGCCGAAAAAGTGCTTCGACGCCTCGTCAGGGGTAGTAAGCGCTATATAAATGCAATTACAATACAATGCAAGTTTGTTCCTGTGTACATTGCTCATACTTTTTTATTTCTTCTTAATGGAAAACTAACATGTGGGGATCTGTGTGCGTGTGAATATACAATGTACCTTTCTAATTAATTTTAATGAAGTTATGGATACAGTGCATTTGGTTCAACCTTTAAATAAATAAATATATATAAATATATAAATATAAATAATATATAAATATATTTTTTTATTATATGGATTTTCTTGTAACATTTGTATTGTGCTGTTTTGTGAAAACCTTACCACGCAAAAAACTTTACTTTCTAAATGTATCTAATCCACAAGTTACTAACTTGTGTAACGATATATCTGTAAGAGACAGTAGTTAGTGACAGATTCCTTACCTTAGAATATCCCCAGGCATCAGGCTGGATCCGGAAAGTTTTTTGCGTAGCAGTACCCTTGTGCGTCGGTAGGCGGCGTCGTGCGGCTCCGCGTCCGTCGTTGGCGTCGTGATCGCCGGGATGACGTCGCGGGCAGTACTTAGACGCCGCCCCTGCGCGCTGACGTCAGTTCTGTACACGACTTTCCGCGCCAGGAACGCAGAGCCATGCAAGAAGCTGACATAGGTGTCTGAAAAATACTAGGGCCCTGAAAGGGATGTCCTTAACCCTAGAAATCAGTTCGCAGAACGGGGAGGATGGGTGGGCGGTAAGAATCTGTCACTAACTACTGTCTCTTACAGATATATCGTTACACAAGTTAGTAACTTGTGCATCTGAAAGAGACACGTTAGTGACAGATTCCTTACCTTAGAATAGATACCCCAGCAATACCAACCCCGGTGGTGGGTCTGCGAACAAAGATCAGACAAGGAAGTCACGGAGGACAGAACGGCCAAAGAAGCCGTCCCTCCGGACCTGACTGTCAAGGCAGTAATGCTTTGTAAACGTGTGCAGCGAGGCCCACGTAGCTGCCTGACAGATATCCTGCAGCGGAACACCGCGGCCTAAAGCCGTGGTAGCAGCCGTTGCCCTGGTGGAATGGGCACGCAGCCCAAAAGGAGGCTCCTTCTTAGCCAAAGAATAGCAGGCTTTGATACACAAGGTTACCCAGCGGGAGATGGTTCTCTTGTGCACCGCCCGACCTTTTGGCGCCCACGTAGCCAACAAAGAGCTGGTCATCCACCCGGAAGTGTTGTGTGCGGTTGATATAAAAGGAAAGCGCACGTTTTGGGTCCAGACGGTGGAGCCTCTCTTCCTCTCTGGAAGGATGCGGAGGCGGAAAGAAGGTGGGCAAAGTGATGGTCTGCCCAATGTGGAAGGCAGTAACCACCTTTGGCAAGAAGGACGGACGCGTCCTAAGAACAACCTTGTCTGGATGGACAGACAGAAAGGGAGGTTTGCATGATAGAGCCTGGAGCTCACTCACCCGCCGAGCGGAGGTGATGGCCACCAGAAAGGCTGTCTTCAGAGTCAGAAGACGAAGAGGACAGTTATGTAGAGGCTCAAAGGGAGCGCACATAAGAAAGGTAAGAACCAAGTTCAAGTCCCACTGCGGCATCACAAATGGAACAGGAGGGAAGAGGTGTGTAATGCCTTTAGGAACCTGTTAACAACAGGGGACTTGAAAAGGGAGGGCTGATCAGGAAGCCTGAGGAAGGCCGAGATGGCACAAAGATAGCCCTTGATGGTACCCAGGGCAGAACCCTGTTGGGCCAGGGAAAGAAGGAACAGAAGAACCTCAGAAAGAGGGGCAGAGAGAGGGTTCACAGCCTTTGCTGTGCACCATGCCACAAACTTGTTCCACCTGCAGGCGTATACCTCCTTAGTGGAGGGACGCCTGGCTGCCAGAATCACATCACAAACTTCGGGAGGCAAGTCGAAAGGAATCAACTGCCGCCGCTCAATCTCCACGCAAGCAGGTGGAGGCTGGACAGGTTCGGGTGGAAGACCGTCCCCTGCTGCTGCGACAGAAGATCCGCCCGAAGAGGCAGACGGATCGGGGGATCGACGCTCATACTGAGTAGCTCGGGATACCAAACTCTTCGAGCCCAGTCCGGAGCCACAAGGATGACTTGGGCCCGGTCGCGCCGAATCTTCTTCAACACTCTGGGTAGAAGTGGTATAGGCGGAAAGGCGTACAACAGACCGCAACTCCACTCGCGACGAAAGCGTCGCCGCGGCGAGTGCCGCCTTGGAAATTCCAACGCGCAGAACTGATGACATTGCGCGTTCTCTTCGGTGGCGAATAGATCTAACCAAGGCTCTCCCCACTGCAGAAAGAGTCCTTGCGCCACTTCCGAGTGAAGACGCCATTCGTGATCCATCATGCACCTGCGGCTGAGTTCGTCCGCCCTGGCGTTCAGGGAACCTGCCAGGTGTTGAACCATCAGGAACATGCCCTGATGTTCCAGCCATGTCCAGAAGCGCAGAGCCTCCTGACAGAGGGTCCACGACCCCACCCCGCCTTGTTTGTTGCAGTACCACATGGCGGTGGTGTTGTCTGTGAACACCTGCACTACCTTCCCTTTGACAGAGGGAAGGAATGCCTTGAGTGCAAGTCGGATCGCCCGGAGCTTCAGAAGGTTGATATGGAGCCGGGACTCCGCCGGAGACCAGAGGCCTCTGATCTCCGCCTCTCCCATGTGACCGCCCCATCCCAGAAGGGACGCGTCCGTCACAACTGTGTGCTCTGTCTGGGGAAGGGAGAGGGATCTGCCCATGACCCATTGCCGGTCCGAGAGCCACCACTGCAACTGTTTTGCAGTCCCCTCCGAGATCTGGACGTGATCGGACAGGTTGCCCTGGTGCTGCGCCCACTGGAACTTCAGGTCCCACTGCAGAGCCCGCATATGTCATCTGGCATGAGTGACCAGCAGGATGCAGGAGGCCATGAGGCCCAGCAGCCTCAGGGTCATCCGTACCAAAACCCAGGATAAAGGCTGAAAGATCGGAATCATAGCCTGAATATCCCGGACTCGCCGTTCGGGAGGATAGGCCCGAAACTGCGTCGTGTCCAGAACTGCTCCGATGAAAAGGAGCTGTGGAGAAGGAATCAGATGCGACTTCGGCACATTGATGGAGAACCCCAGCGAGTGCAGGAGTTCGGCCGTAGTCTGGAGGTGGGAGACGACTGCCTGGGACGAGCCCGCCTTCAGCAGCCAGTCGTCGAGGTAGGGGAATACTGGAACCCCTGCCCGGCGCAGATGAGCTGCGACCACCGCCATCACTTTGGTGAACACCCGAGGGGCACTTGTAAGGCCAAAGGGAGCACGGTGAACTGAAAATGCTCGAGGCCTACCGTGAACCGCAGGTAACGCCGGTGGGCCGGCAGGACGGGGATGTGAAAATAAGCGTCCCGCAAGTCCAACGCTACCAACCAGTCTCCAGGGTCGAGGGCAGTGAAGACCTGAGCTAGGGTGAGCATCTTGAACTTCTCCTTCCGGAGGAAGCGATTGACGTTCCGGAGGTCCAAGATAGGACGCATGTCCTCCTGGTCCTTTTTGGGCACCAGGAAGTAGTGGGAGTAGCAACCACGTCCTACTTCTGGGGTCGGAACATGCTCGATGGCCCTCTTGGCCAAGAGGGCCGTGACTTCCTTCTGCAGAAGCACCAAGTGATCCCCTGACATGCGGTGGAATTGAGGTGGCATGGCTGGGGGGGTGGTCTCGAAGGGGAGGGAGTAGCCCCTTCGGACAATGTCCAAGACCCACCTGTCCGAGGTGATGGCACGCCAGTGGTGAAGGTGATGGCGGACCCTGCTCCCTACTGGCGTGCTGTGCACCTGAAAGGAAGGACTACGAGGGCTTGGAGGCCGCGGACGGGGCGGAGTTGGTGGCCTGACCCGCACGCTGGTTGCCCGAACCGCCACGTCGGTAGCCACGTCCTCGGCCACGCAAAGACGCTTGCTGCGCGGGCCGGTGGCTGGGCAGCGGACGTGACTGGGCGCCCCTTCCGTGGCCACGAAAGGGGCGAAAAGCAGAGGTTAGCGGAGGGCGCACAACAGAAAGGCCCAGGGACTTGGCAGTAGCCCGTGAGTCCTTAAAACGCTCCAGCGCATGGTCTGCTTTGGAACCAAAAAGACCGACTCCATCAAAGGGCATGTCCATGAGTGTATTCTGGACATCACCCGAGAAACCAGTTGTTCTCAGCCAGGCGTGGCGACGCAGCGCCACCGTCGTTGCAAGCGATCTGCCCAGCGAGTCGGCGGTATCAAGGCCACAACGTATGGTGTACTTTGCCGCATCCCTACCTTCTGCAATGGTGCGGGTAAGCAGTGTCTGGACCTCCTCAGAATACTGGGGCAAAACAGCCGCCACCAAATCCCACAGGGAGTGGGTATATCGGCCCAAAAGGCAAGCGGTGTTGACGGACCGCAAGCCAGCACTGGAGGAAGAAAAAGCCTTCTTCCCAAATTGGTCCAGGCGTTTGGATTCCCTATCCGGAGGGCGGTAGGGAAGGCGGTTTGGGAGGCAGAGGCTTGGACAACCAAGCTCTCGGGGTGGGATGTTGAGAGAGAAACAAGGGGTCGCCCGGAGCAGGGCGATGGCGTCGAGCCACGTTCCTATCCACAGGAGCCCCTGTGGTGGGCTTGGACCAGGTGCCCAAAAGAACGTCAGACAGTGCATCATTTAACGGCAGCAATGGCTCCGAGGAGGAAGCTGCCGGCTGAAGCACTTCCGTCAGGAGATTAGTCCTGACAACCACAGTAGGCAATTGGAGGTGCAAGGCTCCAGCTGCTCTACGCAACACCGTTGCGAAATTTGCTCCCTCCTCCGTAACCACGGGAGGAGACAGCATGCCAGTGTCAGGGGAAGTGTCTAGACCACTGGCGTCCCCAAGTTCCTCTGCCCAGTCCTGATCATACTCACACTGCTGTGTGAGAGGGTCTTCCGACCCCTCCCAGCTCTCCTGGTCCTCCTCTGGCTCAAAATATGGAGGAGGAGGGACATCTGGGACCCAAGGACTCATCGGCGCCGGGGCCGGCGTCGAGCGACGTCGGTCCGGCTCCATGTCCGGAACCGGAGAGAACCGGGGAACGACGCCGCCCGGAGCCCCGGGCGGCGTCAGGAACGGCACCGGGGACATCGGCGCCGGCGGAGGCATGGTTAGGTCAACCGGCGTCGATCGGGGTTGCGGTACCACCGGAGCCGGGATCGAGGCCGGGGCCGGAGCCGGGATCAAGGCTGGCGGGACAGGTGACGCCGGGACCGGAGTCGACGGCGGCGCCGGGGCAACCCCATCAGGGCCCGCGGGGCCCGAAGGCGCACCGGAGGGACCTGGAGGCCCGAAGAGGCGGGCCATGGCCGACAGGAATTCCTGTATCTCGGCCGGAGTCGCCCCCGAACCCGGGAAGGACGGGTAATGCGGGGGCGGCGCCACAGGCACATCCGGAGCCGCGGGGACGGTGCCGACTGGGGCCTCAGCCGAGTCGCGAGACCGGCGAGGCGAAGTCTTAGAGCGATGGTGCTTCTTAGACTTCTTGTGCTTCGACTTACCCGAGGAGAGCGAAGACTTGGACTCCGACGACCGGCGGGGTCTCCGCGACCGGCCCCTCGACCTCTCACGGGACCGGGGCTTGGTGCGGCGCGGAGCCGACTGCCGGACCTCGAGGAGCTTTCGAGACCGCTCTCACAAAGCCTTCGGGTGTAAGGCCCGGCAGTCAGGGCACGACTTCGTGTCGTGGTCTCGGCCGAGACGCACAAGTTACTAACTTGTGTAACGATATATCTGTAAGAGACAGTAGTTAGTGACAGATTCCTTACCTTAGAATATCCCCAGGCGTCAGGCTGGATCCGGAAAGTTTTTTTCGTAGCAGTACCCTTGCGCGTCGGTAGGCGGCGTCGTGCGGCTCTGCGTCCGTCGTCGGCGTCGTGATCGCCGGGATGACGTCGCGGGCAGTACTTAGACGCCGCCCCTGCGCGCTGACGTCAGTTCTATACACGACTTTCCGCGCCAGGAACGCAGAGCCATGCAAGAAGCTGACATAGGTGTCTGAAAAATACTAGGGCCCTGAAAAATCAGTTCGCAGAACGGGGAGGATGGGTGGGGCGGTAGGAATCTGTCACTAACTACTGTCTCTTACAGATATATCGTTACACAAGTTAGTAACTTGTGCATCTGAAAGAGACACGTTAGTGACAGATTCCTTACCTTAGAATAGATACCCCAGCAATACCAACCCCGGTGGTGGGTCTGCGAACAAAGATCAGACAAGGAAGTCCCGGAGGACAGAACGGCCAAAGAAGCCGTACCTCGGGACCTGACTGTCAAGGCAGTAATGCTTTGTAAATGTGTGCAGCGAGGCCCACGTAGCTGCCTGACAGATATCCTGCAGCGGAACACCGCGGCCTAAAGCCGTGGTAGCAGCCGTTGCCCTGGTGGAATGGGCACGCAGCCCAACAGGAGGCTCCTTCTTAGCCAAAGAATAGCAGGCTTTGATACACAAGGTTACCCAGCGGGCGATGGTTCTCTTGTGCACCGCCCGACCTTTTTTGGCGCCCACGTAGCCAACAAAGAGCTGGTCATCCACCCGGAAGTGTTGTGTGCGGTTGATATAAAAAGAAAGCGCACGTTTTGGATCCAGACGGTGGAGCCTCTCTTCCTCTCTGGAAGGATGCGGAGGCGGAAAGAAGGTGGGCAAAGTGATGGTCTGCCCAATGTGGAAGGCAGTAACCACCTTTGGCAAGAAGGACGGACGCGTCCTAAGAACAACCTTGTCTGGATGGACAGACAGAAAGGGAGGTTTGCATGATAGAGCCTGGAGCTCACTCACCCGCCGAGGGAGGTGATGGCCACCAGAAAGGCTGTCGTCAGAGTCAGAAGACGAAGAGGACAGTTATGTAGAGGCTCAAAGGGAGCGCACATGAGAAAGGTAAGAACCAAGTTCAAGTCCCACTGAGGCATCACAAACGGAACAGGAGGTGTGTGACGCCTTTTAGGAATCTGTTAACAACAGGGGACTTGAAAAGGGAGGGCTGATCAGGAAGCCTGAGGAAGGCCGAAATGGCACAAAGATAGCCCTTGATGGTACCCAGGGCAGAACCCTGTTGGGCCAGAGAAAGAAGGAACAGAAGAACCTCAGAAAGAGGGGCAGAGAGGGGATTCACAGCCTTTGCTGTGCACCATGCCACAAACTTGTTCCACCTGCAGGCGTATACCACCTTAGTGGAGGGACGCCTGGCTGCCAGAATCATATCACAAACTTCGGGACGCAAGTCGAAAGGAATCTACTGCCGCCGCTCAATCTCCACGCAAGCAGGTGGAGGCTGGAAAGGCTCGGGTGGAGGACCGTCCCCTGCTGCTGCGACAGAAGATCCTCCCGAAGAGGCAGACGGATCGGGGGATCTACGCTCATACTGAGTAGCTCGGGATACCAAACTCTTCAAGCCCAGTCCGGAGCCACAAGGATGACTTGGGCCCGGTCGTGCCGAATCTTCTTCAACACTCTGGGTAGAAGTGGTATAGGCGGAAAGGCGTACAACAGACCGCAACTCCACTCGCGACGAAAAGCGTCGCCGAGCGAGTGCCGCCTTGGAAATTCCAACGCGCAGAACTGATGACATTGCGCGTTCTCTTCGGTGGCGAATAGATCTAACCAAGGCTCTCCCCACTGCAGAAAGAGTCCTTGCGCCACTTCCGAGTGAAGACGCCATTCGTGATCCATCATGCACCTGCGGCTGAGTTCGTCCGCCCTGGCGTTCAGGGAACCTGCCAGGTGTTGAACCATTAGGAACATGCCCTAATGTTCCAGCCATGTCCAGAGGCGCAGAGCCTCCTGACAGAGGGTCCACGACCCCACCCCGCCTTGTTTGTTGCAGTACCACATGGCGGTGGTGTTGTCTGTGAACACCTGCACTACCTTCCCTTTGACAGAGGGAAGGAATGCCTTGAGTGCAAGTCGGATCGCCCGGAGCTCCAGAAGGTTGATATGGAGCCGGGACTCCGCCGGAGACCAGAGGCCTCTGATCTCCGCCTCTCCCATGTGACCGCCCCATCCCAGAAGGGACGCGTCCGTCACAACTGTGTGCTCTGGTTGGGGAAGGGAGAGGGATCTGCCCATGACCCATTGCCGGTTCGAGAGCCACCACTGCAACTGTCTTGCAGTCCCCTCCGAGATCTGGACGTAATCGGACAGGTTCCCCTAATGCTGCGCCCACTGGAACTTCAGGTCCCACTGCAGAGCCCGCATATGCCATCTGGCATGATCGACCAGCAGGATGCAGGAGGCCATGAGGCCCAGCAGCCTCAGTGCCATCCGTACCGAAACCCAGGATAGAGGCCGAAAGATCGGAATCATAGCCTGAATATCCTGGACCCGCCGTTCGGGAGGATAGGCCCGAAACTGCGTCGTGTCCAGAACTGCTCCGATGAAAAGGAGCTGTGGAGAAGGAATCAGGTGCGACTTCGGCACGTTGATGGAGAACCCCAGCGAGTGCAGGAGTCCGGCCGTAGTCTGGAGGTGGGAGACGACTGCCTGGGACGAGCCCGCCTTCAGCAACCAGTCATCGAGGTAGGGGAAGACCGGAATCCCTGCCCGGCGCAGATGAGCTGCGACCACCGCCATCACTTTCGTGAACACCCGAGGGGCGCTGGTAAGGCCAAAGGGGAGCACGGTGAACTGAAAATGCTCGAGGCCTACCGTGAACCGCAGGTAACGCCGGTGGGTCGGCAGGACGGGGATGTGAAAATATGCGTCCTGAAAGTCCAACGCTACCATCCAGTCTCCAGGGTCGAGGGCAGTCAAGACCTGAGCTAGGGTGAGCATCTTGAACTTCTCCTTCCGGAGGAAGCGATTGACGTTCCGGAGGTCCAAGATAGGACGCATGTCCTCCTTGTCCTTTTTGGGCACCAGAAAGTAGTGGGAGTAACAACCACGCGCTACTTCTGGGGTCGAAACGCGCTCGATGGCCCCCTTGGCCAAGAGGGCCGCAACTTCCGTTTGAAGAAGTAGTAAGTGATCCCCCGACATGCGGTGGTATTGAGGTGGCATGGCTGGGGGGGTAGTCTCGAAGGGGAGGGAGTAGCCCCTTCGGACAATGTCCAAGACCCACATGTCCAATGTGATGGCACGCCAGTGGTGAAGGTGATGGCGAACCCTGCCCCCCACTGGCGTGCTGTGGACCTGAAAGGATGGACTAGGAGGGCTTGGAGGCCGCGGACGGGGCGGAGGTGGTGGCCTGACCGGCACGCTGGTTACCCGACCCTCCTCGGCGGGAGCCACGTCCTCGGCCACGCGTAGACGCCTGCTGCGCAGGCCGGTGGCTGGGCAGCGGACGTGACTGGGCGCCCCTTCCGTGGCCACGAAAGGGGCAAAAAGCAGACTGTTGCGGAGGGCGCACAGCAGAAAGGCCCAGGGACTTAGCTGTAGCCCGCGAGTCCTTAAAGCGCTCCAGCGCATGGTCTGCTTTGGTGCCGAAAAGGCCGACACCATCAAAGGGCATGTCCATAAGCGTGCTTTGGACATCACCCGAGAAACCAGTGGTCCTCAGCCAGGCGTGACGGCGCAGCGCCACTGTCGTCGCAAGCGATCTGCCCAGCGAGTCGGCGGTATCAAGGCCACATCGGATGGTATACTTTGCCGCATCCCTTCCTTCCGCAATGGCGCGGGAAAGCAGTGCCTGGACCTCCTCAGGACACTGGGGCAGGACCTGCGCCACCGAATCCCACAAGGAGTGGGAATATCGGCCCAAAAGGTAAGTGGTGTTGACAGACCGCAAGCCAGCACTGGTGGAAAAAAAAACTTTCTTCCCAAATTGATCCAGTTTTTTGGATTCCCTATCCGGGGGAGCGGTAGGGAAGGCGCTTTGAGAGGCAGAGGCTTGGACAACCAAGCTCTCAGGGGTGGGGTGTTGGGAAAGGAACAGGGGGTCGCCCGGAGCAGGGCGATGGCGTCGGGCTACGTTCCTATCCACAGGAGCCCCTGTGGTGGGCTTGGACCAGGTGCCCAAAAGAACGTCGGAAAGTGCGTCGTTGAACGGCAGCAGTGGCTCCGAGGAGGTAGCCGCCGGCTGAAACACTTCCGTCAGGATGTTAGTCCTGACAGCCACGGTAGGTAACTTGAGGTGCAGAACCTCAGCTGCCCTACGCAACACCGTAGCAAAGTTTGCTCCCTCCTCCGTTGCCACGGAAGGAGGAGACAGCATGCCAACGTCATGAGAGGTGTCCAGACCACTGGCATCCCCAAGTTCCTCAGCCCAGTCCTGATCATACTCACATTGGGCAGTGAGAGGGTCCTCAGACCCCTCCCAGGTCTCTTCGTCCTCCAAATCAGGTTCAACGTAAGGAGGAGGGACATGAGGGACCCAAGGTCCCAGCGGCACCGGAGCCGGCATCGAGCGACGTCGGTCTGGCGTCGAGTTCGGAGCCGGAGAGAACCTGGGGGGACGCCGTCCTGAGCCCCGGGCGGCGTCGTGAACGGCACCGGGGAAGGCGACGTCGGTGGAGGTGTTGTGAGGTCAACCGGCATCGACCGTGGTTGCGGCAGCACCGGAGCCGGGGCCCGGGCTGGTGTTGCGGGCGGCGTCGGGGCCGGAGCCGCAGGAGGAACCCCACTAGGGCCCGAAGGCGCACCAGGGGGACCTTTAGGCCCGAAGAGGCGGGCCATGGCCGACAGGAACTCCTGTATTTCGGCCGGAGTCGCCGCCGAACCCGGGTAGGGCGGGTAATGCAGCGGCGACGCCACAGCCACTCCCGGAGCCGTGGGGCGGGGACGGTGCCGTCGGGACCCTGAGCCGAGTCGCGCGACCGGCGAGGGGAAGTCGTCGAGCGATGACGCTTCTTAGACTTCTTATGCTTCGACTTACCGGAGGAGTGCGAAGACTTGGACCCCGAAGAACGATGAGGACTCCGCGACCGGGCCCTCGACCTCTCTCGTGACCGGAGCTTGGATTGGCGCGGAGCCGACTGCCGGACCTCGAGGAGCTTTCGAGACCGCTCTCGCAAAGCCTTCGGATGCAAGGCCCGACAGTCAGGGCACGACTTGGGGTCGTGGTCGCGCCCGAGGCAGTAGAGACAATCCTGATGCGGGTCCGTGATCGACATCATTCGACCACAGGCGTCGCATGGCTTGAAGCCGGGCATCCCTACTGACACCGTCGGAGTCGAAAGACTCGAGAAAACAGTGACAAAAAGTCACAAAAAGTTCAGTCAAAAAATGACTGGGGCACTGCTCTCTCCGGATCTGCGCTTACTGGCGCGGAAAAAGAAAGAACTGACGTCAGCGCGCATGGGCGGTGTCTAAGTACTGGCCGCGACGTCATCCCAGCGATCCCGACGACGGACGCGGAGCCGCACGACGCCGCCTACCGACGCGCAAGGGTACTGCTACGCAAAACTTTCCGGATCCAGCCTGACGCCTGCCTGTGACTGGGAAGAGCCCAAAACATAGGGAATAAGGGTATAGCACCGAGAATTCTAAGCGCTACATTTTTTTAGAAATACGTTTTCAGCCAATTCTGCATTGGACAGCCACACAAGTGAGGTATCATTTTACTCGGGGCACTAAGGAGAACGCTGTGGGGTAGGACATTTGTGCCGGCACGGTGATTCCACACAAAAATATGTGGAAAATATGTTTTTTTCAGCTAAATTTGAGGTTTGCATGGCATTCTGGGTAGGAAAACGTTGGGGGATCCACGCAAGCCATACCTCATTGGACTCCCCCGGGTGTCTACTTTTCAGAAATGTTTGGGTTTGGTACTTTCCCAGGATGGCCGCCGAGCCTGGGGCCAAAATCTCAGGTGCCCCCCCCCCAAACCAGGTAGTTTTGTTATAGGTAATTTTGAAGTCTCCACAGTATGATTTGGCCCCTTTCCTGTTGCAACCACTATGCCTACCCACACAAGTGAGGTACCATTTTTATCGGGAGACCTGGGGGAACGCTGGGTGTGAGGAAATTTGTGGCTGCACGCAGATTCCACAACTTTCCCACATAGAAATTTGAGAAAAAAGTGATTTTGTCAGCGAAATTTGAGGTTTGCAGGGGATTCTGGGTAGGAGAATGTTGGGGGACCCACGCAAGCCATACCTCGCTGGACTCCCCGGGTGTCTAGTTTCCAGAAATGTGTGGGTTTGGTAGGTTTCCCTAGATGGCCGCCGAGCCCTGGGCCAAAAACTCATGGGACCCCCTTGCAAAACCAGGTTGGTTTGTGATAGGTAATTTTGATGTCGCCTCAATAGGTTTTGGGCCCTTGCCTGTCGCGGGTCCTTGACCCACCCACGTGAGCGAGGTACCATTTTTATCGGGAGACCTGGGGGAACGCTGGGTGGGAGGAAATTTGTGGATCCACGCAAATTCCAGAACTTTCCCACACAGAAATTTGAGAAAAAAGTGATTTTTGCAGCGAAATTTGAGGTTTGCAGGGGATTCTGGGTAGGAGAATGTTGGGGGACCCACGCAAGCCATACCTCACTGGACTCCCCCGGGTGTCTAGTTTCCAGAAATGTGTGCGTTTGGTAGGTTTCCCTAGATGGCCGCCGAGCCCCGGGCCAAAAACCCATGGGACCCCTCTTGCAAAACCAGGTTGGTTTGTGATAGGTAATTTTGATGTCGCCTCAATAGGTTTTGGGCCCTTGCCTGTCGCGGGTCCTTGACCCACCCACGCGAGTGAGGTACCATTTTTATCGGGAGACCTGGGGGAACGCTGGGTGGGAGGAAATTTGTGGATCCACGCAGATTCCAGAACTTTCCCACACAGACATTTGAGAAAAAAGTGATTTTTTAAGCGAAATTTGAGGTTTGCAGGGGATTCTGGGTAGGAGAATGTTGGGGGACCCACGCAAGCCGTACCTCGCTGGACTCCCCCGGGTGTCTAGTTTCCAGAAATGTGTGGGTTTGGTAGGTTTTTCTAGATGGCCGCCGAGCCCCGGGCCAAAAACTCATGGGACCCCCCTTGCAAAACGAGGTTGTTTTGTGATAGGTAATTTTGATGTCGCATCAATAGGTTTTGGGCCCTTTCCTGCTGCGGGTTCTTGGCCCACCCACACAAGTGAGGTACCATTTCTATTGGGATACTTGAAGAAATGCTGGGGGGATGGAAATTTGTTCTTACTTTCTGCAGCGTGAAAATGTGAGCACAATAATGCAAGGAAAATGTGACAGTCACATTTTGAGGTTTGCAGGACATTGTGGGTAAGATAACTTGTTGGGATCCACAAGAGAGACAACACCATGTACTCCCATGGGTGTTTAGTTTACGACAAAATCTACAGTTGGTAGGTTTTTCTTAGATGAAATGTACACCTTGGCAGAGAGACAAAAAAGACAAAGATTACTGCACTGCCATCTATTCCTCAAGCACACACACATACTGGTTGGATTTGGCATGAGGGCGAGTGATGGTTCAGTATATAAAATTTTATTAACAAGAGACTTCACAAAAATGAAATGCACTGTCAATAATTGAAAGGACAAAAAACGGAATCATTGACTCGCAGCTCGTGAGCTGTAAAGCCACGACAAGGCACCAACCGTTTTACAGGCCATTCACACACCTTTCATACATGATACACACAAGACCATTCACACCACCAGGCACAAAACCAACACATTACAACATTCACAAAAAGGGACAAGGTACACCCTGCTTGACAAAAACAGAAAAGACAAATATTTCTGCACAACCACCTATTCCTCAAGCACACATACATACTGGTTGGATTTGGCACGAGGGTGAGTGATGGTTCAGTATATACAGTTGTATTAACCAGAGATTTCACAAAAATGAAATGCACTGTTAATAATTGAAAGGACGAGAAACTGAACCATTGACTCACAGATCGTGAGCTGTAAAGCCACGACAAGGCACCAACCTCTTTACAGGCCATTCATACACCTTTCAAACGTGTGACACATACAAAACCATTCACACCGCCAGCCGCGGGCCCAGCACAACACTCACACCAGCAGACAGCGTCATTCAAGGGCCCATCACTTTCACATGCCCACATTCCTGACACAGCAACCACACCAGCTCACGGATTGCGTGGAGTGGCGTTTGGCTAGCAGTGTGTGTAGTGACCAGCAGCAAGTCACTACTTACACACCGCCAGCCAAGCGCCAGTCCACCCACACCGCCAGCCAAGCGCAAGTCCACCCACACCGCCAGCCAAGCGCCAGTCCACGCACACCGCCAGCCAAGTGCCAGTCCACTCACACCGCCAGCCAAGCACCAGTCCACGCACACCGCCAGCCAAGCGCCAGTTCACGCACACCGCCAGCCAAGCGCCAGTCCACGCACACCGCCAGCCAAGCGCCAGTCCACACACACCGCCAGCCAAGCGCCTGTCCAGGCACACGCCAGCCAAGCGCCAGTCCAGGCACACCGCCAGCCCAGCGGCAGTCCAGGCACACCGCCAGCCAAGCGCCAGTCCAGGCACACCACCAGCCAAGTGCCAGCCCACACACACCGCCAGCCAAGCGCCAGTCCACGCACACCACCAGCCAAGTGCCAGCCTACACACACCGCCATCACATTTAGTATTTTTTTATACAAAAAAGGAAACACAAACAAATTGCAAATAGATACAAATCTACTAACACAAAATCTGAAACTAAATACATTGCACAAATGCCAACCTTGAAACTGAACAAAAGATATAAAACAATAGAGACTAGGCAGTTCACTTTACCACTCATTGCATGTGGTACATTCTAAAACAAGCAGGCACACACAGCCCAGGGTTAGAAGGACACTCGGGGCAGTACATACGAGTCTCCTTCCGCGTCCCTCTTCGCCAACAGACTCTACATCTCCTACTGGGAAAGTCTTTTGAGGGTGTGGGAGGAATGTGATCAGGAAAGTGGCGATCTTTCAATCTAGCCACATCCTCCACCACTCCAACTCTAGGAACACTTGCCTGTTCCACTAGAACAAGGCTGCCTATTACAGACTCCTGAAACTTAGCAAAAGTCATCTTTGACTCAGGACAAGAATCCTTGAATACAACAAAAGCATTAAAGGTTGCCAAGTGGAAAAGATGGATAGCCAACTTCTTATACCAAATGTAAGCCTTACGAAGAGCAGCGTAAGGTTCCAACCTCTGATCTACTCTATCAACTCCACCCATGTGCCTATTATAGTCTAAAATGCACACAGGTTTGCGCGCTTCAGCAACCTGACCCCAAACAGTCACAGGTGAAGTGCTTTCATCATGGATGGTAGTCAGCATGTAGACATCTCTCCTGTCTGAAAACTTCACAGCTAGAAGCTCCTCGCAACGCAGCGCACTGCACTGTCCCCCCACAAGCTTTTGACAAACAAGTTCTTTTGGGAAACCTTTACGGTTAGAGCGGATTGTGCCACAAGCAACAGTGTCCACTTTGGCCAATTCCCTGAACAACCGCACACCAGTGTAGAAGTTATCTACATATAAATGGTGGCCTTTGTTAAAAAGTCCTCTACCAAGTTCCCACACAATTTTCTCAGTCACTCCAAAAGTGGACGGACAACCAGGGGGTTAATCCTGGATTCCTTACCGGTGTACACCCTGAAATTAGAGACATATCCAGTCCTACTGTCACACAGCATATACAGCTTAATTCCTTAGCGTGCCCTCTTACTAGGAATGTATTGCCTAAAAACCAAGCGGCCCTTGAACAACACCAAAGACTCATCCACTGCTATTTCTTTCCCTGGAGCATAGATCTCAGAAAATCAATCAACAAAGTGATCAATGACAGGCCGAATCTTAAAAAGACGGTCACAATCAGGGTGATCTCGTGCCAACGCTAAACCATTATCGACAAAATGCAGCATCCGAAGCAGAAGCAAATACCTATCACGACTCATGACTGCCGGCAATATAGCTGTTGCCATCAAGGGACTAGTAGACCAATATGAAGACATTGATGGCTTCCTTAGCAAGCCCATCAAAAAAGTTAAACCCAAGAACTTCTTCATCTCTTCCAGATTTGTGGGAGTCCACCGGGTAGCTCTAGAGTGGGGCTTAAGGCTGGCACTGTTGTCCCTCAAAAACTGTTCGGCATACAAATTAGTCTGCTCAACAATCTCTGCCAAAAATACATCGTCCATAAACAACTGAAAAAAACTTATCGGCAAAAGTTTTCAGTATTCACTCTACACCCTGGAACACCAGTAAAGTCTGGCAATGCCGGCTGCACCATGCCTGGGGCAACCCAGAGGTCAGCACTTTCAACGGGAAGCCTTGCAGCCCCAGGCTGCAGCCCAGATGTCTCTTGCCGCACTATCGGCACATCAATGTCCTCCTCTAACACAGGCACTTCATCCGCACTAAGAGTAGCTTCATCCGCACTGAGAGTAGCTTCATCATCCGATGATTCCATGTGGAGAGAAACTCACTGCCTGAATCTTCACCTCCCTCCTCTGCCTCAGATGCAGAGTCAGTCTCTGAACCATGGTCAGAGGAAGACTCAAAAAGCATACCAACAACCTGCTGAGCAATAATCCTGCGGCTAGCCATTATCCTTACTAAGAAAGGAGACTGCACAAACAAGTCAACAACAACCAACACTGTGCAAAATAAGTAAGTTAAAAAAATGTGTGCCTTTATCACAAAGATCTATATACTCAAAAACTATACGATTCACTTGCAAGAGACAGCTACACTCACCAGCACCTACTCTGCAGAGACACAGCAAAAACCAACGATATCCCACTAGAAAGAAAAAAACAAAACCAATTACTCACAAGACAACAAAATACACATCGAGCACAAATGCAAAAAGTTTTTGACACTCAAAAAACAGAAGTCAAACATACAGCTATTATTACACCATTTGTAAAAAACACATTCATGCAGAGAAATGAAACTCATTTACATTGTACAAAAAAAGTCTCTTACCAAACACATGCAACTACACAAATAGCAGAACCACCAGTAACGATACCGCAACCTGGAACAGTCTAAAGAGCAAAAGCCTTGAACTAGAACAAAAAGGGAGAAATAAAGCATTGCAATTGCAATTCACAAGAAATTAAACAATTAACATTATAACACGCTATGTCACTACCCAAATGGTCAATCGGCCAGATGGGCCTTCAAATAGGGCTGAGAAAAATGGGGGGTGATCTTGCCCAAGGGACCGGGTGAGGTTGTCTGCCAGGCCAATCTGTCCCCCAGGTGGGGCAGAAAACAGCAGACAGAAATGTGCCCCCCTTGCAAAAGTAATAAATCTCTGGTGCCTAGTAGGGTTTTCTGCCTCCCCCTCCCGCCTAGGGCAGAAAGGCCAAAAAAAGGGGCAGATCTGTCCCCAGGACGAGCAGATCTGTCCCCAGGAGGGGCAGAAAAAACATTAAGCAAATTTTACCCCCTTGGAAGCAACCATGTCGCTTCCATTACACACAAAACAAAATCCCTAGTGGGGTTTTCTGCCCCCCAAAGGGCAAAAAACGGGCCGATCTGCCCCCAGGGGGTACAGAATACACATATAAAAAAAATATGCCCCTTGGAAGCGACCCTTGCCCAAGGGGTCGCTTCCATTTTAATTTTAAAATTAGTCCCTGGTGTCTAGTGGCGTTTTCAAAGGCCAAAAAAGCGGACCGATCTGTCCCCAGGGGGCGCAGAATACAGATTAAAAAAAAATATGCCCCCCAGGAAGCGACCCTTGCCCAAGGGGTCGCTTCCATTTAAATTTTAAAGACCTCCCTGGTGTCTAGTGGGTTTTCTGCCCCCTCTGTGCCAAATAAACGTCCCGATCTGCCCCCAGGGGAGGCAGAAGACACATTAAAAAAAAATATACCCCCTGGAAGCGACCCTTGCCCAAGGGGTCGCTTCCATTTTGTTTTTTTGGAAACAGGCCCAAATTCACCTTTCCCCTCCACCTACAACCAAACTACTATTTTTCCCCATAACTAGACCTTCCCACCATAGCTCCCAACCCCTTAAACCCATTCCCAATTCGGTGGAACACCCCAAAATAGCCTCCCAAAAACATGCATTACCGCGACCTCGGCGGCCGCCAATGTTAGCCTATGGCAAAAATGCACCTTACAAACGGGGCCAAATTCCCCTTTCCCCTCCACCTACAACCAAACTGCTATTTTTCCACAAAACTAGACCTTCCCACCATTGCTCCCAAACCCCTAAACCCATTCCCAGTTCAGTGGAACACCCCAAATTAGCGTCCCAAAAACGTGCATTACCACGACCTCCAAAAGGCCTAAAATCGCGTCAAAACGCACTCCGAAACTAGGCCCAAAACACCCCTTCTCCTCCATGGATTTTCTTCAAACCACTTGCAATCAAAACTAGACCTTCCCCACTCTGATCCCAGCTAAGCAAATCCACTCGGAACCACCTGGAACACCCTCCAATCGCAAACATGCAAAATTGGCGATTAACATGGGCCCCTATGGCAGTGGTTTTCCCCTTCTCGACATTGCCTAAAAACACCCTTCCCATCAATCGATTCCTCCCAAAATTCCAGCACACACACCAAACCTCCCTCCCTATCACTCACAGAAGCCCTGTTCACATCGAGCAACTGGAACCCCCTAAAAACCACTTCTCCACGCACCCCAAAACCGGCCCATTGCATAACATTGCAAACCGGGCAGTCACAAAAAATGCTGTTTTCAGCACTTCCACTGCTTTGTTCATCTTCAAACTTTCTGGGACACTAGTTCCACCGATTCCCAACAATCTCACGAAGCCACAACACAATCGATCCACTGGAAGGGATCTGGCCCCAAGTTCACCCAAACATCCCCCACCCGCCAACATTCAAAAACAGCCCTGGTGTCTAGTGGGCTTTTCATTGCCTAAAAACACCCTTCCCATCAATCGATTCCTCCCAAAATTCCAGCACACACACCAAACCTCCCTCCCTATCACTCACAGAAGCCCTGTTTACCTCGAGCAACTGGAACGCCCTAAAAACCACTTCTCCACGCACCCCAAAACCGGCCCATTGCATAACATTGAAAACCGGGCCTTCACAAAAAATGCTGTTTTCAGCACTTCCGCTGCTTCGATCATCTTCAAACTTACTGGGACACTAGTTCCACCGATTCCCAACAATCTCACCAAGCCACAACACAATCGATCCACTGGAAGGGATCTGGCCCCAGGGGGGGCAGAAAAGTCTTCAATAAATATGCCCCCAAGAGGAAGCGACCCTTACCCAAGGGGTCGCTTCCTTTCCAAAGAAAAGACATCCCTGGTGTCTAGTGGGGGCATTCCTGCTGCACGATCGCGACGCTGTGCGCGATCGTGCAGCAGAAATGCCCTGCATTGACACATCAGGGAGAGGAAAAACTCTTTCCTCTCCCCCGATGCCTCAATGCATCGTGAAATGCCCCCCCCCCGACCCACCGGAGCAAGAAGACTCACCTCTGCTCCTCCTGGACGCCTGGAAGCAAATGGCTTCCAGGTGTCCAGCGCTTCCTGATGACGTCGGCGCGCGCTTTGCGCGCTGACATCACAGGATCGCCGAGGGGGGGGTCGGGGGTGGCAACGGAAACTCTTCCGATGCCATCCCTGCCTGGGGGTGTTGATTGGCTGCCCATGGGGGGAGCGCCAGCACTTCCCCCATGGGTGGGTGCCATGACGGAGCGGTTCCGTCATTAGCACAGCCCAACCGATGCTCATGACGGAACCGCTCCGTCATGAGCATCGAAGGGGTTAAAGGTTTAGGTAATAATATTGCTTAAAAACACAAAGCACCAGCTGTGGTTATCTGTGCGTGCCGGAATGGTACAAAGTCACAAGTCCAAGCCGACCGCAATGGATGGAGCACAGGCCAGATACAGGGACCAGGTTAGACCCGCTGAGAATACTTTATGTCCTTGATGCAGGGCATTGCACCGCACAGTGGCGGTTCCGAGGAGCGATGCGTTGTCCTGCGTTAACTTACCTACCTTGAGGTTATATATATTGTCAAGGGACATATGTGTGGAGTTAGCTTACCCATAGAAACTTACCTTCACAATATTTTTGTCCTTGATATTCTTTTGTCCACACGATATTTCTTCTCTGATATTTTGTGCGAACACCATCCCATCCAGGCACAACTACTCTCTCTGTTGTGTGGCTGTCTGGGAGGTGTACACAAAGGTCAGCTGACAACTACACCCAGTCATGTGACCCAGGAACAGGCTGCATGCACCAAATGGTTAGGACAAGAAAATGCCAACTTTGTGGAATGGCAGACATTAGCCACTTTATAATGCTTTCTCTAATATGGATCTTTGTATTGAAGTTTTGTGACACTGTATTTTGGATAGGTATGTTAAGAGCCCGTGATTGATTCTATATTCTTGGAAACTTCCTGTTATATTCACACTGCATGACACATTGACTTACAACTTTTACCTTACAGAATGGTAACATTTGTGTTGTATTTTTCGGAATGTGGTTCTTACCTATAAGATAATACGAGGATGATATGTATTTTTATATGATCGTCTTTTTTATAAGATCGTCTTTTTTCAACTAAAATACACCCGATGGCAGATGTAGGTTACTAAAATTGATTTTTCCATTGTGCAACCTTCTCTAATATGGCTGCTTGGTTCATTGGAGATACTCATTTGCACTAATTTATGTTTGGTGATGACTTCGCGTAAGGAAATTATGTATTGTTCCTATGGTATGGTAGCAAGTATATAAATGGTACCAGTTGGACTGTGAGTTATATCCTGAGAATTTTTAAGTCCTCGATTTTCTATAATCTTTTTTTCGTGTTGAGTTTCTTTAAGAAGGCGGCTGTTTTTGTCATGGTCCTTAACGTGATTGTGATTCTGTGTACAACGTTGAGTTTAACTACAGCGTGTTACCGTGGAAGCCGCACAACCTATTTTTTAGAGTTGGCGGGTGAATACTGTATCTGCTTTTCGGACAAGACAGTTGAGTCGGCCGGTTGAACAGTGAGTACGAGTAAGTATGCAGGGGCATAAACTTTGTTTTCCTCGTTTGGACACATTGTGATGAGGACTAACGGTAATTAGGTGTTTGTTGTTGTGTTATATTTTGCAGAGGTGACGGTTCAAATTAAGTTGGAATCGAGTAAGCTGCTGTGTTTTTACCGATTTTTATCTTGTGGCAAGTCTGCGTTAAGAAGTTTATATTTGTTTTTTTCTTCCATAGTAATATACAGACTGGAGACTTCTATTTTGAATTTGGGTTAAAAGGAAGCAAGGTATTTGTTTTAATGATTTGTTTTAATGATTGGTAGTGATGGAGTATAAGGTTTGGTTCACTAGAGGTCCTTTATGCTAGGGGTTGTATCAGTTGTCTTATAAGTAATAGCACTTTGGTGGCATGTTATATGGAATGTATTCCCAGTATGGGATTTTTGGCACTATAGTTTTCTTTTGACATTGGTGGTTGTCTTATTGTAAGCAGGCGATATCTAGTGTCACAGGTTGTAATGATAGTGTGTTTGTGTCAGTATTTACAGGATTGTTTTTTTCCAACAACGCTGAGTCCTGAGGCTGGCCTTGCGGACCTATCTGGCCATTGAAGACCGAAACGTCGACACCACATCCTTTATAACCTCAAATGTTTCAAGTTTGGTTTCTTGTTAAATCCTATGAATGTTAACAATTGAAGGATTGAACGTCTGGGATTATGAGTGATGTTTACACTGTTTTGAGTTAAAAGGAGTGACCACACTTCCACTAATCCCACAATAGATAAAAATACTAGTAATTCATGGGATTCTTTGGAGGTGTCAGTGTTGTGAATATTGAAATGTGCATACTGCTCGGATACATTGTTTTGTAATGACATATAATATAAACTAGATATTATTAAAATAAAGGAATATCTATATTTTGATTACACCTGTGACTGTTGTTTCTAATTATTTGATTAATCATTCGGATTCACTTAGTGGACTGATACTAAATGTGTAAATAATTTGGATTTAAATAATTCCTCAAGGAATATTTTGTATGTGATGAACTTTCTAAAAAGCCTTCTCAGAATTGTAACTTAAAATACGATTTTACTGTTTAAGTGGGTTTTAAATTAAAATCCCGCAGACACACAACATAGCTTTCCTATCTGCTCCCAATCAAATGTTATCACTTATTAAATGTCATAAGGTAACCCAATGTTATTGCACGGGAGAGATAGGCCTTATAATAGTGAAAAATGAATTTGAGAGTTTCTTTTCACTACCAGGATATGTAAAACTTAAAATTATAAGTCCAACATTTTAAGTACAACACACCCTGCCCTCTGGGCTGTTCAAGGTCTCCCCTAGGGGTGACGTAGATGTATTAAAATGCAAGGTTTAGGCCTGCAAGGCAACTTAAGTAGGTGGCATAATAAGTGCTGCAAGCCCACTAGTCGCATTTAATTGACAGGCCCTGGGTACATGTAGTTTCACTTTACTAGGGACTTACAAGTAAATTAAATGTGCCGATTGGGTGTAAGCCAATTGTACCATGTTTAAAAGAGAGGGCATATGCACTTTTGCACTGGTTAGCAGTGGTAAAGTGCACAGTCCTACGGCCAACAAAAACAAATTCAGAAAAATGGGAGGAGTGAAGGCAAACAGTTTGGGGTGTCCCTACGGAGTGCCAAGTCCAACACCGGTGATAAAGCAGGGAATCTCCAGATGGGTAGCTGCAACAATAGCCTTCTGTCACATACAAGCAGGAAGACCTCTCGAAGGAGTTCTCAAATCCAGTTCTAATAAGTATGGTAACTTCATCAGCACTTTATGCAGGTATGCCCCTAGTGGTCAGTTGCTGAGCTGCAACGTAGAGAAACAAGCACACCTTCACAAAGCACTATCGCTTGTATTGTATTGTAATTGCATTTGTATAGCGCTTTCTACCCCTGACAAGGCGTCGAAGCGCTTTTTTCGGCGAGTAGCACGCTACTCCGGGACCCATAGAGGATTAGTGTTGAATTAGTATAGTGAAACATGCAAGTAAATTTTAAGTGGTGGATAGGTTAGTCAGTTATTTGGATTCGGAAGGATAGCAGAAGGATAGAAGAGGAAAAAAGGTTTGTATTTATATAGCCCTTGTTACCCCTGATGGGGTGTTGAAGCACGCTACTCCGGAAACCCATAAAGGATTAGTGGTGAATTAGTATGGTGAAATATGAAAGTAATTTGAGTGGTGGATATTAGTCAGTTATTTGGAGTGAGAAGGATAGTGGAGGGATAGAAGGGGAAGAAAGGTTTGCATTCATATAGCACCTGTTACCCCTGATGGGTGTTGAAGCGCTTTTCTGGCGAGTAGCACTCTACTCCGGAACCCATAAAGGATTAGTGTTGAAAATTAGTATAGTGAAATATGAAGTAATTTGAGTGGTGGATATGTTATTTAGTTATTTGGATAGAGAAGGGTAGGCGGCGGGATAGAAGAGGGAAAGAGGTTTGTATTTATATAGCGCTTGCTACCCCTGATGGGGTTTTGAAGCGCTTTTATGGCGAGTAGCACGCTACTCTGGAACCCATAAGGATTAGTGTTGAATTAGTACGGTGAAACATGAAATTAATTTGAGTGGTGGATATGTTAGTCAGTTATTTGGATTGAGAAGGGTTGGGGAGGGGTAGAAAAGGGAAAAAAGGTTTGCATTTATATAGCGCTTGTAACCCTGATGGGGTGTTGAAACGCTTTATTGGCGAGTAGCACGCTACTCTGGAACCCATAAAGGATTAGTGGTGAGTTAGTGTAGTGGAATATGGAAATTGAGAAGTGAACATGTTAGTCTGTTATTTTGATTGAAAAGGATAGTGGAGGGATAGAAGAGTGAAGGATTTTTTTTTTTTTAAGGTCATAGCAGTAGGAGGAGGCTTTTGGATGAGTAAAAAGGGTTTTTGGAGGGGAAGAGTCAGAGGGAAGAGTTTAGAGAGGTTTGTTTTGGGGGATCGTATAGTAAAAGTGGTGTCAGATGATGCAAGGAGAGGTAGAGTAGGAGAGAGTCTAGAAAGGGTTATTTTGGGGATCATAGTAGTGGTATGGGGTTTGGGATAAATGAGAGAGTGGATGTAGAGGTTATATTGATAGATGTATAGGGTGAGAGATAGGGTAGTGCATTGGAAAGAATAGTAGAAAGTAGTTTGAGATGAGTCAGAAAGTTGGGCTAGAAGATATATTGAGAGAAGTATAGGCTGAGAAATAGGGTAGTGCATTGGAAATGCCAAATTAGAAAGAAAGTGATAAATATATAGATCCATAAGTACATTGAAAGTATATAGATGCATAAAGGAGGTAAGTATATGTAGATTAAAGATATTGATAGAGGTACAGGATAAGAAATAGGGTAGTGCATTGGATATGCTTTTTCAGGAGAAAAGTAACAGACACACAGATCCAAGTACATGGAGGTACATAGATGCACAATGGAAGCAAATACATGTAGACCAAAGATGATTTTATATTTTTCATTTTTTTTTAACAACATAATTATTCTACATTTTTATACAACGCAATACACAAAGATAGGTACATATCTATAGTGAAAATAAATTGTGGGTGGGTATTACTGAATGGGAACATGGGCAGCATTTCTAGCCCTGGTCCCGACCAGTCTCGAACAGGCTCAAACAGGCAACTGCCCTTGTCCTCTCCGCCCTTAACAGGCTCAAACAGGCAACTGCCCTTGTCCTCTCCGCCCTTAACAGGCTCAAACAGGCAACTGCCCTTGTCCTCTCCGCCCTTAACCTCGACGCCCGGGCTGAGACGCCCTAACCATGGCCTTTTATAGCCCTAGTAATCAGGTGACCCCTTCAGCCAATGGGAACCCTAGCCCTAACACTATCCAATCACAACACCAGCCCTAAAATCTGGAACCAGTAGGAGACCAGGACCTTACAGCCAATCTTAGCCCTAGTCCAAGCAACCAATCAGTTTAAAAAACCCTGATCTCTACGTCCAATAGAGGCCCTAGCCCTACCAGTAGTCCCAACCCAAGTCCAAGCAACCAATGGCACAGGAAGCCCTAGTCCCTACTTCCAATAGAAAGCCTAACCCTACTCTTAGTCCCACACCTAGTCCAGCAACCAATCACACCAGAAGCCCTAATCGCTACTTCTAATTAAAGGCCTAACCCTAGCCCTAGTCCCACACTAGTCCCAACAACCAATAACACTGGAAGCCCTAGTCCCTACTTCCAATAGAAATCCTAACCCTAGCCCTAGTCCCAACCCTACATTGATTGAATCACAGACCCAGAAACAATCAGAACCCTCAAATACCCAACCAATGAGGACACTAACCCTGATCCAATAGAAACACCAGATACAATCACCAATCAGTGTACACATGTACCAAACAATAGCAGACTATATAAGGTCCCAGCTACCTCAGACAAGTTTTGCTGGGCAGGGAGTTGGAAGCTGCTGCTCGATTCAGAAGTCTCCTAGGAGACAGACAGGCTCAATCCACACTTTGGACTTCTGCAGGTAAGGGCCTAACAAACTTGTCCTTTAACAATACTGTTTGAATAAAACTTTACTCCCTCTCTTGGCCAAAAAACGAAGTGCACAGTCCCTATTAAATACAGTTTAAACAGCACACAGCCAATTACTGCTGTCTCAGAGCACCCTCTGATGTAGAATATCCCTTCTTGCTCGGGGGGCGTGGGGGGGCTGGTTTCCCTGACTTGTTAACACAAAATGGTGGCTGGGGGTGCACTGCTTAACATACAGGTCTTAGCACAGAGCAAAGGAGAAATTTGGAGGGAAAACTGGTAGTCACGGGGAATGAGAGGGAAAAACTACAGAGTTTGGACTGCAAATCCCACAATTCAACAGGTTAAATGGAAGCAGTCACGGGCAGGAAAAACCACAAGTTTAAACACAAAACAGGTGATAAATTATGCAATCACGGGCAGGTTAAAACTACAATTTTAAACTGTAACAACCACAGGCAAAGACAGTTAAAGAAATTTAAAAAAAGAAAAGATGATGCAATCACAGGTAGGGGAAATCGTTTTTTAGGGAAGAGACAGCACTAGTCTGCCTCCTTACCACTTCCTGGACTCTGCTCACTGCAGTCTGGGGCACAGGTAGGCTGCAGCTCACAAGATGAAGGAGAATGATTTGGGGTGCACCCAGCAAAGCCTTAAGGGGCCTGGGCAGGTGTGAGAGGAGGGCTCAGATTTGCTTGGAGCTGGGGAAACCAATCAGCAGTCCTAGGTCTGCTGGCCTGGGGGTGGGGCTGGGACTGGGGAGCTGCTCCTCTATTCAGAAATCTCCTAGGAGACAGACAGGCTCAATCCACACTTTGGACTTCTGCAGGTAAGGGCCTAACAAACGTGTCCTTTAACAATACTGTTTGAATAAAACTTTACTCCCTCTCCTGGCCAAAAAACGAAGTGCACAGTCCCTATTAAATACAGTTTAAACAGCACACAGCAGATTACTGCTGTCTCAGAGCACCCTCTGATGTAGAATATCCCTGTTGCTGGGCGGGGCTGGTTTCACTGACTTGTTAACACAAAATGGTGGCTGGGGGTGCACTGCTTAACATACAGGTCTTAGCACAGAGCAAAGGAGAAATTTGGAGGGAAAACTGATAGTCACGGGGAATGAGAGGGAAAAACTACAGAGTTTGGACTGCAAATCCCACAATTCAACAGGTTAAATGGAAGCAGTCACGGGCAGGAAAAACCACAAGTTTAAACACAAAACAGGTGATGAATTATGCAATCACGGGCAGGTTAAAACTACAATTTTAAACTGTAACAACCATAGGCAAAGACAGTTAAAGAAATGATGATGCAATCACAGGTATGGAAAATCGTTTTTTAGGGAAGAGACAGCACTAGTCTGCCTCCTTACCCCTTCCTGGACTCTGCTCACTGCAATCTGGGGCACAGGTAGGCTGCAGCTCACAAGATGGAGGAGAATGATTTGGGGTGCAGTTGCAGACAGGCAGTTCTCTGTCATCTTTTCAAATAAGTTAAGCCAATGCATTTTATCCATCCATCCTCATATTGTGTGCATAGGGAGCTGAACAGTTAACACTGCTTACTATTCTGATACAAACTTATGAATCTATTAAATAATCAGTGCTGGAGAAACACATTAGTTACCTGTAACAGTGGTTCTGAAGCATTGGATTTTCCCAGATTCGCATGTTGATTTATTCCCCTTCCTCATACTGAGAACCCCGGGAACCAATGTTAATACAACAGTGCATATTTACACTCAGTAGCATTGAACTTAAAACCAAACATTTCTATCCTAGCCACATCATTATAAATGATCTAAACTCCACCTAGTAAGAGCCCAGCACCCTCAGCTTTTCCCTCGACAGAGGTTTCCACCTGCCAGATTTTGTACTGCACATGCAGCGTGAGGAACCCTCTGGGAGAGCTGTTTCCAAAAGACGACTTTTTTCAGCTCTTCCATCTTTTTCTCAGCAGAACATGTTGTTTTCAACATGCCTGAATTTATATAAAATACATCTCTATTGAAGGCATGCAAGGAAGATCTATATGGATGTCCCGCTTTCAAAATACTTGTATTGCCTACATCCCAATCAGAAGCCTAAGGATTGATAGATTTATGAGATTTTATCAACCAAAACCTTAAAAGACAGGGAGAGACTGGTGCTTGCTATTTTGGAAGAGAAAATAGAGGCTGTCTCTTCAAAACACCAAGGTAAGACTACCAAATCCTCATCCAAGAAATCTGGGCAGAAGATTTCCAAGCAGGCTTTGGGAATGTGAACTTGTCCCCATGGTCAGACACTTGGCCATCCGATGTCGGCTGCTTCTAAGCTGCAAAAAGGTGAGGTGCCTAAGAAGCATCCACAAAAGATGAAAGAGTGTACTCCCTACTGAGGATGTAGCATCTATGAAGAGGTCTAAAGTTACCTCAGTATCAGATCACAGTTTGTCAACAAGATGAATGACAACAGGAGAACCTTCTCAAAAAACAATACGTTTGCCAGGCTCTCCAGTGATGGGACATTCACTGACAAACTTAGAGTCAACAACGCAGACATCTCCATTGAGGATGAAACTTCCTGTTGGTGTTGACTTCACTGTTGTATAAGTTGTTGACGAAAATGCCACCAGCGAGGACTCCATCCTCGAGGGGGACCCTAATTCATTTTCTTATGTCCTCTGAACTCCTGTTTATTTATTTATTTATAGAGTTTTATACAGCGCGAATATGACCCAAGAAGGTATCAAAGTGCTTTACAAATAATCAGGAACAAATGAGAGGGAAACAAGTAGGGAAAAACAACATGATCGTGCGAGATAAAGGCAGTTACAACTCCGAGTTGGAGGAGGAGACCAATGCATAGCAAAGCCGATAAGTCTATATACTAGGGGTGGGCGGAATTTGCGTAGTCGCGCTACGCAAAGCTCCGCGAAACGGTAAAAAATCTCCGCGAGCACGCAAAAGTTCCGCGAACACGCGGAATTGCTTGTTCCGCCCGTTCGCGATGCTTTTTTCCTGTTTGCGAACGCTGTTTGCTTGCTCGGGGAGAAATATGTCGCGAACACGCATTTTGAAATTGCGAACAAGCAAAAAACTCTGCGAAGCCGCGGATCGCGGAATTTTTGGCAATTTCGCGTTCTCCGCGGAACGCAAAATTACCCAAATTACCCAAATTCCGCGAGCGGAACGGAATTTACCGCCCAGGCCTACTATATACAAGAGCATATATAGGAGATCAAAAAAACAAAAAACATGGGTGGGGAATACAAGCAAATGTTCAGGAACAATGAGGATGTTGCAACGCCAAGCTGGGGGAGGAAGACCAGTACAGAGCCAGGCCGACAAGTCAATATACAAGGAAGTACACAGGAGGTAAAAAGCAAGTGTGACCTAAGGGCGGAGTTGTTGAATTTCTAGTTAAAAAAAGTATTCATCAGTAGTACTTTCACTTCTTTTTTGAAGGACACTGTTGTGGGATTCACTCTAGTTTCAGGAGGCAGGGAGTTCTGTTGATGGCACGACTCATCGACGGCCACAGCAATAACTTTTTAAGCACCTCTGGGACCTCCAAGCATAACTACTCAGTCAGCTGCACAGCCAGCATTTCAGCGACTTCTGCTTCAGACATTTTGCCATTACCTACAATCTTACCACTTACATTGATGGTGTCACCGTTTCCACTGCATCTGCCAAAGAGACTTTTACAATCTTCCTCTTCAAGCCCGGAGGAAGAGAGGTAGGATGATCCAGATGTAAACCATATTGAAGCATTCTCCAATGATGAAGAACACCCCAAAGAGCATAGAAGAGCAAGTTATCCTGATGAATTAAATATTCAGTATGTAGGTTTTGAGAAAGAGTATGAGGGAGTGATGTTTTTGCAGCACAGAGAAGACAAGATTTAGACACCTGTCACTCGCATCCAGACCACAACATGGATGACCGCTTCTTCATCCCTCCTACTGAACACCGCACTTAGTCATGTTTCTAGATACCGAACAGGACCAAAGAAGATATATTGCATACTTGTGACAAAGCCTCTGCACTGCTCTTTCTATACCAATCCAAGTTGAGCCTTGAAAAAGCCTGGGCCTTTGAGCCCTAAGGGGGCGAAACATGTGTTGACTGAGTTCTCAATCCATCTATCATCAAGCACAATGGATGGTCTCAGTATGAGATATTCAAACCACTATAATTAGAGGCTATTCCAATATAGCTTGACTATATAAGAAATATAATCTTTGGTCTTGTGTATAATTTGTGCATATGTTAATATCATGTATGATGTCTTATTAATCTGTACATAACAGTCTTATTTTAAAGTGTCAGCACATCCTCTTTCGTTTCTTGTTGATCTCCGGGAGGACCACTTGTCTGTACTCCGCGAAGAAGTTCAGGCTTTCTTGACAAAGGGAGCAATTGAGAGGGGGCCGGCACCAGGGATGGGGACTGGCTGCTATTCTTGTTACTTACTGGTGCCTTCGCCGTACCCCCTCTCTTTGCCCTCTGAACTTCTTCAAGTTCAAAATGCTCACTCTGACCCAAGTCTTGTCTGCCCTAGACCCAGGGGACTGGATGGTGGCATTGGATTTGCAGGACACCTCTTGCCACATTCCCATCCTGCAATCTCACAGCCATTACCTGCAGTTTCAGGTAGAAGAAGAGCATTTTTACTTCTCTGTGCTCCCATTTGGCCTTACCAGTGCATCTCAGGTGTTCATGAAGGTGGTGGGTGCAGAACATTTACGGAGGTTGGGAATTACAGTCTTCCCATACCTCGACGACTAGCTACTGAACATGGGTTCGCCTCAAACAGTCATTAACCACTTCCAGGTGGGTGCAGACCTGTTGACATCATTGGGTTTCTCCTTCAACATGAATCCTTCACAACTGCTCCCCTTCCTCGATGCTCTTCTGAGCCCTCCTCCCACCTCAAAGAGTCTAGGACCTTCAGGCTATGATCCTGATGTTTCAACCCTTGACCTGGGTCTCAATGAGAGCGTTTCTGAGGTTCCTTGGGCTTCTTGGCCTTCTGCATCCTGTGGACCATGCCAAGTGGCACAAATGGGCACTGCAGTGGAATCTGAAATCTCACTTGGCTCAGCACCAAGACGACCTGTCAGAGTCCTTCCAGGTGTCAAATGAGAATGTGCAAGGCCTGCAGTGCTCAACCGTCGGCAGGCCCCTCCCTACTCCACCCTGAGCTAATGGTCTTGATGAGTGCATCGTTGCTGTGTGGGGTAGGCTGTCTGGGAGAGGTGGAGTTCAGATGACTCTGGTCTCCAGCTGAGGCTCTCCTTCATATGAACTTGCTGGAATTGCGAGCGATTAGCTTGGCACTTAAGGCATTCCTCCCAACCTTCATGGGGTAATTGGAACATGTGCTCACGGACAATACAATCGTCATGTGTTACTGCAACAAACAGAGAGGCGTAGTGTCTTGGGTTCTGTGCCAGGAGGCTTTACGCCTCTGCAAATGGTATCTCCCTGGTCACTCTATCACCTGGCAGGATCTTATAATGCCAGGCTAGATTAACTAAGCCGAAAGTGCCTAGCGGATCACGAATGGCATTGGCACCTGAAGGTGGCGTAGAGTATTCTCTAGCAGTGAGGAGAACACTGGCTTCACTACTGCAGAGAGCGTGCAGTGTCAAAACTTTTGCAGTTTGGAGTTCTCAAGGCAGTTCTCTCTCAGAGACGCCTTTCACCTCAACTGGGGCTCAGGACTCCTGTACACCTTTCCGCTCCTACTACTCTACCCAGAGTACTGAAAAGGATCAGAAAAGACTGGGTTCAACTCAACAGAAGAAGGGGGGTGGGGTACTCTAGGAGAGGAGAGGGAAAAAAGAACTCTAATTTCCCAGGGGGCAACTCATGTAATTGTTAAGAATGCCCTTCCCCACTAATAGTGGATTGCTTCATCATTGGGACGCTACTACACCATGGCGCAGACCAACCCTCATCCACTATTAGTGGGTGAGGGCATTCTTAACAATTACATGGGTTGTCCACTGGGAAATTAGAGTTCTTTTGTCCCTCTCCTTGTTTTCTCCTTGAGTAGCCCTCCCCTTTTTCTGTTAAATTGGGGTTACTGTAGTCCTTCCCTGGTTGTGAGTTTCAGTGTCTTATTTTGGAGAGTGAGGGAAGGCTTATTCTCTTGTCCCTTCTTTTCTGTTCGTATAAGACTGGGTTCAAGCCATCCTAGTGGCACCAGACTGAATGAATAAAGTATGGTATCTGGAACTTCTGGCCATGAGCATTTGTCCTCCGATCCAGCTGATCCTATGGGAGGACCGCCTGTCATGGCTGCAGGGCCTGGTCCTGCACCTTAGACTGCACAACTTGCAACTCCATGGGTAGAGATTGAATGGCGACATTTGATGGCTTTTGATATTCCTCCCAAAGTGGCATCATCTTGGCAACCAGGCATCCATCTACCAAACTGTTTATGCAGGATTCTGCGAGAAGTTTGTGGTTTGATGTTGTTCCTGTAACATCCAGCTCTGAAACGCAAAGTTGTGTGATGTTATCTTGTTTTGTCTTTCATTACCCCAGCAAGGCCTTGCCGTGGCAACTGTTAAGGGTTATTTTTTGGTCCTTTAACCTTTTTATGTTTGCCTGATCAGCTTTCCCCTTTTAAATCACCTATTGTGACACGTTTTTTAAAAGGGCTGATCCACATGTTCCTGCCAACACCTTTCGTGATGCTACAGTGGAAACTTAATTTGATCCTCACCTACCTGATGTGCACTCCCTTAGCTCCTATGCACACCTTTTCTCTTGGCCTTCTGACCGTCAAGACGGCATTCCTCATCACCATAACATCTGCCATGTGAGTGAGCAAACTTCAGACTTGATCTTTATAGCAGTCATACACTTCCATACACTGAATTCTTCCTGAACAAACTAGTCCTCCATACGAGAAAAGATGTTACCGAAGGTAAGTAACTTGTTTGTTTGAACCTGTTCACAAGCATCGATACAGCATTTGTCTTCGAAAACAGCATGCCTTGTAGCCATTACATCGGCAAGAAGGGTAAGCAAGATGCAAGCGCTTTTATGTAAAGAGCCATCTTGGAATTTTTCGAAGAGTAAAGCAACTGTGGCAACCAATCGAAAATTAATTCCTAGACTTCCTTTGTCTTTTCACATAAAGCAAAAAAAATCTTTACCTACATTCATAGCAAAACCAGAGCACATTGGCTGAAAAGTCGCTACATTAGTTAATTGTTAAAAGATGCCTTAAATTTGACTAATAATAAACAAAAGAATTTCATAGAACAGATCATATTTTCATGGCTTTTGTTTCAGTAAATAATGACAAAGCATTTACAAAACAAACATTAGCGAGATGGATTACCTCTTGCATCACAACAGCTCATATATAAAAGAATAAGCCATTGACAAGGACAGTCAGAGCTCATTCCACGTGGGCCATCGTGATGACACCTGCCCTGGTCTCAGAGATACCACTGAAAGATATTTGTAAAATAGCGATTTGGAAAACAACACAAGCATTTGCTAAGCACTACTGCATTGATGATGAAACCAGCAGAGCAACTACAGTGGTAAAAGTTGTGCTCAGAAACCTTTTTTCTTAAGGATAAGCCTCATTTCCTTGTACCTCTGTTGTGTATGTTACTGCTATGATAACCTTAATTCAAGAATGTAAATCTATGAAATATTCAATGTTGAAGAAGGAAAAAGTTACTGATCTGTAACTCCGGCTCTCCAGGATTGGCATCTTTCATAGATTCACATGCGACCCACCCACCTCCCCTTGTCATGAGGCTTCTTTTGATAACATAAACATTTAAAGAGCTAGAAAACCATGCAGTTGCAAGCCTCTCAAAGGGGATCACCCGAGGGTACTGGTTTCTGAATGGCTGCAGTTTGGATTGCTTACAGTGATCAATGTTATTTAGTGTAAATGTACAGTGCTGTATTAACATTGTATTGGGGGATCCTAGTTGGACTACGGGTAATAATTCGAGCTTGTGAATCTATGAAAGATGCCAAAGCAGGCGATACAGATAGGAAACATCTTTCCTTCTCCGGTGTTAGTACCTTTCATAGATTCATATGGGGCCCCCCTTCTTCCTCATATAGAGGCTGACCTCAAGCATTATATGTATATTTATACATTCACTCTTGTGCTAGATTTCTGAGGTGTGAAGACCTCTGGGAGGGGTGAGACTGAGAGCACTCTCATCTTATTAGCTGAAGTTTGGTTCCTTTAGCTAGAGGTGGATGTGCTAACAAAGTAGGCACTACTGGGCTATTCAACCTGTCAATGCCTTGTAGCACTATGGCAAAGTTTCAGAGGGAATCACATTTAGATGACAGGGAATGATTCAAGCATTTGAATCTATGAAAGATGCCAACGCTGGAGAACCACAGATACAGGTAAGTAACTTGTTTCTTTCATGTATTAAAAAAGAAGACATACTAAAAAATACATACATGTCACCAGATATGTAAGTGACAAGGAAAAAACCTCTTTCACAAATCTTCTTAAGGGTACATTTAGGTAATAAAAATGAAGACAATGTAGCCATGTAAGGCTGAAGACTGACACTGCAACTTTAAGGGCTCCCAGCCCTCCAATATCCCATCATGCCTTCTCAGTGGCAATTGCTCCAGTTCTTTTTTTTGTTTCCTGGTGACAGGATCCTGGAGCACTGAGGGCTTATTTGGCTGTTTTCGTTTGGAGTTTTTTCCAAACCTTCTTTAAACACCTTGACTCCACGTCCATTATCATTTTGAGTATGTTCCTTTCATTTTCTGACAGAAAATGTTCACTCCAATTCACAATAATGAAACTCACTTCTTTTTAAGTGCTTCCGTGGTTCTGAAGGAAGGCAAATGAGAATTAACAGGCTTGGACTACACAGTTGTCGACATTTAACTTAACTTCTTACTGATATTTTAAATCATGAACTATCATAAACATCAGGGGGCAGATTTACAAGGCCCTTGCGCCACTTTTACGTCACTTTTAACATGTGAAAAGTGACGCAAAAGTGGCGCAAGGGGCTTGTAAATAAGCCCCCAGGTGCTTTTAAATCAGATTTTTAACTATGCAGTTGCATGTTATTTTTACTGCGCCAGAAGTATTATAGCATCCATAAAACCATTTCACAGTGCAAACAAGCATAGGAAATATACACTTCATAACATGCACAAATAAATATATTTATAAAAATACAAGAAAACATTATCAGAATAGCAATAATAGCAGCAGTAAGTTTAGAACAGCATAGGCCTATGTGCTCGTACAGCAGATTTTAGACCCAACGTTCAAAACAGCTTCCTCATTAATTAATAGTAATAAAAATCTAAAAGCGGGTCAACATTGGCTAATATTACAGCAATACTTTAAAAAAAAAAAGAGATTAAAAAGAGTCTGGTGTACCTTACATAAAATTTACCAAAAACACATAAAATGGACCATGGATTGGCCAGATACATCATCACAGGGACATGGCTTGACTTCAAGATTTTGTGCAAAACCCAAGGGGAAGCAGAGCAAATATTTCATGGTATCTGATCTAAAATGAAAAAGCAAAGAACGTTCCCAGCGACAGCGAGTACACCAAATATAGTCGGTGGTACGACCAGATTCGCTCAAGTTAAGATATCTAATCACATTAGGCTTCCCCTGTAAGTCCCTTAGCTGCTGAGATTCCTCAGAGTACTAAAATCCATTGGTCACAGTTTTCTTCTGTGCACTGGCACAGATAATGGATCCATAAAAATAGATTGCATCCCAGTTTTGGAGTATTCAGCCTTCACATATGCAATCCATGCAATTAGTAACCCTCTATCTAAAGTGAGACAGTCCCTTATACTGTCTCTTGATAAGGCAGTCTCAGAATTTCTCCAAATTTATAGCCACACTAAAACTGGCCGCACGCCAGTTTGTTGTTGTTTTTCTTGTACATGTAGTCTCAGTAAATTATTTTATCAAATTGCGTAACTTCTTTGCACCTATTGACTTTCTTTGGTCCCCACCCACACAATTAACTATTGCCTTCCCATTCTTTCACAAAATATGTGTTGCTTTATCTTTGTAATGTAATAAATGTGTACAAACCTTTACCTACGGGGTGAGGATGTGTGTAGAACAATAATTTTCACCGGAGTGAATTACTGCTGCTAACAATGCTCTTGTTGTTTCCTTCAGATTAGCTGCTAGCATCAACCCAGCATACTCTGAATACTGTGACCCGATTGATTCATTCCTAGATGTGTCTAGAATAAGAGTAAATTTGTGGCTTCCCCTGTTGTTGATATACATTCACACAGGTAACCACAAGAGCAAACGGTTGCTTTACATCTAGAGAATTAACCGTCCAGTGGCAGGACTTATGCTGTATCATTCACCCCCGTGGCATGTAATGGGGCATGGAAGCAAGTGTCATGTGAAATTGCCCTCACTTCAAACGAAATTAACAAAACCAAAGAAAATACAGTACAGTCTGTTAAAGATAATCACCAACCTCACCATATCTACTTTAATATAACTGAACGCCTCAATCGTAGCACTGTATTAAAAGCTGAAATCCATAAGGGATGTAGGAAAGAGCATATGAAGTTATGCCATACATGCCGTTCATTTCCAGTTGCAAAATCAATACCTGTTTATACGAGAAGGTGCCAGTTCTACACACACTGACCAAGAGCAGCGGGGACGGGATAAATCCAGCTATGACACATATGTTACGCTTACTCCCTATGCTCTCTAACATGGTATGTGACAGGCAGCTGAGCACCAGGGCCATCACAATTAGCTGACCTCAAAAATATCCTTTGCCTTATTTGCATTTAGGACAGGCTTCTGTCCCTTACACACAAGGACGTTTCTGCCAAATGTGTATTTCATAAAATCATAAATATGTTTTTAACACTCAATTGCATACTTTTCCCTCTAAGTTACCTGCACTTTGTGCTTTTATGGTCTATATTGGCCGAATAAAGAATTTTTGACTGACTGACTACCTGCACTTTGCTTCTTTTGGGAGGGTTTTTGGAGAGAAACTTTTCAGTGCCCAAGCAGTGCTTTATCTCCAGGAACTCGCTTTTTGACTAACGCTTTGTGTCAAAGCAAGGATCAGGATTATCTGTGCGTATTGCCTGAGTTATTCAAAATACACAAGTCTACGAAAAATTCAAAGTGCTGGAGGCCAGAATTACACATCAGTAATTAATTTGAATGAATGTATTGTATTGAAGTCCATATAACACGGAGTTAGCTGGAAGAAGGCAGAGCGTATTGGACCGTGAATGTACTGAATTGTGCATGATGGACAATTGTATATAAGGATGAAGGAATAGAATTTTCATCCTGGCTGTTTTCACCTTCAGGTCCTGGGGTTCAACACTCGTCAACGCAAAGCCTTCCTTAATGCAGTCATGAGGTGGGGGATGCCTCCCCAGGATGCCTTTTCTTCACAGTGGCTTGTGCGAGACCTGCGCGGCAAGACAGAGAAAGAATTCAAGTGGGTTGTCTTCCATACGTACTTGCTTTAAATAAAATGTTAAAAAAATTGCACTGTTATTTGTGACAAACTCAGAAAGCAAAATATGTTGCCATGGCACTGCAGTTATTTTTGTACCTTGACCAGGTCGAATTGGGACCAAAAAGAGGCCCGGGCACACAAAAAAAATAGCGGCCCTCATGTGCGGATCATGACCTTCAATGAAGCATTGCTTGGATACATTGGGGCCTAATATTTGGAGAACGTTATGGAAAAAAAGCATTTTATAGCTTGTATTGTCTGTAAGATTGGTCAGGGCTGAAAACTCCATTGTTATACTGAACATGTTCCCCCTCCTATCTCTGAGTCCCATCCTATCCATTAGCCGTATAGCTCCTGCTCATTTGTGGGCGAAACTAAGAGAATCACTGGCATTTTTCATCGTTATTACTCCACAAACAAACATAATCCATATAAATTTTTAACACATTTGTTTGCAACTTTATCATTTTCTTTCTATCAAATACATATCTGAAAGAGACACGTTAGTGACAGATTCCTTACCTTAGAATATCCCCAGGCGTCAGGCTGGATCCGGAAAGTTTTTGCGTAGCAGTACCCTTGCGCGTCGGTAGGCGGCGTCGTGCGGCTCCGCGTCCGTCGTCGGCGTCGTGATCGCCGGGATGACGTCGCGGGCAGTACTTAGAAGCCGCCCCTGCGCGCTGGCGTCAGTTCTCTTCTTTTTCCGCGCCAGTAAGCGCAGATCCGGGAAGAGCAGTGCCCTAGTCATTTTTGACTACCTTTTTGGTGATTTTTCACTGTTTTTTCTTCGAGTCATCTAGGCTCCGAGGTGTCGGTAGGGATGCCCGGCTTCAAGCCATGCGACGCCTGTGGTCGAATGATGTCGATCACAGACCCGCACTTCTCTACTGTCTCGGCCGCGACCACGACACGAAGTCGTGTTCCGACTGCCGGGCCTTACACCCGAAGGCTTTGCGAGAGCGGTCTCGAAAGCTACTCGAGGTCCGGCAGTCGGCTCCGCGCCGCACCAAGCCCCGGTCACGGGAGAGGTCGAGGGGCCGGTCGCGGAGTCCTCGCCCGTCATCGGAGTCCAAGTCTTCGCACTCTTCGGGTAAGTCGAAGCACAAAAAGTCTAAGAAGCACCATCGCTCTAAGACTTCGCCTCGCCGGTCTCGCGACACGACTGAGGCCCCTGTCGGCACCGTCCCCGCCCCGCGGCTCCGGAGGTGCCTGTGGAGCCGCCCCCGCATTACCCGTCCTTCCCGGGTTCGGGGGCGACTCCGGCCAAGATACAGAAATTCTTGTCGGCCATGGCCCGCCTCTTCGGGCCTCAAGGCCCCTCCGGTGCGCCTTCGGGCCCCGCGGGCCCTGATGGGGTTGCCCCGGCGCCGCCGACGACTCCGGTCCCGGCGCCGCCTGTCTCACCAGCCTCGCTCCCGGCCCTGGCTTCGGCCCCGGCCTCGATCCCGGCTCCGGTGGTACCGCAACCCCCATCGACGCCGGTTGACCTAACTACGCCTCCGCCGACGCCGATGTCCCCGGTGCCGTTCCCAACGCCGCCCGGGGCTCCGGGCGGCGTCGTTCCCCGGTTCTCTCCGGATCCGGACGCGGAGAGAACGCCGGCTCCGGCGCCAATGAGACCTTGGGTCCCTGAGGGAGCAAATTTCGCAACGGTGTTGCGTAGAGCAGCTGGAGCCTTACACCTCCAATTGTCTACAGTGGCTGTCAGGACTAACCTCCTGACGGAAGTGCTTCAGCCGGCAGCTACCTCCTCGGAGCCATTGCTGTCGTTTAATGATGCACTGTCTGACGTTCTTTTGGGCACCTGGTCCAAGCCCGCCACAGGGGCTCCTGTGGATAGGAACGTGGCCCGACGCCATCGCCCTGCTCCGGGCGACCCCTTGTTTCTCTCTCAACATCCCACCCCCGAGAGCTTGGTTGTCCAAGCCTCTGCCTCCCAAACCGCCTTCCCTACCGCCCCTCCGGATAGGGAATCCAAACGCCTGGACCAATTTGGGAAGAAGGCCTTTTCTTCCTCCAGTGCTGGCTTGCGGTCAGTCAACACCGCTTGCCTTTTGGGCCGATATTCCCACTCTCTGTGGGATTCGGTGGCGCTCGTTTTGCCCCAGTGTCCTGAGGAGGTCCAGACACTGCTTTCCCGCACCATTGCGGAAGGAAGGGATGCGGCAAAGTACACCATCCGTTGTGGCCTTGATACCGCCGGCTCGCTGGGCAGATCGCTTGCAACGACGGTGGCGCTGCGTCGCCACGCCTGGCTGAGAACAACTGGTTTCTCGGGTGATGTCCAGAATACACTCATGGACATGCCCTTTGATGGAGTCGGTCTTTTTGGTTCCAAAGCAGACCATGCGCTGGAGCGCTTTAAGGACTCACGGGCTACTGTCAAGTCCCTGGGCCTTTCTGCTGTGCGCCCTCCGCTAACCTCTGCTTTTCGCCCCTTTCGTGGCCACGGAAGGGGCGCCCAGTCACGTCCGCTGCCCAGCCACCGGCCCGCGCACCAGGCGTCTTCGCGTGGCCGAGGACGTGGCTTCCGCCGTGGCGGATCGGGCAACCAGCGTGCGGGACAGGCCACCCACCCCACCCCGCCCCGTCCGCGGCCTCCAAGCCCTCCTAGTCCTTTTTTTCAGGTGCACAGCACGCCAGTAGGGGGCAGGGTCCGCCATCACCTTCACCACTGGTGTGCCATCACCTCGGACAGGTGGGTCTTGGACATTGTCCGAAGGGGCTACTCCCTCCCCTTCGAGACCACCCCCCCTCAATTCCACCGCATGTCAGGGGATCACTTGGTGCTTCTGCAGAAGGAAGTCACGGCCCTCTTGACCAAGAGGGCCATCGAGCATGTTCCGACCCCAGAAGTAGGGTGTGGTTGCTACTCCCACTACTTTCTGGTGCCCAAAAGGACAAGGAGGACATGCGTCCTATCTTGGACCTCCGGAACGTCAATCGCTTCCTCCGGAAGGAGAAGTTCAAGATGCTCACCTTAGCTCAGGTCTTGACTGCCCTCGACCCTGGAGACTGGATGGTGACGTTGGACTTGCAGGACGCTTATTTCCACATCCCCGTCCTGCCGGCCCACCGGCGTTACCTGCGGTTCATGGTGGGCCTCGAGCATTTTCAATTCACCGTGCTCCCCTTTGGCCTCACAAGTGCCCCTCGGGTGTTCACGAAAGTGTTGGCAGTGGTCGCAGCTCATCTGCGCCGGGCAGGGGTTTCAGTCTTCCCCTACCTCGACGACTGGTTGTTGAAGGCGGGCTCGTCCCAGGCAGTCGTCTCCCACCTCCAGACTACGGCCGAACTCCTGCACTCGTTGGGGTTCTCCATCAATGTGCCGAAGTCGCACCTGATTCCTTCTCCACAGCTCCTTTTCATCGGAGCAGTTCTGGACACGACGCAGTTTCGGGCCTATCCTCCTGAACGGCGAGTCCGGGATATTCAGGCTATGATTCCGATCTTTCAGCCTTTATCCTGGGTTTCGGTACGGATGACCCTGAGGCTGCTGGGCCTCATGGCCTCCTGCATCCTGCTGGTCGATCATGCCAGATGGCATATGCGGGCTCTGCAGTGGGACCTGAAGTTCCAGTGGGCCAGCACCAGGGCAACCTGTCCGATCACGTCCAGATCTCGGAGGGGACTGCAAAACAGTTGCAGTGGTGGCTCTCGAACCGGCAATGGGTCATGGGCAGATCCCTCTCCCTTCCCCAGCCAGAGCACACAGTGGTGACAGACGCGTCCCTTCTGGGATGGGGCGGTCACATGGGAGAGGCGGAGATCAGAGGCCTCTGGTCTCCGGCGGAGTCCCGGCTCCATATCAACCTTCTGGAGCTCCGGGTGATCCGACTTGCACTCAAGGCATTCCTTCCCTCTGTCAAAGGGACGGTAGTGCAGGTGTTCACAGACAACACCACCGCCATGTGGTACTGCAACAAACAGGGCGGGGTGGGGTCGTGGACCCTATGTCAGGAGGCTCTGCGCCTCTGGACATGGCTGGAACATCAGGGCATATTCCTGATGGTTCAACACCTGGCAGGTTCCTGAACGCCAGGGCGGACGAACTCAGCCGCAGGTGCATGATGGATCACGAATGGCGTCTTCACTCGGAGGTGGCGCAAGGTCTCTTTCAGCAGTGGGGAGAGCCTTGGTTAGATCTGTTCGCCACCGAAGAGAACGCGCAATGTCAGCAGTTCTGCGCGTTGGAATTTCCAAGGCGGCACTCGCTCGGCGACGCTTTCGTCGCGAGTGGAGTTGCGGTCTGTTGTACGCCTTTCCGCCTATACCACTTCTACCCAGAGTGTTGAAGAAGATTCGGCGCGACCGGGCCCAAGTCATTCTTGTGGCTCCGGACTGGGCTCGAAGAGTTTGGTATCCCGAGCTACTCAGTATGAGCGTCGATCCCCGATCCGTCTGCCTCTTCGGGAGGATCTTCTGTCGCAGCAGCAGGGGACGGTCCTCCACCCGAACCTGTCCAGTCTACACCTGCTTGCGTGGAGCTTGAGCGGCGGCAGTTGATTCCTTTCGACTTGCCTCCCGAAGTTTGTGATGTGATTCTGGCAGCCAGGCGTCCCTCCACTAAGGTGGTATACGCCTGCAGGTGGAACTAAGTTTGTGGCATGGTGCACAGCAAAGGCTGTGAATCCCCTTTCTGCCCCTCTTTCTGAGGTTCTTCTGTTCCTTCTTTCTCTGGCCCAACAGGGTTCTGCCCTGGGTACCATCAAGGGCTATCTTTGTGCAATCTCGGCCTTCCTCAGGCTCCTTGATCAGCCCTCTCTTTTTAAGTCCCCTGTTGTTAACAGGTTTCTAAAAGGCATTACACACCTCTTCCCTCCTGTTCCGTTTGTCATGCCTCAGTGGGACTTAAATTTGGTTCTTACCTTTTTAATGTGCGCTCCCTTTGAGCCTCTACATAACTGTCCTCTTCGTCTTCTTACTTTGAAGACAGCCTTTCTGGTGGCCATCACCTCCGCTCGGCAGGTGAGTGAGCTCCAGGCTCTATCATGCAAACCTCCCTTTCTGTCTGTCCATCCAGACAAGGTTGTTCTTGGGACGCGTCCGTCCTTCTTGCCAAAGGTGGTTACTGCCTTCCATATTGGGCAAACCATCACTTTGCCCACCTTCTTTCCGCCTCCTTCCAGAGAGGAAGAGAGGCTCCACCGTCTGGACCCAAAACGTGCGCTTTCCTTTTATATCAACCGCACACAACACTTCAGGGTGGATGACCAGCTCTTTGTTGGCTTCGTGGGCGCCAAAAAAGGTCGGGCGGTGCACAAGAGAACCATCTCCCGCTGGGTCACCTTGTGTATCAAAACCTGCTATTCTTTGGCTAAGAAGGAGCCTCCTGTTGGGCTGCGTGCCCATTCCACCAGTGCAACGGCTGCTACCACGGCCCTAGGCCGCGGTGTTCCGCTGCAGGATATCTGTCAGGCAGCTACGTGGGCCTCGCTGCACACGTTTACCAAGCATTACTGCCTTGACAGTCAGGTCCGGAGGGACGGCTTCTTTGGCCGTTCTGTCCTCCGGGACTTCCTTGTCTGATCTTTGTTCGCAGACCCACCACCGGGGTTGGTATTGCTGGGGTATCTATTCTAAGGTAAGGAATCTGTCACTAACGTATCGCTTTCAGATGCACAAGTTACTAACTTGTGTAACGATATATCTGTAAGAGACAGTAGTTAGTGACAGATTCCTTACCACCACCCATCCTCCCCGTTCTGCGAACTGATTTCTAGGAGTTAAGGACATCCCTTTCAGGGCCCTAGTATTTTTCAGACACCTATGTCAGCTTCTTGCATGGCTCTGCGTTCCTGGCGTGGAAAGTCGTGTACAGAACTGATGCCAGCGCGCAGGGGCGGCGTCTAAGTACTGCCCGCGACGTCATCCCGGCGATCACGACGACGGACGCGGAGCCGCACGACGTCGCCTACCGACGCGCAAGGGTACTGCTACGCAAAAACTTTCCGGATCCAGCCTGACGCCTGGGGATATTCTAAGGTAAGGAATCTGTCACTAACTACTGTCTCTTACAGATATATCGTTACACAAGTTAGTAACTTGTGCTTTAGGGACCTTCATATCTGGGGAGTCCACTGCATCGAAGATTGGAAAGAGGACAGAGAAATGAGACCCATTCCCCTTTCATATGGGACTAGAAAAATTAACAAAGAACACAGCTAGAAAATGTATTTATCGCCAACTCAATAAAGAAAAAACGCAAAGCAACTGAAAAATATATCTTGGATGGCATATCATATCTCCCTTTGGAAGACACGAATAACCTAGATACTGATTGGTGATGCAAATTAACAAGGATCCCCCCCAGTCACAGGACTAAATACTTTATACTCCACCCTCACCTATAATTGTATAACATTAGAAGACCACAGATGATGAGATTAATTCAATCACAGCAGACATTTCATATAGGAATTAAAACACTGTGAAATATATATATATATATATATATATATGGATAGATAGATAGATAGATATGATTATTATTAACCACCAGAATCTATGCATATCCTGTTGAAGGCAACAAATTATGAGCCTAAACATTGTGTACAAAGTCAAAAATTGTTGGGAAAGTGACTGGAGAGGCGAGGGAACTACTGGATAAAATGAATATTGCTTAATGTTTCTTTTTTTCCACTTTCCAGGATTTACTCAGTAGATTTGTGTGAATAAAATCACTGTACTGTCTTAGTCTGAACTATTACACTGCAGGCTGTAAGCCCTTTCAGGTTCACTGAAGTTGGAAGTGGGTTTAATTAATTTCTGTTTTTCCCAAAAATGAGTACATGATCAAACATTTGATCTTTTACAAATCCTTACTACTTTCTGCGGGCCCCACTTTGAATATGGTAATTGAAGGACTGGAGTGCGGTAGCCCTAATGCCCAGCAAACATGATGCTGAAGGCATGCCTCGTCATTAAGTGGCAAATCTCCAAGACACAGATATGGCACATGTTTGCTTTCCTGCTTAATTTTGGATTCGGAGATTGGTAGCACAGAAAGGATGCCTCACCTGACTTCCATGAAGGGGAGTGTGGCCATTCACTGCTGGGACAAAAGCAGAACTCCCTTGATAGCCTCCACTGCTTCCCTTCGCAGGAGGAGTATGAAGTCTGCTGCTCAGAAGCAGCATCGCCCATTTTCCTCCCTGTCATGCCCTTAGACCATGAGTTGGTGCACCACATGATGTGCCTGATCCATGGATATACAATTTACATGTACCATAATATAACAATCTGTTTTTGCACTGCCGGATTCTGGCCCCTCTTGCGTTATCCTCTTTGTAAAACTGTGTACCAGTATTCAGTGTGATAACACTATAGTAGAAAATAAAAATATGAGTGTAGAATATTGTTTCTCTTCCAGGGGATACTCATCAACAGTCATAAGCACTGAATTATCCCCGCCCACGTGCGGGACCCCGGAGCATATACAAAAATACATATATATGTGTATGTTTCGGTAAAAAGTACAGAGTACCTCCCAAACATAGACATATACATGTATACATAAATAAAAAACATGCAGCCTGATATACTGCAAATAGGCTAATATGCCAAAATTACATGGGTTTTTCAGAAAGAGAAAATAAACTCCCATATAAACACTGTAACAGAGAACATACACTGCAATAGTGTTCCAACACAGCCCTTTATTTTCAGAGAAAAAGGCAAGTAATAGCAGGCAATTAGCTCATAGGCTGCATAGAGGAAAAAACATCATAGTATCAAAAAACTGGCACCCTGCCTTTAAGGATTCCAAGAACCTGGACACCGTGCCTTTAAGACCTCCAGGAGCCCCCTGCTCCCATCATGAACCACAGGTGACAGGTCAGTTCTTTTTTCCGGCTCCTTCTATGAGGATCCTGGAGCTTGAGCTCGTCAGTTTTTGGCTATTTCTAGTCAGAAATTGGTTTATTTCAACTTTAATCAACATTTTGTGCTGCTGGTGTTAATTTTTAGTCTTTTTCTGACAATTTAACAACTATTTTTTGTCAGAAATGCCAGCTTTATTGAATAAATACCCTTCCTGTGGGAAGAAAATGGCTAAATCTGACCCTGACTCTGTGTGTATTGTGTGTTTGCCATCTTCACACAACCCAGAGAAGTGCTACTACTGCCAGCAATTTTCAAAGAGAACTCTGCGTGACAGAGAGAAGATCAAACTTCATGCCTCAATGGAGAGAGGAAAACATTCTAAAAGTGGCCTTGAGAGTAATCCTGCCTCCAAGAAGCCCTCCTCTCAAGAAAAACAGAAGAAACGGTGTCGATCTGCTTCCCCAGCTTCCAAAAGAAAGCAGATTCCGGATTGCTCGCCGTCGGCGTCGAAATCGACGTCAGAAAAACAAGTAAGACACTCAACGACATCGAGGGACAAATCGCCGTAGAAACGGCGAGAACCTCCGTCGACGAAAAGTAAGTCGACGTCGAGGCATACTACTTCGGGCTCGAAGTATGTTGGTCACGAGAGACCTAAGTCGACGTCGAAGCATCCGTCGACGTCAAGACACCGGTCGGCGTCGAGATCTCCACCTCCTTCACGAAGGTCGGCGTCGAGAGGATCGACGACGAGGACACCCTCACGGACCTACAGACGGTCGACGTCGAGGGCACGATCACCGTCGAGGAAGTCGACGTCGAAGACGCCACAAGCCTACAGACGGTCGACGTCAAGAACTCCTTCACATTCGACGTCGAAGAGACCGACTTCGAGGGCATCGCCGCATAGACACGAATCCTCAAGCGTGTCTCCGCAGCAGCGGTCAACGTCAATGGTGGCCCATTCCGTGTCGTCGTCGAGGCATCGCTCGACGTTGAGGGAGAAAAACCTCACCATTCCTTCAGGAGACGTACCAGAAAAGCCAAGGTCGACGTCGAGAACCATACGTTCGACGTCGAGGGAAGTGTTATCTTCCCCTGGCATTAACATTATTCAGGTTACACCGGAGGGATCTCCGGCTCCTAGAGAAAAGACTCCTCCTATTAATATGTCTCCAAGATGGTTAGAATGCATACGACACAGGAAGGTCCCACCCAGAGTTCCGGGCTCGGAATTCTCCAGAACTCTTTCTCCATCCAGAGTCTCTGTGGGACCTCCTCCTACTTCATCCTCGAGGCCCTCTCCACCCAGGTCTCCGAGAAGATCTAGGTCCCCATCAGCACGGCGTTCACAATCAAGAGGGCGCTCAAGATCTCGTCATTCACCTACCTCTAAAAGGAGATGGAGGTCACCATCATCTACCACGTCTTCAAGATCTTCCATTAGGGATTATTCACAGACTTTATCTGCGACACCGCCATCCAGACTCTATGATGCAAGATACAATTAATCTTTAGTGGCTTCCTTGCGTGGTGCACATCCCCACAGATAACTAAGGGTGTCTTGGAGATCAGAATACTTTTTCTGAGGTCCTGATAAAAAACGAGGATGTCCTCGTGCCACATTCAGACATCTAAGTATTCAAGAGTTTGCAGAACGATTCCAAAAACATGTTGAGAGATACATCACAATTGAGATGAAAACCTTTACTTATCCTTGGTAAAAAGATAAATGTCTACTTTATCTTTCAACATTATATGGCTTGTTCACTAAAAGAGCCAGGCCACCCAGTCCACTGCCACCTCTGCAGTTCCACCTACTAAACCCCTTTAACATACCCTTAGGGGAGCACAGCCACGCAGTGGGTGGCAGGATCTGAAGTTTTGCTAGGTTTGCAGCCCATAACATCGGACAGGAGTGGCTTGCAAATTGTTAGGAAGGGGTATGCCATATTCTTCCTTTCCATGCTACTGCACCTTCCACCGTCCCCCCACTCAACGACTGATGGCGGGCCATCTGTCAGTTTTGCGGCAGGAAGTACAAGCCTTTTTGGCCATCAGGGCTATCGAAAGGATGCTGGTGCCAGACGTAGGCTGTGGTTGTTATTACAGCTACTTTTTGGTGCTGAAAAAATGACAGAGGCCCCCTCGTCCTATTTGAGACCTGCACCCTCTTAATGCCTTCCTCCGGAAGAGAAAATTCAAGATGCTCACACTTGCCCAGGTCTTGACCGTCCTCTACCCTGGAGACTGGATGGTGGTGCTTGACCTGCAGAATGCCTATTTCCTTATGCCTGTTAGTTCATGGTGGTCAGGAGCATTTTCAGTTTGCTGTGCTCCCTTTTGGTCCTGCCAGAACTCCTCGGGTGTTTGCTTAAGTGGTGATGGTGGTAGCAGCACAACGTCCGGGGTCAGATGTTCCAGTTTTACTCCAGTATTGGATCTTTCATAGATTCACATTCTTGTATCATTTCCTGTCGTCGAGATGGGAGTCCCACGGTACCTTAGAAAAGCAATGCAATGATAGGTATAGACTTGAAAGACCCTAGGCCCTTCAGTTTAATAGCATATCATAGTCCTTTTTTAAAAAAGAAACGAAACTTAAGTTTAAAATAATCAGGTTGCACCACCCTCTGGAGCACTCCTGTGAGAAGCCCCAGTCCCTCAGATTTGTTACCGCATGTCGTGTAAGGGAGTCTCCACTGAGCTCTGCTCAGTTCTACCTGTTCCTGACTTATTCCAGACGATTTTCAGGGCTACATCTCTTCAGATATATACAGATATATATAGATACTTCAATATATCTGTTTTATTTTGCCCCAAACTTGACTTTAGACATGTCAGAAAAAGCAAAGAAAGGATCCAACTTTTTCCTCAAAAAGACCTGAAAAAATCAAGGTCTGAGCCTCCTACACCTCAGATTCGTCACACTTTAAAAAGCCTTCATCTGCTCCGTCGACGAAGAAATCGTCGGTGAGTTTTTTACCGTTGACGAGAAAATCGTCGTCACCGCCCTCGACAACAAAGAAATTCACCTCAGCGTCTATGACATCCACTAACAGTATCATATCCACTCTGTCTACGACCACGTCCTTCTCAATGACCTCCTCGTCGACAAGTTAAACCCCTACACCACCGCCGCTCAAGATAGCGTCAACCTCGTTGATGACGACATTGACGACGGCACTCCAATCGACATCAAAAGCAGCCTCAGCAGCGTCTTTGCTCAAAACACCATCCACGATCTTGACGACATCTTCGTCCACGAGAGGAAAATTTCTAGAAAAGTTACAAAAGCAGGAAAAAATCAAAGCATATCACACCTGCTCATCCTTCACCAAGTAAGGTGTCACCATTGCTGCCAGCCCACCTTATAGAAGTGGTTGACTCTGATGACGATGGTCCTTTTGGCGTTGTGCACAGTCCATCTGAGCTGTATGCCAAATGTCAAGAGGATGAGTACGACGAGGGTGAATATTACGACCAGGGGTACTATGCTCCTCCAGAATAATTCCACCAGCAATATCAGGAAGAAATGGTCTGTCTTCCTTCATCACTAGTTTCTGACCTGCAGTTCATGTTAAGAGATTATGGAAGGCATTTCTCTCCAACGTCGCCTTCCACAAGACACACTTCTCCACCTGCAAAGTCTTCACCTGTGCAGCTGTCGACATCATAAGCTCCTCGACCATTACTTATGCCTCCATCGGCATGGCACACTCAGCAAACAGCTCTCCTCCAGGATCCCACATCTTCAGATGATGACAGAGAGGAGGGTGAGCTCCATGATGCTCATACTGAATGGGATGATTATCTTCTACCAATGCCTTCATCTCCAACGCCTCCTCCTGTGGATTCTCCTCCCGAGGACATAGAGGGTTTCATATCCTTCGCGAAAGAGCAGCCAGAAGGTTCAAACTTCCCATGCCTTCAAAACCAACAGACTGTTTTCTTTTCTGATTTTAAGGAGCCCTTTCGTAAAAGCATTAGGGCTATTCCCACTGTCGATTACATCTGGGATTAGGGTATAAAGGTGAATAAGAATCCAGCCACAGTTGCTGTGGTGTTACCACGCCTGGATAAAATGTACAAGGCCACCGATGATACTCCTGCATGTCTCACGGGCTACGCCAAACCAGATTCCGTAATCACACAGGTGGCCCAGCGCCCGTCTAAGAACCCTTCAGCACCAATTTCAACACCTCCAGACAAAGAGGGTAGGTGCTTTGATAACATCGGAAAGCGTTTTTCCTCAATGTAAGCACTTACAGTAAGGTCGGCGAAGTCTTTGGCTGTTCCCAGGTGATACGATCTCAAGATGTGGTCCGATATCCCTCCGTACTAAGGCCCTCATTATGTCTTCGGTAGTTCAGTGGACCGCCGAACCTGTGGTGGCGGGCCGCCCGCCGCATTAGGACTGTGGCGGTTGGACCGCCACGGGACTACTGCTGGATCCCTGGCAGTGGCGCTGCGGTCTGAGGACCCTAATATGCTGGCAGTGTGATGCGGCAACGCCAAGCATAAAGGAGTTTCCTCTCCGCCACACTTTTCATGGCGGTGCAGCTGCCATGAAAAGTGTGGCGTGGGGGCGTGGCCTGCAGGGGCAACATGGCAGAAGCGTCTTGATTTTGCTCCACCACATATCCCCATAATCTGCGACATTTCTCCGACTAAGCGTCGCATCTACAGGGAAAAGCTGTGGCGGATCACTCGGCGAACCCTCTGGGCATCCAGTGGAGCGAGAGAATTGCCAAAAACCACTCAATTAAGGTGCCGGAGTCAGACCCTGATACGACGTGTGAGGCCCGGAGGCAGCTCGCTACATATCCGGCGAGCGACCGCGGTTGCAAGGGCTGACGACATCTGCCGAGCTGTCCGTGACCCACTCAAAGTTGGGAAGCCGCACACAGCGCTGCCGGAGGTGAGAGGCGGCTGGCGGCGTTGGGATACATAGAACTGGGCGCGGCCCAGGGAGTGACCCAGGGCTGGACCCTCACGTAAGCACAGCGGGTGTGGCGGCCGCCTTGGCGTGTGCTGGTTCTGGGCCTAAGCAGCTGCAGTCGACATCAATAAGGCCTGTGGACGCAGACTACTGTGTCCGAAATAAGCAGACAGAATTGCCTACACAGAAAAAAGACGACCAGCATGATCAAGCTAGTAAGGGCGGCGAGTAAGCCGTTCGCGATTACCGTCACACTGAAGCGGCCCGCAGCGGTGAGTGAATCCCCTGGTGGTGTGTGGGTGGAGGCGAGAGGTGCTGCTTGGTGTGGACGGACAGTGCGGTGTGGCTGGAGCTGAGGGAGACTCCGCGATTTCTCGGGCGCATGCTGAGGAATCCTGAGGTGCGGCGCAGTCACTTGGAGGGTGCCTGACGCAAGAAATCGAAGCTCAGCGAGAGGCAGATGCTGGGAGATACGGAGGTATGGTGCGACAGTTGGGGTCTCAAGATAAATAGGTCCGGTGACCGCGGAGAGGCCTCGATATAACGACAGCCCGGGGGGGGGGAGGACCGGAGTCACGTGGAGGTGACAGTTATGGTCCAGGGCGTGATATACGCCCAAGGCAGTATACAGTGCTGATCCCGGTGGCGCATGAACACACATCTATCTACGGAACAGTAAGAAAGCGTGTCTTACCAGTGGATCTCCTTGCTTTGTGAGCCCCTACATAGGAGCTGAACTGTGGAGGAAGCTGTTGGTGAGAGTCATGGTGTGTTGGATAGGGAGGTTCCCTGAGGCACAGTGGTGCTGAGGAGCTCATGGTGTCAATCATTGGTTTACTGTAAGGGTACATTTGACCAGGTGCACACAGGTCAGATATCGCATGAGAGAACTGCATTGGGACTGCCTTGCTGGTTGTGGATGATCGCGCTGCCCACGTAACCAGTGTTGCCCTCATGTGGAGTGAAGACAGAGGAATTGGACTTGAACCTATTTTGAGGTCTCCCAACACCCGGTAGCAGAGATAAGCTTCTACAACAAATCGTATTAGGGTGAGGATGCAGAGTGGAAGTGGTGTTTAACACTATCTGAGACTGCGCAACTACTGGAAGGCACCATACACGCCATCGTGTAGCTTACCCATAGTGCGCCACCAGATCCTGCTGCCTACATTCAGTTGCTAAAGACCTGGTGTATCTAATTGACCAGATTGGTCGCACTAGGGCACCGGGTCGAGGGACTCTTCGCAGACTGCAGGCCCGATAGACATGGATCAAACACAGCCACTAATGCAACAGGAGCCCCCAGACGACCGCTTCGATGCCATCCTGAGTGGTATAGAGCGATCCAGGGAATCGGTAGAATCCAAAATTGATAAAGTTGCGCTGGACCTCACTCTACTGCACGCAGATCACCGGAAACTGAGTGAGCGAGTTGTAACGGTGGAACAGGATCTCACAGAACTGAAACCGGTTACTGACTTCCTGGAGCAACAACAAAACGCACATGAAGCCCGAATTCGATATTTAGAAGAACGAGTGGAAGATGCGGAAGGTCGCTCCAGGAGGAATAACGTACGCCTGATCGGACTGCCGGAAGGAGCGGAAGGCCAGGACGCTGTAGGCTACTTGGAACAATGGCTTAAAAATATTCTACCTTCCTCCCTATTTGCCCCGTTTTTTACTATAGAACGGGCACATCGTATCCCAGGCAGGAAACTAGCATCGGGCGCAGCGGCACGGCCGCTTATTTTTAAACTGTTACACTATAGAGACAGGGATATGATCCTCCGAGAAACCAGGAAACTGTCTGAGGTCAAATTTGAAAATACGAAAATTCTGTTCTTTCTGAATTACACGATTTAGGTCCAGCGCCAACGGGGATCCTTCTTGCAAGTTAAGCAGAAGCTTTGACAACTGGACATTTCATATTCATTGCTCTACCCAGCAAAAGTACGTGTGATCTCAGATGGGAAAACAAGATTTTTCGTAACGCCACAGGACACCTGGGACTGGCTTGAAACCACAGGCCAGTTCTCGGGTCCGCGCCCAACAGGCCTCACAAGCATCAGGAATGGCAATGCCAGCGGAACCAGGATCCGCCGTCGACGTCCCAGGAAACAGATCTTGGTCTCTTAACCACACCAGGCTTAGATCAAATCAGACAAGAGAGGCGGAAAGCGGTCCGAGTAGCGGAGCAGATTACGGTAGCCGCGGAGGCAACTAGTAAAGAAGACACCCCACTTCACTCTTCAAAAGATGAGGGCTCGTCAGCAGCTGGATTATCAGACGCCGTGTCATTGCAAATGCCTGATATTACGCCACAGACTGCAGATGGTATTGTATGACAATTGGGGGGTAATGTTTGCACCACGTAAACTCCTACAGGACTGCAACTTGTGGACACTTAGTATGGTAATTCTTGCATTGTTTTATACGCTATGTGATATGAATGTTAAGTATCGCGCCTAGGCTCAGGAGCGGAACTAGAGGGTTGTTCTCCGTTACTAATACCCCTACACGCATAGAGGTGACTAATCTGGGGATATCGCAATGACTTGCCCCACAAGGCCTCACCTCCCTCATATTTTCCCTTGTATAGGGAACCAGTTGGTACACAGACAGGTTTCCTTTGTTAAGGTTTGGGTAGCGCCCGATGTTTATGGGAGCCGCTCTTGTACGGTTTTTGTTTTGCAATGTTGGCTCACTCACTTTCCCATTAGTTTGCTCAGTCCGTTTGGGGGGAATGGGCTATGACTCAACGTACCGTCGCCTTATACACACGACTGCATGCATGGCCCAGGCTACCCTCTATTCGTGCATAACATAAAGCCATGATCGAACATACAATACTCACCTGGAATGTGCGAGGTCTCCGTACACCATCCCGCAGATATGGGGTCTATTCTTACCTTAAAAGACACACTGTGCATATTGCCGTTTTACAGGAGATGCATTTAAATAAGATTGAGACAGTCCGGCTGCAAAGAAAATTGATTAGTAAGGTATACGCCACTGGTTTTTCCTTGTTTGCAAGGGGGGCCCTAATCTGGATCTGACCAGGTACACCATACACAGTTGAGGAGTCTCCGGTTGACAGGGATGGTAGATATGTGTTTCTAAAAGGAAGGTTAGACAGGCGTCACATATTATTAGGCAATATATACGTCCCTAATACAGACCAAGGACAGTTCCTCCGTACATTATCCCAAATACTGACAAAATGGTGTGATATACCGTGGTTGATCGGAGGGGATTTTAACAGTGTCATAGACACTGGATTGGATAGATCCTTTCCCCCTCTAAAAGGTACAGCCGCTGTAACCAACTCCAAACTACTACGAGAGTGGTCGCATGGGTGGGATTTGACAGATATCTGGAGACATCGTAACCCTGGAGAGAGGGTATATTCCTTTTACTCTGTACCTCATGACCTGCATGTGCGATGAGATAGGTTTTTAGGCTCCCCCTCCTTGCTCCCTTATATAACTAGCTCAGATTACCCAGGCCGTACGCACTCCGACCACAACCCACACTATGTCACGGTGGGAGAGTGGAATCCCCGGCATCCCTACGTGGCGTTTGCAGCCGGCGATGCTGGAGGACCCAATCTTCCGAGACTCAATAGGGGAAGCCATTAGTGAATATTTCATGCATAATGCTGGATCTGCCTCGTCCCTCATGGTGGAGTGGAATGCCATGAAAGTCACACTGTGGGGGAGGTGCTTGGGACTGGGCTGTGGCCTGAAGAGACAGGTAGAAACAGAACTGACTGAGTGGAAAAGCTCTATTAGCACTAGAAAATCAAGCAATAGCAAGATTGCCAGACTCCACTCCACTATTAGAGGCACGAAAGAAGCACACAGACCTCCTAGAGCGTCAACGTTGTTTAAACTTCGCAGCACACTCAGCACTAATGCATGCTCAAGTTGATCGATCTGGGTCCCTATTGGCCTGGCTGGTCAAACAGGACCAATCCACTGGACCCATCACTGCGCTCCGGTCCTCAGAAGGCGGATTTAAGTATACACAGCATGAAATCCATAACGAACTGACTGGACATTTCACTCGGCTATACATAACGGCCCTGCATGCCCCAGTGACGGAAATTCATACCTTTCTTGACGGTCTTACCTTCCCTACCCTTACACTGGGACAGCGTAGGGAATTAGAAGCCCCGATATCATTGGAGGAGGTAAGGGGCACCATGAGAGCATTGCCTTCTGGAAAGGACCCCGGCCCGGACGGTCTCCCCCATGAATTCTATAACACATATGCCGACCTTCTCAGCCCGCAGTTATTTAAAGTATACACGGAGGCACTAGAAAACGGTTCCCTTCCAGCTTCTCTGACGGGGGCCACCCTGATAACCCTCCCAAAACCAGATAGGGATCCTACACTCACAAGCGCCTATAGACCCCTAGTGTTGCTGAATGGAGACTACAAAATACTGGCTGGAATCCTGGCAGGAAGATTGGCACCTGTCACTCCACATCTGGTTCATCATGACCAGAACGGGTTCGTCCCAGCTCGAAATACCTCTCTTAATATACGTAGACTCTTCCGGGTAAAGCGTAGCGCTGCAGGGGTCTGGCCGACAGCGGGCTGTCTAGTGTTAGACCTTGAAAAAGCCTTCGACACTGTTGAATGGCCGTATATGTTTGAGGTACTGCAGCGATTTGGATTTGGGCCATATTTTCTAAGTTTAATTAAATTGCTAAATGGGGCGCCTGACGTTCGCGTACGCTTGGGGTCTCTATTCTCAGGGCCAATACCGATACAGAGAGGCACTAGACAGGGGTGCCCCCTCTCCCCGTTAATCTTTTCACTGGCTATAGAGCCCCTGGCAATGGCACTATGCCAGTCTGCGCATGGCTGGGGCGTGCACCTATGGGGGAGTTACATGCCACATCACTGTACACTGATGATATCCTGCTCTACATTCGAGACTTGCGGGCCACACCCCAGATCATTCCTGCCACACTTCAACTATTTGCTATGCTATCAGGTTTGGACGTGAATTGGGGGAAGTCCTGTTTGTTTACCTTTACCTCTGGTGCAGAAGATCCTCAGTTGGCAGTGGACGGCGCAGTGGTGGCCTGGCAACCTGTCATGTTCCGATACTTGGGTGTCAGAGTATATCATACTGACCGGGATCTCCTGGAGGGCAATCTTTCAAGAGCGGTTACAAATTTAAGATCCCAAATGGAATTCTGGAAAACACTGAATTTGTCTGTTGCAGGTCGGGTGGTGCTCATTAAAATGGTAATGTTGTCCCGTCTGCTTTATTACTTTGCTATCCTCCCGTTATATATACCAGCATCCTTCTTGCGATCATTAGAAGGCATGATTAGAGACATTATATGGAGTAACACACGCTCCAGGGTGGCTTTAGTTAAATTATATTTACCTCAGGCGCCTGGCTGTGCCTAATATGGAACATTTGGCATCCCAAATTCAATGGGTGGCGAAATGGGTAGCGGAATTACACCTTGCGGATACAGCGGAAAGGGGGCCCCCATATACGCTGGATAGGCTCCTTTGTATCTTTCATCCATGCACTAATTCACACTCGGTGCTTCCCCTTCTGGTATTGATAGCGCAGAAGTGCTTTTGCAGAGCCCTCTATCTTACTAGGGCGGTAACGCCGTACGCGCCCACTATCCCATTGCTGGGTATGCCGACGGGTGCGGGGGGTTGAGTCGGCTCGGCGGAGCTAGCAGACTGGCATGCTGCTGACATACACACACTAGGGGACCTGTATGCGGAAGGTGCGTTATGCCACTTCCTCTCTCTGACTGAAGAGGAGGGAGTCCCACCGGGACATTTCTTAACTCATGCCTCCTGGATGGCTACGTTGGGGCGCCATTGGGGTAATATCTAACAGGAACTTTCCACACACCACCTGATGCAGTGTATACATGTGATGGGTACGGGATGGCACCTTATAAAATGCTTTGCAGAATCAATACGTGAGCATACTTTGGCTGATTTAGCGCCACTACGGGCTAGATGGGAAGCAGACATGGAAAGATCCTACACATCTAAAGAGTGGACTAAGCTGTTGGGGAGTCCTAGACAGATCCCTAGCAATGCTAGATTTAGACTGATCCAATTCTATATAATCCACAGAGCATATCTATCCCCTGATAAAATTAACAGGTACTTTACTAGGGCAGATGCCTGTTGTCCGTGCTGCAAAATGATAGATGCCACTTTTCTACATATGATGTGGTCATGCCCGAGACTGCAAGACTACTGGCAAGGGGTGACTCAACTGCTGTCCAGGAGCACAGACAGGATATTGCAGACAACGTGGGAGGCATGTATCACAGGGATATTCCCCAGAAGTAAGAAACACAAAGCATCCTCCAAATTCTTAGATCTGGGACTAGTGGTGGCCAAGAGACTAGTTACACGTCGTTGGAAAGCCGTAGACCCCCATCGCTAAAAGCTTGGACTCAGTATATGCTGAACTGGACTAAGGCTGCCATTTCCAGCTGGAACGAGATGCAAGAAGAAATTACAGCACTTTAAGTCTGCATACATCTTCATGCGAAGGAAACCAGTCTCAAATAGAAGACTCTGACCTTATATCTCCCTTAGAGGACAAGCCCAGGCATAAATCATCTTGAAGGCCTGCAGACATCTAAAACTAATCACCCACCATCAACCACTAGTGGGATTATAGCAGTACCTGCTTGCTGGAATGGACTTGCAGTACCACATGTGAGAATATTCTACCCATATTGCCCTTGGAGTGCACCAGAGGAATATCAAGTTTACTATGGGGCATTGATCAGATTTCCCCCCCCCTCCACTCACCTGAAAGTAGTCAAAAAAGAGTGGTCTTGATGAAGGTGGAAGCTAATCATTCCCATCGAAACGTGCGTTGACCAGACTGCTGGGAACCCCCTAAAGACAACACCAAAGCAGATTAAAATTGTGATTTAATCAGTCTGTCATTTCTGTCATCGGTGTATGCCAGTGAATTATTGTGGGTCTCCCTCCATACTTTGTTGTGTGAGAGTGTACTGATTGTGAGAGTGTGGTATGAGAGGTGAGTTTGTTTGATGTGAGGTCAGTTGAATGGGGGTTTTGTGCTTGTACGATTAGGATTAACACACGTGTCTTTTCATGTATTTTATTTGTAAATAATACTTGTTGTATATGTTAATTGCATTTGATAATGAATGGTTTATCATGATTGTGTTTACACTTTTACAAAAAGATATGCTATAACTACTAAAATAAAAAAGAAAAAGATGAATAAAAATTAATATATCTTTGCACATTTGATAATGGCAAGACTGATTTTTGTGGGATAGCCCGATTTGAGCCTTGTTTTGGCCACTAGATAAATAGATACAGGTCTGACAGGAGTATTGGTTCATGTAATTTTTCTTTGGTTCTTCCCCCTGGCTCCTAGACCTAAAAAGTATGTTGAGGGGGTACCTTTCTTTGAGAATTCTGGGCTAAGGCTGAAGCAATTTCACTGGCAAGAGAGGGCACGTTAGGATTACGTAAATATCCCATTACAGAAGCTTGGAACACAATCCTGACGGCATTTCAAGTAGCAATAGCTCCGGAGGACCCCCCTGACATTCCTGATACCACATAGGCACTACTTATATGTGTGTTGTAGTATGACACGGCATTACTGAGACCCGGACTATGCAACATACATCACGTACATTAGTGTAGCAATGTAATACTACAAGGATATGGGTATCACATCTTCTATAGTAGATGTGGCATTGCAGAAGCGGAAGTAGACCGCCTGCGTCCCACCCGGACCTATCCTGCTTTCCCCTTTCCCCGTTCTTATAAGTCGTTGTTATACGTTCTATTATTTCATATTTAGCTGTTTGGTTGCTAACCCGGACAATGCGGCATGGCTAAAGTGAGTCACTGAAATTGCATGTATGTAATGACTCTATTCATGAACAGGATAATGGTAATTGGTTTATGTATTGAAGTGATGTTATGCTCTATCTGATCCTCTCTGTTTACTGCATTGGACGATGATTATTGTGTTGTTCAGATATGCGATATGTAAACGTTAGCTGTGTTCAAAATGCTAAGTGATCTCTGCAGAATCTGACTTCTGTATATACCCACAGGTTCTACGGGTATAATATATGCTGACCAATTGTACTGGATCTGCAAAACTGTAATAAAAAGATCAAACAAACCAAAAAAATTAAAAGTGTGGCGGTGAGGAAACAAAGGGGCCCTACAGGGCACCCTGTTGCCTCTGCACCATGAGGTGCATGCAGCGGGGCACATGTTGTGTTCCCCTGTGTGCATGCACCCCTAGTTCCTGCAGGGTATGGACTTGATAGTCCATGCCCTGCAGTAACTGCCTTTGACGCTCCCATTGCGGTGCCTTTTTCAAAGGCACCACAGTGGGACTGCCAAAGAACCACCCGCCAGAGTAAAAATAAGTCGTACTCTGGCAGGCTGTCTTTAATGGCTTTGGCGGTCTTGGAGTGGGGTGGCAGTGTGGCGGCCTGCTCCGAAACCGCCAAAGTCATAATTAAGCCCTTAGACAATATTCCAGAGGATGTAAAAGCTGAAGCCAAGAAATTCTTGCAGGAGGGTGAGCACACATCATCTGAAATTATTGATTGCGCCATGGACATTGCCAGTTCTAGTTTCCAACAACTAGCAGGAGCGGCAGTGTTAAGAAGACAGGGCAGGCTCAAGGCCACTTCCTTCAGGCTGGAGGTTCAAAATAAAATCTTAGACCTTCCTTACGATGGCAAACACGTTGATGACGCCCTCAAAACAGACACTAAAATGGCCAAATCATTGGGGACACTGCAATACAGAAAAATGCCCTGTCGCGGCGCTCGGGGAAGAGGACAATCCTCCAATAGAGGAGACTACCAGCAGTATTGCTACCTCACATAATCAAGAGCTTGTCAGCAGTTTCATCCCCAATATCAATAAAGGTAACCGGCACAAGCTGCCTATAATAGACCCCTTCCAAGGGAAAAATTGGGACGGCAAGGAAAAGATACCAGCCGCCGTCAATGACCAGTAACAGGCACCGGCTACTCCCCTGCTTTTTCCATCCCGCCTCGGAGGGAGAATAACCAAACACCTTTAACACTTGCAAGAAATAACAACCAATGGGTCTTAGACCTTGTGCAATTCAGCCATACATTAGAATTCATCAACAAAAAAAACTCCAACCCCGCCCCAAACATCCTTGCAACTCCTCAAGTTGGAGGTCAAAACCATGCTCAAAAAAGGAGCTATAGAGAGAGTTCTTGTAGCCCAGAAAAGAAGAGGTTTTTATTCCCTTTTCTTCTCGGTCTGCGAGAAGTCAAAGAAGTGGTGACTGATCCTGGATCTGAGAATCCTGAACACCTATCTCAGGAAACAGTCATTCTGTCATGGTAACACTGCAGGATATATTGCAGCTCCTGAACCAAGGAGACTATGGCCCTAATTTGGATGTCGGTCGGAAAGCCTCCGACCACAGGTCGGAGGATTTCTGACCCACATCCTTGGTTTAAATTCCGACCACCGCATTACAATTACGGTGGTCAGAATTCAAACTAGCCAGTCAATCCAGCTGGCTTCCGATGGGCTCAAGGAGCCCATCGGCCAGTCGGAAACTGCCACATAATCCCTTACGTACGGCGTTTCCGCCGTAGGGATTATGATTTCGGTTTCCTACAGGCTTTCCATGTCGGGCTTTCTGACATGGAAAGCCTGTCGGAAAATGACTATGGAGGCCCCTATCAGGGCCCCCTTTCCTTCGCAGCCTCCGGTTTTGGGCCGGGAATGCACCTATGGTGCCCCCTGTGAATCCCAGCACTGTGTGGTGCCTGCCACACGGTGCAGGGATTTTCACAAACTCCCATTTCTCTATGGGAGCGTGTGCTGTGGGCAGAAACTACGGTCGCACCATAATACGGTGTACGGAACCGCGGACCTATGGTCAGTCGGTTCCCACACTGAAACGGTGTCTAGGGGCCTTTATGTCAACCCTTGATCTCCAAGATGCATATTTTCATGTTCCCATCCACCCAAAACACAGAAACTTTCTAAGATTCACAGTCACCGGCAGCCATTACCAGTTCAAGTTGATTCCCTTTGGCCTAAAATCCACCCCTCGTATTTTCACAAAGTGCTTGGCAATTGTAGCAGCCTTTCTGAGGCAACACAAACATCAAGTGTTCCCTTATCTCGATGACTGCTTGGCCAAAGCACCTTCCAGTCAGGCTGCACAGACATCAACAACTGCCTGAATGAACCTATTCAGTGAGCTGGGCCTCACACTGAATCTTTCTTCACCCATAACAAAAATTTATTTTTTAGGAGCCATGCTAGACACAACAGTGAGCAAAGCATACCCCACACCAGAGAGGCAGCTTCAATTAATGACTTTAGCGAGATTGGTACAAAGAAAAAAGTCACTTTCCGTTTGCCTCTACATTTCCTCCTAGGGATGATGTCATATTGCATTCCTCTAGTTCCATTCTGCCATCTGCGAATGCGTCGGCTGCAAGAGGAATTGGACAGGCAATTGATACAATCTACAGGATCCTTCAACGACCTCAACCAAGTCAATACGGGAATAGTCAATGCCCTATCTTGGTGGACGCAGCAGGTACAAATGTCGATCAGCCTGTCTTTTCTAACTCAGGCTTCTCCTTTAGTCATTACTCCCAACCCTTCTCTAGAGAGGTGGGAAGCTTATCTACAGGTCAGCGGCAAATGGCAACCTTCTCATCTACATCTCCACATAAATCTGCTTGTCCTTCCCAGAATAAGAAATTCTACAGTGCTCATCCGCACGGACAATACGACCACAATGTACTACATCAACAAGCAGGGTGGCACAAGATCTCACCTGCTGTGCCACGAAGCACAAGGTATCTGGGAGTGGTCCATCCGTCGCAGGGTGCATCTACGAGCAGAACATGTCCCCGGCAATCAATGTACCATAGCAGATACTCTCAGCAGGCTGACATCCTCTTGCTTTGAGTGGGAAATAGATCCAAGGATCCTGGACAACATCTTTCTCCAGTGGTGCAAACCGAATCTGGACTTCTTCGCAACCCACCAGAACCAGAAATTCAGGTTCCACACAAGCTGGCATCCACACCCGGGGTAGTGGATGAATGTGTTTTCAGTCGCATGGTCCTGAATCTTTGCCTACACCTTTCCTCTGATTTCTCTCCTCTCAACAGTCCTCATGAAGCTCAAAGCTGAACCATGCAGAATCATACTCCTAGCTCGGACGTGGCGACACCAACATTGGTTCACAGAGTCACTCCTCCTCTCAGAGAAGCGTCACATCCGGCTGAAGCCGTTACATTCTCTGCTGTCAATGAGACAGGGCCAAGTACTGAACCCGAATCGAAAGTGGTTCACTGCCAAAATATTGCCTCTGGAAATATCGGCATGCCAAAATATCGTCACATAAATATTGTTGTCAAAAATATTGTCGTGCTATTTTATAATGTAAATGACAAAAATATCTAATTAAAAATATCGTTGTCATTAATATCATTGTACAAAATATAATATCTGAAAGAGACACGTTAGTGACAGATTCCTTACCTTAGAATATCCCCAGGCGTCAGGTTGGATCCGGAAAGTTTTGCGGAGCAGTACCCTTGCGCGTCGGTAGGCGGCGTCGTGCGGCTCCGCGTCCGTTGTCGGCGTCGGGATCGCTGGGATGACGTCGCGGCCAGTACTTAGACGCCGCCCATGCGCGCTGACGTCAGTTCTTTCTTTTTCCGCGCCAGTAAGCGCAGATCCGGAGAGAGCAGTGCCCCAGTCATTTTTTGACTGAACTTTTTGTGACTTTTTGTCACTGTTTTCTCGAGTCGTTCGACTCCGAAGGTGTCAGTAGGGATGCCCGGCTTCAAGCCATGCGACGCCTGTGGTCGAATGATGTCGATCACGGACCCGCATCAGGATTGTCTCTACTGCCTCGGGCGCGACCACGACTCCAAGTCGTGCCCTGACTGTCGGGCCTTGCATCCGAAGGCTTTGCGAGAGCGGTCTCAAAGCTCCTCGAGGTCCGGCAGTCGGCTCCGCGCCAATCCAAGCCCCGGTCACGAGAGAGGTCGAGGGGCCGGTCGCGGAGTCCTCATCGTTCTTCGGGGTCAAAGTCTTCGCACTCCTCCGGTAAGTCGAAGCACAAGAAGTCTAAGAAGCGTCATCGCTCCACGACTTCGCCGCATTACCCGCCCTTCCCGGGTTCGGCGGCGACTCCGGACGAAATACAGGAGTTCCTGTCGGCCATGGCCCGCCTCTTCGGGCCTAAAGGTCCCCCCGGTGCGCCTTCGGGCCCCGCGGGCCCTAGTGGGGTTCCTCCTGCGGCTCCGGCCCCGGCGCCGCCAGCAACACCAGCCCCGGCCCCGGCGCTGCCACAACCCCGGTCGACGCCCGTTGACCTCATAACACCTCCACCGGCGTCGCTTTCCCCGGTGCCGTTCACGACGCCGCCCGGGGTTCCGGGCGGCATCGTCCCCAGGTTCTCTCCGGATCCGGACTTGGCGCCGGACCGATGTCGATCGGCTCCGGCGCCGATGAGACCTTGGGTCCCACAGGTCCCTCCTCCTTACATTGAACCTGAATTGGAGGACGAAGAGAACTGGGAGGGGTCTGAGGACCCTCTCACTGCCCAATGTGAGTATGATCAGGACTGGGCTGAGGAACTTGGGGATGCCAGTGGTCTGGACACCTCTCCTGACGTTGGCATGCTGTCTCCTCCTTCCGTGGCAACGGAGGAGGGAGCAAACTTTGCTACGGTGTTGCGTAGGGCAGCTGAGGTCCTGCACCTCCAGTTACCTACAGTGGCTGTCAGGACTAACATCCTGACGGAAGTGCTTCAGCCGGCGGCTACCTCCTCGGAGCCACTGCTGCCGTTCAACGATGCACTTTCGGACGTTCTTTTGGGCACCTGGTCCAAGCCCACCACAGGGCTCCTGTGGATAGGAACGTAGCCCGACGCCATCGACCTGCTCCGGGCGACCCCCTGTTCCTTTCCCAACACCCCACCCCTGAGAGCTTGGTTGTCCAAGCCTCTGCCTCTCAAAGCGCCTTCCCTACCGCTCCCCCGGATAGGGAATCCAAAAAACTGGATCAATTTGGGAAGAAAGTTTTTTTTTCCACCAGTGCTGGCTTGAGGTCTGTCAACACCACTTGCCTTTTGGGCCGATATACCCACTCCTTGTGGGATTCGGTGGCGCAGGTCCTGCCCCAGTGTCCTGAGGAGGCCGAGGCACTGCTTTCCCGCGCCATTGCGGTAGGAAGGGATGCGGCAAAGTATACGATCCGATGTGGCCTTGATACCGCCGACTCGCTAGGCAGATCGCTTGCGACGACAGTGGCGCTGCGCCGTCACGCCTGGCTGAGGACCACTGGTTTCTCGGGCGATGTCCAAAACACACTTATGGACATGCCCTTTGATGGTGTCGGCCTTTTCGGCAACAAAGCAGACCATGCGCTGGAGCGCTTTAAGGACTCGCGGGCTACAGCCAAGTCCCTGGGCCTTTCCGCTGTGCGCCCTCCGCAACAATCTGCTTTTCGCCCCTTTCGTGGCCACGGAAGGGGCGCCCAGTCACGTCCGCTGCCCAGCCACCGGCCCGCGCAGCAGGCGTCTCACGCGTGGCCGAGGACGTGGCTCCCGCCGAGGCGGGCCGGGTAACCAGTGTGCGGGTCAGGCCACCACCTCCGCCCCGTCCGCGGCCTCCAAGCCCTCCTAGTCCATCCTTTCAGGTCCACAGCACGCCAGTGGGGGCAGGGTTCGCCATCACCTTCACCACTGGCGTGCCATCACATCGGACAAGTGGGTCTTGGACATTGTCCGAAGGGCTACTCCCTCCCCTTCGAGACTACCCCCAGCCATGCCACCTCAATACCACCGCATGTCGGGGGATCATTTAGTACTTCTTCAAAAGGAAGTTGCGGCCCTCTTGGCCAAGGGGGCCATCGAGCACGTTTCGACCCCAGAAGTAGGGCGTGGTTGTTACTCCCACTACTTTCTGGTGCCCAAAAAGGACAAGGAGGACATGCGTCCTATCTTGGACCTCCGGAACTTCAATCGCTTCCTCCGGAAGGAGAAGTTCAAGATGCTCACCCTAGCTCAGGTCTTGACTGCCCTCGACGCTGGAGACTGGATGGTAGCGTTGGACTTGCAGGACGCATATTTTCACGTCCCCGTCCTGCCGGCCCACCGGCGTTACCTGCGGTTCACGGTAGGCCTCGAGCATTTTCAGTTCACCGTGCTCCCCTATGGCCTTACCAGTGCCCCTCGGGTGTTCACGAAAGTGATGGCAGTGGTCGCAGCTCATCTGCGCCGGGCAGGAGTTCCGGTCTTCCCCTACCTCGACGACTGGTTGCTGAAGGCAGGCTCCTCCCAGGCAGTCGTCTCCCACCTCCAGACTGCGGCCGAACTCCTGCATTCGCTGGGGTTCTCCATCAACGTGCCGAAGTCGCACCTGATTCCTTCTCCACAGCTCCTTTTCATCGGAGCAGTTCTGGACACGATGCAGTTTCGGGCCTATCCTCCCGAACGGCGAGTCCAGGATATTCAGGCTATGATTCCGATCTTTCAGCCTCTATCCTGGGTTTCGGTGCGGATGACCCTGAGGCTGCTGGGCCTCATGGCCTCCTGTATCCTGCTGGTCGATCATGCCAGATGGCATATGCGGGCTCTGCAGTGGGACCTGAAGTTCCAGTGGGCGCAGCATCAGGGGAACCTGTCCGATTACGTCCAGATCTCGGAGGGGACTGCACGACAGTTGCAGTGGTGGCTCTCGAACCGGCAATGGGTCATGGGCAGATCCCTCTCCCTTCCCCAGCCAGAGCACACAGTTGTGACGGACGCGTCCCTTCTGGGATGGGGCGGTCACATGGGAGAGGCGGAGATCAGAGGCCTCTGGTCTCCGGCGGAGTCCCGGCTCCATATCAACCTTCTGGAGCTCCGGGCGATCCGACTTGCACTCAAGGCATTCCTTCCCTCTGTCAAAGGGAAGGTAGTGCAGGTGTTCATAGACAACACCACCGCCATGTGGTACTGCAACAAACAAGGTGGGGTGGGGTCGTGGACCCTATGTCAGGAGGCTCTGCGTCTCTGGACATGGCTGGAACATCAGGGCATATTCCTGATGGTTCAACACCTGGCAGGTTCCCTGAACGCCAGGGCGGACGAACTCAGCCGCAGGTGCATGATGGATCACGAATGGCGTCTTCACTCGGAGGTGGCGCAAGGACTCTTTCTGCAGTGGGGAGAGCCTTGGTGAGATCTATTCGCCACCGAAGAGAACGTGCAATGTCATCAGTTCTGCGCGTTGGAATTTCCAAGGCGACGCTTTTCGTCGCGAGTGGAGTTGCGGTCTGTTGTACGCTTTTCCGCCTATACCACTTCTACCCAGAGTGTTGAAGAAGATTCGGCGCGACCGGGCCCAAGTCATTCTTGTGGCTCCGGACTGGGCTCGAAGAGTTTGGTATCCCGAGCTACTCAGTATGAGCGTCGATCCCCGATCCGTCTGCCTCTTCGGGAGGATCTTCTGTCGCAGCAGCAGGGGACGGTCCTCCACCCGAACCTGTCCAGTCTCCACCTCCTTGCGTGGAGATTGAGCGGCGGCAGTTGATTCCTTTCGACTTGCCTCCCGAAGTTTGTGATGTGATTCTGGCGGCCAGGCGGCCCTCCACTAAGGTGGTATACGCCTGCAGGTGGAACAAGTTTGTGGTATGGTGCACAGCAAAGGCTGTGAATCCCCTCTCTGCCCCTCTTTCTGAGGTTCTTTTGTTCCTTCTTTCTCTGGCCCGACAGGGTTCTGCCCTGGGTACCATCAAGGGCTATCTTTGTGCAATCTCGGCCTTCCTCAGGCTTCCTGATCAGCCCTCCCTTTTCAAGTCCCCTGTTGTTAACAGGTTTCTTAAAGGCATTACCCACCTCTTCCCTCCTGTTCCGTTTGTAATGCCTCAGTGGGACTTGAACTTGGTTCTTACCTTTTTAATGTGCGCTCCCTTTGAGCCTCTACATAACTGTCCTCTTCGTATTATCACTCTGAAGACAGCCTTTCTGGTGGCCATCACCTCCGCTCGGCGGGTGAGTGAGCTCCAGGCTCTTTCGTGCAAACCTCCCTTTCTGTCTGTCCATCCAGACAAGTTTGTTCTTAGGACGCGCCCGTCCTTCTTGCCAAAGGTGGTTACTGCCTTCCACATTGGGCAGACCATCACTTTGCCCACCTTCTTTCCGCCTCCGCATCCTTCCAGAGAGGAAGAGAGGCTCCACCGTCTGGACCCAAAACGTGCGCTTTCCTTTTACCTCAACCCCACACAACAGTTCCGGGTGGATGACCAGCTCTTTGTTGGCTACGTGGGCGCCAAAAAAGGTTGGGCGGTACACAAGAGGACCATCTCCCGCTGGGTAATCTTGTGTATCAAAGCCTGCTATTCGTTGGCTAAGAAGGAGCCCCCTGTTGGGCTACGTGCCCATTCTACCAGGGCAACAGCTGCTACCACGGCTTTAGGCCGTGGTGTTCCGTTACAGGATATATGTCAGGCAGCTACGTGGGCCTCGCTGCACACGTTTACCAAGCATTACTGCCTTGACAGCCAGGTCCGGAGGGACGGCTTCTTTGGCCGCTCTGTCCTCCGTGACTTCCTTGTCTGAATCTGTTCGCAGACCCACCACCGGGGTTGGTATTGCTGGTGTATCTATTCTAAGGTAAGGAATCTGTCACTAACGTGTCTCTTTTAGATGCACAAGTTACTAACTTGTGTAACGATATATCTGTAAGAGACAGTAGTTAGTGACAGATTCCTTACCGCCCCACCCATCCTCCCCGTTCTGCGAACTGATTTCTAGGGTTAAGGACATCCCTTTCAGGGCCCTAGTATTTTTTCAGACACCAATGTCAGCTTCTTGCATGGCTCTGCGTCCCTTGCGCTCTGCTCTCTCCGGATCTGCGCTTACTGGCGCGGAAAAAGAAAGAACTGAAGTCAGCGCGCATGGGCGGCGTCTAAGTACTGGCCGCGACGTCATCCCGGCGATCCCGACGCCGACGACGGACGCGGAGCCGCACGACGCCGCCTACCGACGCGCAAGGGTACTGCTACGCAAAACTTTCCGGATCCAGCCTGACGCCTGGGGATATTCTAAGGTAAGGCATCTGTCACTAACTACTGTCTCTTACAGATATATCGTTACACAAGTTAGTAACTTGTGCTTTATTAAATATATATAAATATTAAACATTTCCAACACATTGCTTCTTCCGTCCCACTCAGCCCGTGGTAGATGGAGCGAGTCCCGGCGAAGCTTACCGGGCAAAAGTTTTTTGTAGAAAATACCAAGTAATCACGCTCTCCCAGGAGATTGGATCAGACTTAGAACCAGTAACGCGTTTCGGGGAACGCCGTCCCTTTGCTCACACAGTGTGTGAGCAAGGGGACGGCGTTCCCGAAACGCGTTACTGGAATAAAATCTAAGTCTGATCCAATCTCCTGAGAGAGCGTGATTACTTGGTATTTTCTACAAAAAAAATATTAAACATTAAAAAGTAACACTAATATAATACAAATTAGATATATTTAATTAATTTTGAAATAAATATAACTATCATACTTATTCAATAATTTAAAAAACACAGATATATTAATATATATAGTTGCATATATAATTAAGATATTATCAAACTGATATTTTCAATTTATATTTTAATTTAAAAATGTATTTTAAATGTAATAAACACTCATAGATATATTTATTTGATGGGCAGCAATTGCCCTGACATTGTGTTTTATATGTGAAACTTTGCCTGAGTAAAAGCACTTTGAAACTCTTATTGGCGTGGAGTTGTCCGTAACTGTCTGGACGCAGCAGTGATCTGTGGGAAGCCAGGAGCGTGAGATATATATATATATATATATATATATATATATATATATATATATATATATATATATATATATATACATACATACATACATACATACATACATACATACATACATACATACATACATATATATATATATATACTAATGCATCCACCGTAGGAGCCTGTGTTTCACCTTATGGTGACAGGTTCAAATCTCAGCGAGTCTACTCAACCTTTCATCCTTTTGAGGTCAATTAAATGAGAACCATTGAGTTGGGTAACAATAAGCAGCTGTTATTCAGTGCCAAGATACCCTTCTCGGTGAACGTACGCTTTACAAATACACGTTATGTTTCATATACCCAATAACATAATAAAATTTAAAAAAATACCAATTTAATAACAATTACAAATGTAAACAACAAACAACATTAATTTACAAATCATATTAAAAATAATAATTATAAATATTATATTTTTACATACACAAAAACATAATAATTACATTTTAAATAAAGTAAAGTATAATATTCTGTAAATAATACATACACTATTCCCACTCCAATTTATACAACGGTAGGAAAAATGTTGGACTCAGGAGAGGTAAAAGTTACTACTCCCACTCCATGCAGTGCAACAGTATGGAAAATGTTTAATTGCGGAGGGGTAAAATGTTCTATTCTCACTCCAGTCAGTGCAATAATAGGGAAATTGTTGGACTCATGAGGGGTAAATGTAACTATTTGCACTGCACACAATGCAACAGTAGCAAAGTGTTGGATTGCAAAGGGGTAAAATGTATTACTCCCGCTCCAGTCAGTACAACAGTAGTGAAAGTGTTGGACTACGGAGGGATAAAATTTGCTATTCCCACTCCAGTGATTGCAACAGTAGTGAAAGTGTTGAATTGCAGAGGGGTAAAATTTACTATTTCCACTCCAGTCAGTGCAACAGTAGGGAAAGTGTTAATTAAAATAAATTTACTTACCTCCCTATACCCCTACAAAACCCACAATCCGCACCTGAAACTTATCTTTAAAAAAATTACTTACACAATTAACATAAATATTTATTAATTAAGTAATTAATATTAATTAAAAATGAATTATTAATTAATTATAATTAATGTACTTACCACCCTATACCCCGACAAAACCCTCAACCTGCACCTGAAACTTAACTTTAAAAACATTAATTACACAATTAACATAAATATTTATCAATTAATTTACTTTCCACCCTTTACACCTACAAAACTCACAAACCGCGCCTACAATTTAGCGTAAAAAATTACTTACACAATTAACATAAATATTTATCAATTAAGTAATTAATATTATAATTACAAATTCCATAATATCGATATTCTTGACAACGATATTCTTGCAGACGATATTTCTATATCACAATATTTTGGTATGTCGATATTTTGTCTGAATACCATCCCAAGTCACTTCGCTTGTCAGCCTGGCTCCTGAATTCAGCGAATTTGCGCATCTTAACATTCCGCCAGACTGCAGGAACATCTGAGCCAGAGCTTGCGCAGACAGTACAAATAAAACCTATCACCTGAAGTGGAAAAGATTTTGCATATGGTGGCAAAGTGCTTAGATGCATCCACTTTCCTCTTCCCCAGAAGAAATCCTCCTGTATTTTCTGCATCTGGCACAATCTGGTCTAGCTCATGCATCCATCAAAGTCCATTTAGCAGCCATTTCCAGCTTCAGGAGATCACCCACATCATCTTCATTATTGTCTCCCTGACTCGACAAACAATTCCTCAAAGGATTATTGAGGGTCTTCCCACTGCCGAGGCCTCCTCCTCTGCTTTGACAACTCAACACTGTACTTTCACAACTTATGAAAGACCCTCTCGAGCCCATCCACAGAGCAGATTTTAAATTTTTGTCCTGGAAGGTAGCTCTCCTCTTGGCCTTAAACTCAGCCAGAAGAGTCAGCGAGATACAGGCTCTTACCATTCAGCTACCTTTCCTTCAATTTAGGGACGATAGGGCAATTCTTTGCTCAAACCCTAAGTTTATTCCTAAAGTCCCGTCAGACTTTCACCTCAATGAACCTGTAATTCTGAAAACCTTTTTTCAAGACTCTAAGACCCCAGCTGAAAGGACATTACACTCTTTAGATGTGAAAAGATGCTTAAAGTTCTACTTGGACAAAACAAAGAGCTTTCACAAATCTAAGCAACTATTTGTAGCATACAGTGCTCCAAGGAAAGGATATCCTCTCTCCATGCCGAGCATTGCTAGATGGATATCTAGCGCCGTTCAATTCTGTCACCAGAACGCGGGCAGACCATTACGCACCTCGGTGTGTGCTCATTCTACAAGAACTATGTCTACTTCAGTGGTGCTGTTTGCCAGTATGTCTCTTCAAGAAATTTGCCGGGCAGGGACCTGGAAGAATAGACATACCTTTACGCAGCACCACTGCTTGGAATCAGCAGTTCACAGTGATGCAGCAGTGGGCCAAGGGGTGTTACAACATCATTTCCAGTGAAGGTGAACCGTCTCCTTCTTCCCACCATCCTCTTACCTGTTATGCACATTTTGCATTGTAGTTATATGCATTTCCAGAATGTTATTCTATCTATATTTCGATACATAGCTATGTAAATGTATATTTCTTTTCCTACATGTCAAGATGCTAGATTTTGTGGAAAAATGTGCAACTCAGCTGTCGTTTAATCTGATTCAAGCATGTGAATCTAAGAAAGATTATAGGAAGCTGGCTCTGTATATACTATACCAAAGTAAGGTATAGTGTGCACAGAGTCCAGTGAATCCCCAGAGGCTTTACAGAGGCTAAAGTAGATAATACCTTACTCTCTTTTGTGGTAGTGTGGTTGAGCAGTTAGGCTTATCAGAGGGCTGTGTTAAGCATTTGTTGTACAAAGAAATGATAACACACACTCAAAGACTGAATCCAAGACCAATTGTTTTGTATAAACAAATATTACTTTGTTACTTTTATTTTAGCACCAAGGAACTCCGTTGCAGGTAAATATAAGTTTCAAATAGAAATACTTGTCATATACAGTAGGAATGTGTTTGCAAAGGCAGTAAAATACTTTACAGTGAGACTGAAAATACTTTGTGGTGCCAAATCAACAGTAGCAGTACTTAGCAATACAGAAAATAGACACTAAGGGCCTGATTACGAGTTTGGCAGTGCGGCGCCGTGTTCGCCCCACCACCAAACCCGTGGTCGGGCTGCCCGCCAAATTACGAGTGTTTCTTGTGTCTGGCTGGCTTTTTTTTCACGTTCCCACGGCGGTGCCTCAGATAATGGGTAGCTCAATGGGAACGCCAAAAACATTTCCTGCATGGCATGGACTATAAAGTCCATGCCGTGCAGGAACTGGGGTGCATGCACACTGGAGGGCCCATAGGCAACAGGGGACGCTGTAGGGCTCCCTTTGTTTCCTCTCCACCACGGTTTTCATGGCGGAGGAACCGCCATGAAAAGCATGGCGGATAGGAAACTTGTAATATGCTTGGTGGGACCCTGATGGCTGCGGCGGGGCAATGGTGGTCCGACCACCTTAATTGTAGTAGGGCGGTCAGAAGACTACCACCGCCGTGCCCCCACGTGGACCGCCAGACTTGTAATTAATCCCTTAGTGTAAATAGGAAGAAAATGTAGTGCAATTCTATTGAAGGAAAACAGTTATGCACATTTACAGGTAAGTACTCGACTTACACATCCAGCCTACGGGGGTATAGACCAACAATGGGCTAGGGTCAGATCAAGGTAGGTACTGCACCACCAACGGCACTGAGGCAGCCGGGTGCAGTCACTAGGCCCAATGTTAGTCAGTGAAGACTGGGGGCACCTGCAAGAGATGCAGGCTGCAGGTAGGTAACCGTGGTTTAAGTGCACTGGTCCCAGGGGTTAAAGCAAGCACAGGGGGGCCACAAGGCAACACCAACCTTACACCACCAGTGGCACAAGGGTGGCCGGGTGCAGGGTGCCCAATGCAACCAAACGGGGATCTTGGTCGCACAAAGAGGCTGCAGACTCGGACCAGGAGGGTGGACGAAGGTGACCACAGGCTGAGCAGGTAAGCTGGGATGTCAGAGGAGGCCTGGACACCGTCGGCTGGGCTCCCCAAAGTCGGGGGGCTGAGGATGTCAAGATCGCTGGTTAGACTTCACTGGACAGGTAAGCCACTCAGACTCAGGCCGTGGGCGTCGGGTGCAGAGTGGGCAGGGATAGCGGTTCCATCTGGATCTGGAGTCCTTGTAGTTGGATTCTTCTGGAGAGGGCCGCTGTCCTGGGGAGATCTGGTCTTTGTTGAAGAGTGGGCAGTCTTCGTCAGGTTCTGGAAGTCGCTGGACACAGGACAAGCGTCGTCTTCTTTGCAGAGTCTTTAAAGCTGGAGACAGACCGGTAGGGCTGGGGCCAAGTCAGTCATAATCTTCAGGCTTTGCTGCACGGTGTCTTCTTCGTAGGTTGCAGGAATCTGAGGATCAAGGTTCGGGGTGCCCCTAAATACTGAAATAAGGGGCATTCCAGGTACTGACAGGTAGTAGCCAAAGGGCTACTTGCCTTTAGGGTGACTTTACCTTTTGTATGTCCCTTCCCTTTGGGAAGGGGGCATCCCCTAACTCAGTGGTTCCCAAACCTTTTTGACCTGCGCCTCCCTTGACCCATTGGCCATTGCCCGTGGCTCCCCACTTTTACTCCTTTTGGAGGGTGGGGGGGATGATAGCCCGGCCTCGGGAGTACTGCATTTTTCTCCCTGAAAATAATTGGGATGAAGCTGATGACGGTATTATAATCATATACGCAGGGTGTTTCGTATTACTAAGGCGGCACCTCTAATAAAATATTCCTAGTTACACTTCTTTGCCCATGCCTTTTTTAGAGTACCCTCTCAAACGTTTTTATCCCACTTACAGTTCTACATAGCACCCCTATGCATGTAGGCCCCATTGCCAAAGTGTTTCTCCGCTTAAAGAATATTTGCATGCACTTCCATCTCTACCCATATCATACGTGCCAACACACCTGTCTCAGCAGGGCGACTCATGATTTTGTAAACCACATACAGCTTTATTTTTGCTGTCTCCTCCCTAAAATTGCCTCCAAATCATTGCAAGCCAAATAAATTCCTCTGATTTTTTTTTTTTAAAGTCCCTCTTTCTTGCATCTAAATGTTGGCATTATGCTGTATATGGTGTTTTACTTCACTGTGCTCAAGGAGTGAGCAGGCCTGTCTGGAAATGTGTGTGTACTGAAAGAAATATGTACTGGAAGTACCTATGGTTCAAGTACAAGTGTCAATACTTAATAATACTTAATGTGTTTAATAGACAGGACAACTGTACTTTCCTGATAACTTGCATTGGTGTAAAATGCATTTGGAAAAAAACGAAACTATTAACGAGTCTAGCAAAATAAATCATCCATCTTCCGCTTACTTTCGGAGTGTTGGATACGTGGGGATCCAGTGAAATATGGAGGTCATCTCCCTCGATATGCCATCAATTAAGCACTACGTTTACAGCTTTTGGAATGTCACTTACAAATCATAGACATCATGCGTTTAAGTCTAATTAGTTAAACTGAAGCCAACAGACCCTTCAACATTAAATGCATTAAAGTGCTTTGGTCGTGGCTCCCCTGGCTAGGTTTGGCAGCTCTCCAGGGAGCAACGGCGCACAGTTTGGGAATCAATGCCCTAACCTGATTAGCTAAAATCCTTCCATCCAACATGGAGGATTTTCTAAGAAGGGGGTCACTTCATCTGTGGACACCTTAGGGGTGGTCCTGGCTGAGAGGGGACACCTCTCCTGACTACTGATTTTCCCACCGACCTTGCTGCCAAAAGAGGGGCTTGTTTCGGGGGGCAAACATCTTCTCTTGCTGGAGAGGCCCTGGCTAGCATAACAAAGAGCAGGAAGCCTTTGAGGCTCACTGCCCTGAATGCTGTTCCTGCTTGGGGGTAGATGAGAAGCACCTCCACCCCAAGCAGGCTTTGTTCCTCACCTACCAGAGCACAAGGGTTCCCACCTCAGGGGGTCAGAAACACATTGTGTCAGGCTGGTGCAGACCAGTTATCTGGACACAAGGGAGTTGGTAGTTCTTTAGGGGGCATCTCTAAGATGCCCGCTGAGTACATTTTGTAATAAATGCAGCACTGGCATTAGTGTGGGTTTATTATGCTGAGAAGTTTGATACCAAACTTCTTAGCATTCAGTAAAGCCATCATGGAGCTGTGGGGTTTGTAATGAGAAAATCCCAGTCCGTGTACTCAGTATGGCTTTACTGCACTTACAATGTCTGCGAATGGACACAGACACTGTAGGGGCATATTGCTCATGAAGCTGTACCCTCACCTGTGGTATAGTGCACCCTGCCTTAGGGCTGTCAGGCCTGCTAGAGGCGTAACTTACCTATCCACAGGCAGTGTTTTGTAGGCATGGCACACAGGGATGTGTGCCATGTCAACTCTTCAGTTTTAGCTGCACGAAAACACACAGTCTAGAAGGGTAGTGTGTATGTGTTTGGTGAGGGGTCTCTGAGGGTGGCACAATACATGCTGCAGCCGTTAGAGACCCTCTCAGGTCACAAGGCCCTTGGCACCAGTAGTACCTTTTCCAAAAGACTTGCATGTGGACCAGAGATTTGCCAATTGTGGAAACAAAGGTACAGTTTTAGAAAAGAACACAGGCACTGAGAACCTGATTAGCAGGGACCCAGTGCACACTCAGTCAAAGTGCATCAGACATCAGGCAAAAAGTGGGGGATAACCATGCTAAAAGGGGCACTTTCCTACAAAGATACAATACTGGAGTAAGAAAATAAGGGCCTGATTTATATCTTGGCAGATGGGATACTCCGTTATAAACGTGACAGATATCCCTTCCGCCGTATTAGAAGTGCCATATGATATAATGCACTGGTAATAGGGCGGACGGGATATCCAGCACATTTGTGATGGAGCATCCCATCTGCCAAGATCTAAATCAGGCCCTAAGTTGCTTACCTGGAACTGTAATCCTCCAGTATTGGAATGTTTAATTTGCATCCGACCCACCCGCCTCCCCTGGGAAGCTCACCTTCTCTCTCAGTGAGTGTTTGTTTACACTCGTGCTTTAAAGATCTGAGGGGCTGGGGCTTCTCACATGAGTGTTCCAGAGGATGGTGCAACCTGATTGGTTAAAACTTAAGTTTGCTTTCTTTTTAACCCCTTCGATGCGCATGACGAGCTCCGCTCGTCATGCTGCGCGGTCTCGCTGTGCGCATGACGAGCTGAGCTCGTCACGACCACACCCGCGATCGGAATGTCCAGCACCTGGGCGGAATTCCGATCGCGGCGAAGCGGTTAAAAAAATACTATGATATGTTACTAAACTGAAGGGCCTATGGCCTTTCTAGTCTATACCTATCATTTCATTGCTTTCCTATGGTACAGTGGGACTCCCATCTCGACAACAGGGAATGATACAAACATGTGAATCTATGAAAGATTCCAATACTGAAGAACTACAGTTACAGGTAAGTTACTTATTTTTTTCCCTTACCTCAATGATTGGCTGTTGAAGGCAGGCTCACCCCAGGCAGTCCACAACCACCTCCAGACTACGGCAAACTTCCTGTCATATTTGGGATTCACTATCAAAGTGCCACAGTCACACCTGACTCCTTCTCAAATGCTTCCCTTCATCAGAGCCATCTTGGACACGTTTCAGTTATGTGCCTTTTCCCTGGAAAGTAGAGTCCAAGACATTCAGGCTATGATCTCGAACTTTGAGCCTAAGTCCAGGATTTTAGTGTGGTTGACTCTGAGACTGCTGGGTTGGATGACTTCCTCGCATCCTTCTGGTCAAACACGCCAGGTGGCATATGCAGGCTCTGCAGTGAGATCTAAAGTCTCAGTAGGCCCAGCCTTAAAGAGATCTCTCCGACTACGTCCAGATCTCAGAGGAGACTGCAAAAGATATGCAGTGATGGTTACTGGACTGCGATTGAGTAAGCGGCAGACCCCTCTCCCTATCTCACCAAAAGCTGACAGTGGTGACCAATGCGTCATTTCTGGTCTGGGGTGGCCACCTGGGAGTGGTGGAGAGCAGAGGCCTCAGGTCTCTGCTTGAGCATCTATATATATATCTGAAAGAGACACGTTAGTGATAGATTCCTTACCTTAGAATATCCCCAGGCGTCAGGCTGGATCCGGAAAGTTTTGCGTAGCAGTACCCTTGCGCGTCGGTAGGTGGCGTCGTGCGGCTCCGCGTCCGTCGTCGGCGTCGTGATCGCCGGGATGACGTCGCGGGCAGTACTTAGACGCCGCCCCTGCGCGCTGACGTCCAGTTCTTCTTTTCCGCGCCAGTAAGCGCAGATCCGGGAAGAGCAGTGCCCTGGTCAATTTTTGACCATACTTTTGGTGATTTTTTCACTGTCTTTTCCCACCATTCAGGTGTCGTAGGGATGCCCGGCTTCAAGCGATGCGGCGCCTGTGCGCGGATGATGTCCGTCACCGACCCGCATTGGGAGTGTCTCTTCTGCCTCGGCCGAGGCCACGACACCGAGTCTTGTCCCGAATGCCAGGCCCTCAACCCGAAGGCTTTGCGAGAGCGGTCTCGAAAGCTCCTCGAGGCCCGGCATTCGGCTCCGCGGAAGCCCCGGTCGCGTGAGAGGTCCAGGGTCGCTCGCGGAGTGCACACCGGTCGTCGGCGTCGAAGTCTTCTTCGTCCGGTAAGTCTCGACACAAGAAGTCCAAGAAGCATCGTCGCTCTCGGACTTCGCCTCGCCGGTCTCGCGACTCGGCTGAGGCCCCTCCCGGCACCGTCCCCGCCCCGCGGCCCCGGACTTGCCTGTGGAGTCGCCCCCGTCATACCCGCCCTTCCCGGGTTCGGGGCGGATCCGGCCAAGGTACAGGAGTTCCTGTCGGCCATGGCCCGCCTCTTCGGGCCTTCAGGCCCCTCCCGGTGCGCCTTCGGGCCCCGCGGGCCCTGATGGGGTTGATCCGGCGTCACCGGCGGCTCCGGCCCCGGCGTCGCCCAAGCCTCCAGCCTCGATCCCGGCTCCGGCTCCGGCCCCGGCCTCGATCCCGGCTCCACAACTCCCATCGACGCCGGTCGACCTCACGACACCTCCGCCGGCGCCGATGTCTCCGGTGCCGTTCTCGACGCCGCCCTGGGCTCCGGGCGGCGTCGTCCCCCAGTTCCTTCCGGCTCCGGACATGGTCCCGGAGCGACGCCGCTCGACGCCGGCTCCGGCGCCGATGGGACCTTGGGTCCCAAATGTCCCTCCTCCTCCTTATTTTGAACCAGAGGAGGACCAGGAGGACTGGGAGGGGTCTGATGACCCTCTAACACGCAACTGTCAGTATGATGAGGACTGGACAGAGAGTCTAGGGGAGGCCAGTGGTCTGGATACTTCTCCTGACACTGGCATGCTGTCTCCTCCCGTGGCTACGGAGGAGGGGGCCAATTTTGGTACGGTGTTGCGTAGGGCTGCTGGGGCCTTACGTCTCCAGCTCCCTACTTTGACGGTCAAGACTAACATCTTGACAGAGGTGCTTCAGCCGGCAGCCTCCTCTGCGGAGACTGTGCTGCCGTTTAACGACGCCCTCACGGACGTTCTTTTGGGCGCCTGGTCCAAGCCCAACACAGGGGCTCCTGTGGATCGGAACGTGTCACGACGCCATCGCCCCGCTCCGGGCGACCCCCTGTTTCTTTCTGTCCACCCCACTCCTGAGAGCTTGGTTGTCCAAGCCTCCGCTTCCCAAACCGCCTTCCCTACCGCTCCTCCGGATAGGGAATCCAAACGCCTGGATCAGTTTGGGAAGAAAGGTTTTTCTTCCTCCAGTGCTGGCTTGCGGTCCGTTAACACCGCTTGTCTTTTGGGCCGATATACCCACTCCCTGTGGGATTCGGTGGCGGATGTTTTGCCCCAGTGCCCTGAGGAGGTCCAGGCACTGCTTTCCCGCGCCATTGCGGAAGGAAGGGATGCGGCCAAATACACTATCCGTTGTGGCCTTGACACCGCCGACTCGCTGGGCAGGTCGATTGCAACGACGGTGGCGCTCCGGCGCCACGCCTGGCTGAGAACCACTGGTTTTTCAGGGGATGTCCAGAATACTCTCATGGACATGCCCTTTGATGGAGTCGGTCTTTTTGGGTCCAAAGCAGACCATGCGTTGGAGCGCTTTAAGGACTCACGGGCTACTGCAAAGTCCCTGGGCCTTTCTGCTACACGCCCTCCGCTGCCTTCTGCTTTTCGCCCCTATCGTGGCCACGGTAGGGGCGCCCTTCACGTCAGCAGCCCAGCCACCGGCCCGCGCAGCAGGCGTCTTCGCGTGGCCGAGGACGTGGATTCCGCCGTGGCGGATCGGGCAACCAGCGTGCGGGTCAGGCCACCACCTCCAACCCGTCCGCGGCCTCCAAGCCCTCCTAGTCCCTCCTTTCAGGTGCACGGCACGCCAGTAGGGGGCAGGGTCCGCCATCACCTTCCCCACTGGCGCACCATCACCTCGGACAGGTGGGTCTTGGACATTGTCCGAAGGGGCTACTCCCTCCTTCGAGACCACCCCCAGCCATGCCACCTCAATTCCACCGCATGTCAGGGGATCACTTGGTGCTTCTACGGAAGGAAGTCACGGCCCTCTTGGCCAAGAGGGCCATCGAGCATGTTCCGACCCCAGAAGTAGGGCGTGGTTGCTACTCCCACTACTTTCTGGTGCCCAAAAGGACAAGGAGGACATGCGTCCTATCTTGGACCTCCGGAACGTCAATCGCTTCCTCCGGAAGGAGAAGTTCAAGATGCTCACCCTAGCTCAGGTCTTGACTGCCCTCGACCCAGGAGACTGGTTGGTAGCGTTGGACTTGCAGGACGCGTATTTCCATATCCCCGTCCTGCCGGCCCACCGGCGTTACCTTCGGTTCACGGTAGGCCCCGAGCATTTTCAGTTCACCGTGCTCCCTTTGGCCTTACAAGTGCCCCTCGGGTGTTCACGAAAGTGATGGCGGTGGTCGCAGCTCATCTGCGCCGGGCAGGGGTCTCAGTCTTCCCCTACCTCGACGACTGGCTGCTGAAGGCGGGCTCGTCCCAGGCAGTCGTCTCCCACCTCCAGACTACGGCCGAACTCCTGCACTCGCTGGGGTTCTCCATCAATGTGCCGAAGTCGCATCTGATTCCTTCTCCACAGCTCCTTTTCATCGGAGCAGTTCTGGACACGACGCAGTTTCGGGCCTATCCTCCCGAACGGCGAGTCCGGGGATATTCAGGCTATGATTCCGATCTTTCGGCCTTTATCCTGGGTTTCGATACGGATGACCCTGAGGCTGCTGGGCCTCATGGCCTCCTGCATCCTGCTGGTCAATCATGCCAGATGGCATATGCGGGCTCTGCAGTGGGACCTGAAGTTCCAGTGGGCGCAGCACCAGGGCAACCTGTCCGATCACGTCCAGATCTCGGAGGGGACTGCAAAACAGTTGCAGTGGTGGCTCTCGAACCGGCAATGGGTCATGGGCAGATCCCTCTCCCTTCCCCAGCCAGAGCATACAGTTGTGACGGACGCGTCCCTTCTGGGATGGGGCGGTCACATGGGAGAGGCGGAGATCAGAGGCCTCTGGTCTCCGGCGGAGTCCCGGCTCCATGTCAACTTTCTGGAGCTCCGGGCGATCCGGCTTGCACTCAAGGCATTCCTTCCCTCTGTCAAAGGGAAGGTAGTGCAGGTGTTCACAGACAACACCACCGCCATGTGGTACTGCAACAAACAGGGCGGGGTGGGGTCTTGGACCCTTTGTCAGGAGGCTCTGCGCCTCTGGACATGGCTGGAACATCAGGGCATGTTCCTGATGGTTCAACACCTGGCAGGTTCTCTGAACGCCAGGGCGGACGAACTCCAGCCGCAGGTGCATAATGGATCACGAATGGCGTCTTCACTCGGAAGTGGCGCAAGGACTCTTTCTACAGTGGGGAGAGCCTTGGTTAGATCTATTCGCCACCGAAGAGAACGCGCAATGTCATCAGTTCTGCGCGTTGGAATTTCCAAGGCGGCACTCGCTCGGCGACGCTTTCGTCGCGAGTGGAGTTGCGGTCTGTTGTACGCTCTTTCCGCCTATACCACTTCTACCCAGAGTGTTGAAGAAGATTCGGCACGACCGGGCCCAAGTCATTCTTGTGGCTCCGGACTGGGCTCGAAGAGTTTGGTATCCCGAGCTACTCAATATGAGCATAGATCCCCGATCCGTCTGCCTCTTCGGGAGGATCTTCTGTCGCAGCAGCAGGGGACGGTCCTCCACCCGAACCTGTCCAGTCTACACCTGCTTGCGTGGAGATTGAGCGGCGGCAGTTGATTCCTTTCGACTTGCCTCCCGAAGTTTGTGATGTGATTCTGGCAGCCAGGCGTCCCTCCACTAAGGTGGTATACGCCTGCAGGTGGAACAAATTTGTGGCATGGTGCACAGCAAAGGCTGTGGATCCCCTTTCTGCCCCTCTTTCTGAGGTCCTTCTGTTCCTTCTCTCTCTGGCCCAACAGGGTTCTGCCCTGGGTACCATCAGGGTTATCTTTGTGCTATCTCGGCCTTCCTCAGGCTCCCTGATCAGCCCTCCTGTTCAAGTCCCCTGTTGTTAACAGGTTCTTAAAAGGCATTACTCACCTCTTCCCTCCTGTTCCGTTTGTAATGCCTCAGTGGGACTTGAACTTGGTTCTTACCTTTTAATGTGCGCTCCCTTTGAGCCTCTGCATAACTGTCCTCTTCGTCTTCTGACTCTGAAGACAGCCTTTCTGGTGGCCATCACCTCCGCTCGGCGGGTGAGTGAGCTCCAGGCTCTATCTTGCAAGCCTCCCTTTCTGTCTGTTCATCCAGACAAGGTTGTTCTTCGGACGCGTCCGTCCTTCTTGCCAAAGGTGGTTACTGCTTTCCACATTGGGCAGACCATCACTTTGCCCACCTTCTTTCCGCCTCCGCATCCTTCCAGAGAGGAAGAGAGGCTCCACCGTCTGGACCCAAAACGTGCGCTCTCCTTCTATATCGACCGCACAAAACACTTCCGGGTGGGTGACCAGCTCTTTGTTGGCTACGTGGGCGCCAAAAAGGTCGGGCGGTGCACAAGAGGACCATCTCCCGCTGGGTTACCTTGTGCATCAAGACCTGCTATTCTTTGGCCAAGAAGGAGCCTCCTGTTGGGCTGCGTGCCCATTCCACCAGGGCAACGGCTGCTACCACGGCCTTGGGCCGCGGTGTTCCGCTGCCGGTTATCTGTCAGGCAGCTACGTGGGCCTCGCTGCACACGTTTACTAAGCATTACTGCCTTGACAGTCAGGTCCGGAGGGACGGCTTCTTTGGCCGTTCTGTCCTCCAGGACTTCCTTGTCTGATCTTTGTTCGCAGACCCACCACCGGGGTTGGTATTGCTGGGGTATCTATTCTAAGGTAAGGAATCTATCACTAACGTGTCTCTTTCAGATGCACAAGTTACTAACTTGTGTAACGATATATCTGTAAGAGACAGTAGTTAGTGATAGATTCCTACCGCCCACCCATCCTCCCCGTTCTGCGAACTGATTTCTAGGGTTAAGGACATCCCTTTCAGGGCCCTAGTATTTTTCAGACACCTGTGTCAGCTTCTTGCATGGCTCTGCGTTCCTGGCGCGGAAAGTCGTGTACAGAACTGACGTCAGCGCGCAGGGGCGGCGTCTGAGCACTGCCCGCGACGTCATCCCGGCGATCACGACGCCGACGCACGGACGCGGAGCCGCACGACGCCACCTACCGACGCGCAAGGGTACTGCTACGCAAAACTTTCCGGATCCAGCCTGACGCCTGGGGATATTCTAAGGTAAGGAATCTATCACTAACTACTGTCTCTTACAGATATATCGTTACACAAGTTAGTAACTTGTGCATTTGGTCGGCATGGCTCATCTTGCTTGTTGCTCTGGTGCTTTACAAACAACAGTAAAGTTTAGCTGCCATGTTGCTGAATATCAAAATAACTGCTTGGACTAACTACTGTCCATTGCGTTGAAAGCTAATGTATTGCGCCACATTTGCTTTTTATTTGTATTTTCTATCCAATAAAGACTATCATAATCTCAAATTTTTGGTTTTCTGTATTGAATCAACAAGGCTTTCTAACCTGCTTTGCGCTTGCAGTGTAAAGGAGCTTGACAGTACTGACAATGCTTTCTGAAGTGATTGGTAAAAAGTTGTAATAAAGATCTCTTTATGTCATTGCTGAAATAAGTGCTGTTTCTAATGCAGAATGACCTACTTTCCCTACAGGGCCTATGTGTCTCTCTTCATGAGACATCTGTGTGAACCAGGGGCCGATGGGTCAGAAACATTTGCAGATGGAGTGCCACGAGAGGGACTCTCCAGACAGCAAGTCCTGACACGAATTGGGGTTATGTCCCTTGTGAAAAAAAAGGTATGGTGCTTGTACAATAGGCATATGAATGTCAAGGGGAGGTGTGGTTTCTATGATGAGAGGTGAAGGTAATAATATGAGATTTGTTTACAGAGAAGGGGTGAATTTGATCGAATTATGTCAACTCAGACTTGTGGAAATAAACACTGATCTACAAAATTTATAGGGAGGTTGACTTGTTTGATTATATGTGGATGCTAGCCAGACATTTCTCTCTAGTACAGGGGAACTTTTTATATTAATGAAAAGAGCTTTTATGAGCCTCTTGGCGGACGTTGTGTTTTTTCTTCTTTATTTATGTTTTGTTGTCTTCTTTCCTTTTATTGAGACATGTAGTCAAGAAAGAGGAAGTCTGCTGAGCGCTTTTTATACAAGTGAAATCTTCAAAAGTGTATGTGCTTAGAAGAGATGTTTGATGCTATGTATTCTCTGGAGAAAGTCTGCTGCTAAAGTGTGCATTCAAACTTGTTATTGTAATCTATCTTTACTTGGCAGGTCCAGGAGTTTGAGCACATCAATGGAAGATGGAGCATTCCAGAGCTCATGCCAGATCCTAGCGTGGAGTCCAAGCGATCATCTAGAGCTTCATCGCCTACCGTCAAAACATCAACTACAACTCCAGATCCAAGCTGCACCAATACCCCTTGCACCTCCAAACCAGGTACAGTTGTGATGCGTTAATTGCAGCACTGCACCCTACTGATTCTGGCATATTTCCATTCTAAGTGCATATCCACTCAGAAACTAACTGCATTTCTGTGCTCAAGACAATTCACTTCAACTCAAACCTGCTTATTGAACCATCAAGATAATAAGAGCAGAGTTAAACCCAAGATGTAAGTCCCTATTCTGTGTGTAGCAACAAAACCAAATCAACCTTCTTTTCATATTACTTGTTAGAGCTTTCTGATGGATTCTTCTAACTGGAGAGAGCTCCCCTTCAGAATAATCCCAGGTGGTAGACTGGATCCAGATTTATTAAAGCAGTTGCTATGGACAAGTAGTGCTGTTGGACTTCCTAACGTCCTCGTGCTGCCCTGGAAATGATGGAGCAGAGCAGCATAGAGAGGCTACCCCTGCACACTGATGTTTTCTTTCTTTATCCAGTATTGGATCTTTCATAGATTCACATGCTTGAATCACACCCCGTCGCCGAAGTGGGAGTCCCACGGTACCATAATAAAGCAGTATATATTACTATCATAGGCTATAAAGTCAAAGAAAAAACTAGTTTAGTAGCCTATCTATGTCCTTAGTTAAGAAAGGACCAAACTTAAACTTCAACCAATCAGGCGACAGCGCACCCTAGAATACTCCCAACAGAGGCTGAGTCCTTCAGATTTTCAAGCACAAGTGGGAATAATAACTCCCAAGCTATAAGGAGAAGCCTCCTAGGGGAGGAGGGTGAGTCGCATGTGAATCTATGAACGATACCAATACTGGATAACTGCAGTTACAGGTAAGTAACTTATTTTCTTATCCAGTATTGGATCTTTCATAGATTCACATGCTTGAATCAGAATAGCAAGCAGTGTTGTAGATAGCGTAAGTACCCTTAGAGGATGGTGGGCAAATGAAACAGTATATTGTAGTAGTAGTCGGAATTGACTTAAAGCAAACATATATATATCGTTATATATATGCCGCCGAGAGTGCACCACCCCTCTATCTTAGGGGGCCACTGGAGTTGGAATTCTACAGCTTCGCTATGTGGGGCACCGACACAGGATAAAGATGCGCCCGCCTGCTGAGGCTGATTCACGGGCTTTTAATCTTACCAGCAGGACATTTGCATTTAAAGATGGAACGCATTTCCAGCCGGGACTTCTACTCCCACAACACTCTGGGCAGTCTCATGCAGAGCAACCCATCAGGTGGTGCGCAATCACGTGAATTTAGGAGTGGCTACGAACTGGACTGTGCTTATCTGTTCACTACCACCAGCCTTTGAGAAAGGGGTTTTATCTTCGAAACGCGTCAGGCGTCAGTGGTGTGACGGCTGCTTAAGGGATCAACAGGCTGACCGTATCTGTACTGAATAAAGGGCTTCAAGCTCAGTGTGGGTGTCAGAGTGCTTCTTACCGAATGGGCAGACTTGGAGCATGAAATATATATATATATCTGAAAGAGACACGTTAGTGACAGATTCCTTACCTTAGAATATCCCCAGGCGTCAGGCTGGATCCGGAAAGTTTTTTGCGTAGCAGTACCCTTGCGCGTGGGTAGGCGGCGTCGTGCGGCTCCGCGTCCGTCGTCGGCGTCGTGATCGCCGGGATGACGTCGCGGGCAGTACTTAGGCGCCGCCCCTGCGCGCTGACGTCAGTTCTTCTTTTTCCGCGCCAGCAAGCGCAGATCCGGGAAGAGCAGTGCTCTGGTCATTTTTTGACCATACTTTTTGGTGAATTTTTCACTGTTTTTCTATCAAGGTGTCGTAGGGATGCCCGGTTTCAAACGTTGCGGCGCCTGTGCTCGGATGATGTCCGTCACCGACCCGCATTGGGAGTGTCTCTTCTGACTCGGCCGAGGCCACGACACGGAGTCTTGTACCGACTGCCAGGCCCTCAACCCGAAAGCTTTGCGAGAGCGGTCTCGAAAGCTCCTCGAGGCCCGGCATTCGGCTCCGCGGAAGCCCCGGTCGCGTGAGAGGTCCAGGGGTCGATCGCGGAGTCCACACCGGTCGTCGGCATCGAAGTATTCTTCGTCCGGTAAGTCGAAACACAAAAAGTCCAAAAGGCATCATCGCTCTAGGACTTCGCCTCGCCGGTCTCGCGACTCGGCTGAGGCCCCTCCCGGCACCGTCCCCGCGGCCCCCGACATGCCTGTGGAGTCGCCCCCGCCATACCCGCCCTTCCCGGGTTCGGGGGCGGATCCGGCCAAAGTGCAGGAATTCCTGTCGGCCATGGCCCGCCTCTTCGGGCCTCCAGGCCCCTCCGGTGCGCCTTCGGGCCCCGCGGGCCCTGATGGGGTTGCTCCGGCGTCGCCGACGGCTCCGGCCCCGGCGTCGCCCGTGCCTCCAGCCTCGATCCCGGCTCCGGCTCCGGCCCCGGCCTCGATCCCGGCTCCACAACCCCCATCGACGCCGGTCGACCTAACGACACCTCCGCCGGCGCCGATGTCTCCGGTGCCGTTCTCGACGCCGCCTGGGGCTCCGAGCGGCGTCGTTCCCCAGTTCCTTCCGGCTCCGGACCGACGTCGCTCGACGCCGGTTCCGGCGCCGATGAGACCTTGGGTCCCAAATGTCCCTCCTCCCCCTTATTTTGAACCTGAGGAGGACCAGGAGGACTGGGAGGGGTCTGATGACCCTCTGACACAGCAGTGTCAGTACGATGAGGACTGGACAGAGGGTCTAGGGGATGCTAGTGGTCTAGATACTTCCCCTGACACTGGCATGCTGTCTCCTCCCGTGGCTACGGAGGAGGGAGCAAATTTTGCGACGGTGTTGCGTAGGGCAGCTGGAGCCTTACATCTCCAACTCCCTGCTGTGGCGGTCAAGGTTAATCTCTTGACAGAGGTGCTTCAGCCGGCAGCCTCCTCTTCGGAGACTGTGCTGCCGTTTAACGACGCCCTCACTGACGTTCTTTTGGGCGCCTGGTCCAAGCCCAACACAGGGGCTCCTGTGGATAGGAACGTGTCCCGACGCCATCGCCCAGCTCCGGGCGACCCCCTGTTTCTCTCTGTCCACCCCACCCCTGAGAGCTTGGTTGTCCAAGCCTCCGCTTCCCAAACCGCCTTCCCTACCGCCCCTCCGGATAGGGAATCCAAACGCCTGGATCAATTTTGGAAGAAGGGTTTTTCTTCCTCCAGTGCTGGCTTGCGGTCCGTCAACACCGCTTGCCTTTTGAGCCGATATACCCACTCCTTGTGGGATTCGGTGGCGGATGTTTTGCCCCAGTGTTCTGAGGAGGTCCAGACACTGCTTTCCCGCGCCATTGCGGAAGGAAGGGATGCGGCCAAATATACAATTCGATGTGGCCTTGATACCGCCGACTCGCTGGGCAGGTCTATTGCGACCACGGTGGCGCTACGACGCCACGCCTGGCTGAGAACCACTGGTTTTTCAGGGGATGTCCAGAATACTCTCATGGACATGCCCTTTGATGGAGTCGGTCTTTTTGGGTCCAAAGCAGACCATGCGTTGGAGCGCTTTAAGGACTCACGGGCTACTGCAAAGTCCCTGGGCCTTTCTGCTACACGCCCTCCGCTGACTTCTGCTTTTCGCCCCTATCGTGGCCACGGTAGGGGCGCCCTTCACGTCAGCAGCCCAGCCACCGGCCCGCGCAGCAGGCGTCTTCGCGTGGCCGAGGACGTGGATTCCGCCGTGGCGGATCGGGCAACCAGCGTGCGGGTCAGGCCACCACCTCCAACCCGTCCGCGGCCTCCAAACCCTCCTAGTCCCTCCTTTCAGGTGCACAGCACGCCAGTAGGGGCAGGGTCCGCCATCACCTTCCCCACTGGCGTACCATCACCTCGGACAGGTGGGTCTTGGACATTGTCCGAAGGGGCTACTCCCTCCCCTTCGAGTCCACCCCCAGCCATGCCACCTCAATTCCACCGCATGTCAGGGGATCACTTGGTACTTCTGCAGAAGGAAGTCACGGCCCTCTTGGCCAAGAGGGCCATCGAGCATGTTCCGACCCCAGAAGTAGGGCGTGGTTGCTACTCCCACTACTTCCTGGTGCCCAAAAGGACAAGGAGGACATGCGTCCTATCTTGGACCTCCGGAACGTCAATCGCTTCCTCCGGAAGGAGAAGTTCAAGATGCTCACCCTAGCTCAGGTCTTGACTGCCCTCGACCCTGGAGACTGGTTGGTAGCGTTGGACTTGCAGGACGCATATTTCCACATCCCCGTCCTGCCGGCCCACCGGCGTTACCTTCGGTTCACGGTAGGCCCCGAGCATTTTCAGTTCACCGTGCTCCCTTTGGCCTTACCAGTGCCCCTCGGGTGTTCACGAAAGTGTTGGCGGTGGTCGCAGCTCATCTGCGCCGGGCAGGGGTTTCAGTCTTCCCCTACCTCGACGACTGGCTGCTGAAGGCGGGCTCGTCCCAGGCAGTCGTCTCCCACCTCCAGACTACGGCCGAACTCCTGCACTCGCTGGGGTTCTCCATCAATGTGCCGAAGTCGCATCTGATTCCTTCTCCACAGCTCCTTTTCATCGGAGCAGTTCTGGACACGACGCAGTTTCGGGCCTATCCTCCCGAACGCCGAGTCCGGGATATTCAGGCTATGATTCCGATCTTTCAGCCTTTATCCTGGGTTTCGGTACGGATGACCCTGAGGCTGCTGGGCCTCATGGCCTCCTGCATCCTGCTGGTCAATCATGCCAGATGGCATATGCGGGCTCTGCAGTGGGACCTGAAGTTCCAGTGGGCGCAGCACCAGGGCAACCTGTCCGATCACGTCCAGATCTCGGAGGGGACTGCAAAACAGTTGCAGTGGTGGCTCTCGAACCGGCAATGGGTCATGGGCAGATCCCTCTCCCTTCCCCAGCCAGAGCACACAGTTGTGACGGACGCGTCCCTTCTGGGATGGGGCGGTCACATGGGAGAGGCGGAGATCAGAGGCCTCTGGTCTCCGGCGGAGTCCCGGCTCCATATCAACATTCTGGAGCTCCTGGCGATCCGACTTGCACTCAAGGCATTCCTTCCCTCTGTCAAAGGGAAGGTAGTGCAGGTGTTCACAGACAACACCACCGCCATGTGGTACTGCAACAAACAAGGCGGGGTGGGGTCGTGGACCCTTTGTCAGGAGGCTCTGCGCCTCTGGACATGGCTGGAACATCAGATCATGTTCCTGATGGTTCAACACCTGGCAGGTTCGCTGAACGCCAGGGCGGACGAACTCAGCCGCAGGTGCATGATGGATCACGAATGGCGTCTTCACTCGGAAGTGGCGCAAGGTCTCTTTCTACAGTGGGGAGAGCCTTGGTTAGATCTATTCGCCACCGAAGAGAACGCGCAATGTCATCAGTTCTGCGCGTTGGAATTTCCAAGGCGGCACTCGCTCGGCGACGCTTTTCGTCACGAGTGGAGTTGCGGTCTGTTGTACGCCTTTCCGCCTATACCACTTCTACCCAGAGTGTTGAAGAAGATTCGGCACGACCGGGCCCAAGTCATTCTTGTGGCTCCGGACTGGGCTCGAAGAGTTTGGTATCCCGAGCTACTCAATATGAGCGTAGATCCCCCGATCCGTCTGCCTCTTCGGGAGGATCTTCTGTCGCAGCAGCAGGGGACGGTCCTCCACCCGAACCTGTCCAGTCTACACCTGCTTGCGTGGAGATTGAGCGGCGGCAGTTGATTCCTTTCGACTTGCCTCCCGAAGTTTGTGATGTGATTCTGGCAGCCAGGCGTCCCTCCACTAAGGTGGTATACGCCTGCAGGTGGAACAAATTTGTGGCATGGTGCACAGCAAAGGCTGTGAATCCCCTTTCTGCCCCTCTTTCTGAGGTCCTTCTGTTCCTTCTCTCTCTGGCCCAACAGGGTTCTGCCCTGGGTAGCATCAAGGGTTATCTTTGTGCTATCTCGGCCTTCCTCAGGCTCCCTGATCAGCCCTCCCTTTTCAAGTCCCCTGTTGTTAACAGGTTCTTAAAAGGCATTACACACCTCTTCCCTCCTGTTCCGTTTGTGATGCCTCAGTGGGACTTGAACTTGGTTCTTACCTTTTTAATGTGCGCTCCCTTTGAGCCTCTACATAACTGTCCTCTTCGTCTTCTCACTCTGAAGACAGCCTTTCTGGTGGCCATCACCTCCGCTCGGCGGGTGAGTGAGCTCCAAGCTCTATCTTGCAAACCTCCCTTTCTGTCTGTTCATCCAGACAAGGTTGTTCTTCGGACGCGTCCGTCCTTCTTGCCAAAGGTGGTTACTGCTTTCCACATTGGGCAGACCATCACTTTGCCCACCTTCTTTCCGCCTCCGCATCCTTCCAGAGAGGAAGAGAGGCTCCACCCTCTGGACCCAAAACGTGCGCTCTCTTTCTATATTGACCGCACAAAACACTTCCGGGTGGATGACCAGCTCTTTGTTGGCTACGTGGGCGCCAAAAAGGTCGGGCGGTGCACAAGAGGACCATCTCCCGCTGGGTTACCTTGTGCATCAAGACCTGCTATTCTTTGGCTAAGAAGGAGCCTCCTGTTGGGCTGCGTGCCCATTCCACCAGGGCAACGGCTGCTACCACGGCCTTGGGCCGCGGTGTTCCGCTGCCGGTTATCTGTCAGGCAGCTACGTGGGCCTCGCTGCACACGTTTACAAAGCATTACTGCCTTGACAGTCAGGTCCGGAGGGACGGCTTCTTTGGCCGTTCTGTCCTCCAGGACTTCCTTGTCTGATCTTTGTTCGCAGACCCACCACCGGGGTTGGTATTGCTGGGGTATCTATTCTAAGGTAAGGAATCTGTCACTAACGTGTCTCTTTCAGATGCACAAGTTACTAACTTGTGTAACGATATATCTGTAAGAGACAGTAGTTAGTGACAGATTCCTTACCGCCCCACCCATCCTCCCCGTTCTGCGAACTGATTTCTAGGGTTAAGGACATCCCTTTCAGGGCCCTAGTATTTTTCAGACACCTGTGTCAGCTTCTTGCATGGCTCTGCGTTCCTGGCGCGGAAAGTCGTGTACAGAACTGACGTCAGCGCGCAGGGGCGGCGCCTAAGTACTGCCCGCGACGTCATCCCGGCGATCACGATGCCGCCTACCGACGCGCAAGGGTACTGCTGCGCAAAAAACTTTCCGGATCCAGCCTGACGCCTGGGGATATTCTAAGGTAAGGAATCTGTCACTAACTACTGTCTCTTACAGATATATCGTTACACAAGTTAGTAACTTGTGCATATATATATATATATATATATATATTTATATATATATATATATATATATATGTATATATATATGTTCAACAAAGTTACCCCACGGGTGGAGGCACAACGCAGGACAGCAAAACACACAAGATGATGGACGGAATGTTGCACATTGGCAAAACATTCACCCCCAGTCACAGATCTGGGTTTAATCCATCGTTATTTTGCTCACCACGCCACCCCAGTTCAGACATGGCCATATGCAAATCAGTCTTGACCCTGTGCCTCATGGGAACAGTCCAGCCCGAACTGCCAAGCCATGTCTTCCCTGGACCGGAATCAAGCATCCTAGGACCGGTTTCTGGCTATCAGCTGTCATGAGCCAGGATAGCTTGACTCCAGTGGCATAGTGAGCACGGGACCCACGTCTGGGCATACCCTTCCCACATAGGGCGAACAGCAAAACACACAAGATCATGGACGGAATGTTGCACATTGGCAAAACATTCACCCCCAGTCACAGATCTGGGTTTAATCCATCGTTATTTTGCTCACCACGCCACCCCAGTTCAGACATGGCCATATGCAAATCAGTCTTGACCCTGTGCCTCATGGGAACAGTCCAGCCCGAACTGCCAAGCCATGTCTTCCCTGGACCGGAATCAAGCATCCTAGGACCGGTTTCTGGCTATCAGCCGTCATCAGCCAGGATAGCTTGACTCCAGTGGCGTAGTGAGCACGGGACCCACGTCTGGGCATACCCTTCCCACATAGGGCGAACAGCAAAACACACAAGATGATGGACGGAATGTTGCACATTGGCAAAACATTCACCCCCAGTCACAGATCTGGGTTTAATCCATCGTTATTTTGCTCACCACGCCACCCCAGTTCAGACATGGCCATATGCAAATCAGTCTTGACCATGTGCCTCATGGGAACAGTCCAGCCCGAACTGCCAAGCCATGTCTTCCCTGGACCGGAATCAAGCATCCTAGGACCGGTTTCTGGCTATCAGCCGTCATCAGCCAGGATAGCTTGACTCCAGTGGCGTAGTGAGCACGGGACCCACGTCTGGGCATACCCTTCCCACATAGGGCGAACAGCAAAACACACAAGATGATGGACGGAATGTTGCACATTGGCAAAACATTCACCCCCAGTCACAGATCTGGGTTTAATCCATCGTTATTTTGCTCACCACGCCACCCCAGTTCAGGCATGGCCATATGCAAATCAGTCTTGACCCTGTGCCTCATGGGAACAGTCCAGCCCGAACTGCCAAGCCATGTCTTCCCTGGACCGGAATCAAGCATCCTAGGACCGGTTTCTGGCTATCAGCCGTCATCAGCCAGGATAGCTTAACTCCAGTGGCGTAGTGAGCACGGGACCCACGTCTGGGCATACCCTTCCCACATAGGGCGAACAGCAAAACACACAAGATGATGGACGAAATGTTGCACATTGGCAAAACATTCACCCCCAGTCACAGATCTGGGTTTAATCCATCGTTATTTTGCTCACCACGCCACCCCAGTTCAGACATGGCCATATGCAAATCAGTCTTGACCCTGTGCCTCATGGGAACAGTCCAGCCCGAACTGCCAAGCCATGTCTTCCCTGGACCGGAATCAAGCATCCTAGGACCGGTTTTTGGCTATCAGCCGTCATCAGCCAGGATAGCTTGACTCCAGTGGCGTAGTGAGCACGGGACCCACGTCTGGGCATACCCTTCCCACTTAGGGCGAAATGCAAAACACACAAGGTCCCACAAGGGGGTCCTTGTGGGACCCCCTGAGCAAACCTAGGGGGTCAGGGTGTTTCTACCCTGCCCCCTTTGTGCGCTTTGCGCACTTGTTTCTGTCCCTCGGTTCTACCGAGGGACAAAATGGCTGCCAACATTTCCTGAATCGGAATGTTGACAGCCAGCTGACAGCCAATTAACATGCAGCTCGTGATCGGGAGGGTACGCGGACCCTACTCGGCCATAGATATCACTAACTTTACTTTTCATTTTCTCAGCAACTACTGAACGGATTTACACCATTTAACAAAAAGGGTTCTTTCTGAACCAAGAACTACCTCTTTGCCAAATTTGGTGTAATTCCGTTCAGCAGTTCGGGCTGTAGCCGTGTCTAAAGTTTCCTATGGGAAAATGCATGGGGAAAACACGCTTTGGGACCCCTTTTTCTCGGCCCCCGCTGACGAATCCCCCGAGACTTTCAGGGTAGGAGCGGACCGGAGCGGGCCACAAAGTTTGAAAATTTCGCGAAGATACGTCAACCGGCAAGAGAGTTATTTCAAATAGAATGTCGCGGATTTCCTATGGATAATAGGTTGTAACTATAACTATCTACTGGCGACCGCCAGTAGATAATATATAAATATATATAAAAATATAAATATATATATACACCACACCTTCTTGCTCCTCAGGAAACTCCACAGAAAAAGAAGAGCGCCGCACACCAGACTTCTTGCAATATCGGGCGTTTATTTTCCAGAATATCCAAACGAGGACTGGTTAAAATCATATGTCCTTACGCGTTTCGGCTAATCTCTAGCCTTGATCACAGGTGAGCCCTCTTTGATTCTGCGGCGTGACGCTGTCTCTTTATACGCCTAACAGGACTACAAGGTTTCTACGTAATCTTTGTCAACTGCAAATCCCAGAGTGCACTTAGAAAGTTTTAACAATCCCCTCGCACTGCCTTTCGTTCTCCCATTTACTTTTTCTTCAATCGCGGGGAAAATGCAGCTTTATTGTTTCACGGGTTGATTTCAAAGTGACAATGTTTTCTGCTCGTATCTTTACCATGTTGTCGTTGCTATGTCCATTTTGTAAAACGCCCCAACATGCAGAAATCCATAAGCAGAAGAACATGTGTCCTTCTGTATTCCCTTGCCACGCATTGCATCCAAATTCAAGTGAAAGGTTGGGCATTCCGTACCTCTTGGTTAAATGCGGGCGGGTCTGGCTCACTTTTAATATTCCTCCATCGCCTATTTTCTCCGTGTGGAGCCAGACCTCTACAAGGCGGCCTCGGCGCATGGGGACGGAGCTCCCCATCTGTATCCACCACACCTTCTTGCTCCACAGAAAACTCCACAGAAAAAGAGGAGCGCTGCATGCATGTTGGGGCGTTTTACAAAATGACATTAATGAGTCCCCTTATTTTCAGGAGTACAAACTTATAAGGGAAACACGACAAAGACCAACACCAAGGACTCATCCACCGCAAGAACTCCAGTAAAAAAACGAAAAAACAAGGCGGGGCAAGAAAGGAAGGAGAAGAAACACCTACCCCAAGAATTACTCGCAGCAGAGGAAGGAGGGGCAAGTGGTAGATCCTAGAGATGAAATGACAATCATCAATCTCTCGGACAGAACACTCACTCAGGACGAAATCAAAGTCCTGCAATTAGGTCTTACTTTTTGTCCCACCTCAGGGTACGACTATGTACAGACCCGCATCGATCTTTTTAAATATGTTAGAAAGCTGAAACTACAAAAGATTTTCTTATTGCATCCACAGAAGAAATCATCAGGTGGGTCAGACCACGATGTAAATGATACTGATCTTCTTAGTGGCCATGATTTGGAGACCCTAATGGCCTTACAAACACTGGACTCTGCGGCAAACACGAATGAGGAAGACATCAGTGTAGATACCTGTCTCGTTGAGGCGGGTATCAAACAGTCCAGTGGAAACAGCAATCTAAAAAGAAAATCGAGAGGGATTCCTCAGGTTTCCTTTGACGCCATTGATGTCTTCAATGAAGCTGTCATCACTGATTTAAAGAACTTGGGCAAAGACACGAAGCAAAAGAATTGCGACTATAACATCCCCAGGAAACAGTGGGAAGCAATTAAATCACCTTGGAGATAAAACCCTCCGATAAAGGAGGCAATATTGTCATCTTTAATAAACAGCACTACTACAAGGAAGCCATGAGACAGCTTGACGACAGAGAATGCTATGTGCCTATTAAGAGAGCAGACTATCTGGAGTGTATTAACATCTATCACCAACTATTGTTAGAGTGGAGGGACGAAGGAATGTTAGATCAGGACGAATATTTGTTCCTTCATTGTGAATCACCTGTCCTTCTGACCTTTTACCACCTCCCTAAAATACATAAAGACCTGGCCAACCCCCGGGAGACCAATCGTGGCCTCTATCAACAGTCTTTTAGAAAATACGTCAACATATATTGACTATTTCCTGGCACCCTTGCTTAAAGATCTAGCCTTGTATATACGGGATACCCAGAACTTTCTGAGACTCATTGAGGGAATCACATGGGAACCAGATATGCTCCTTATTACTTTAAACATTACCAGTCTCAACACATGCATTAATCATCATGATGGAGTCACAGCTGTCAAGTGGTTTCTAAACAAAAGATCTTTGAGATTCCAGAAACATAACATTATGCTCCAACATATGATCACCTTCTGCTTGAATAACAATATTTTTATGTTTGCAGGACAATTGTATAAACAACGACGCGGGACCGCTATGGGCACGTGCTTCGCCCCCAGCTACGCGAATCTTTTCGTGGGCTGGTGAGAGAAGCACGTGGCCTGGGGGGAATCCCATGAACAATGGATTGATAAAGTGACGCTGTGGGCGAGGTACATAGACGATCTTTTTATTGTTTGGCGCGGTAGTCGCTCCTCGGCTGAGGAGTATATTACCTCGCTAATTAATAATGAGTTGAATCTGAAGTTTACAGGTCATATCAGTGAAACCACAGTAAATTACCTAGACCTGGAAGTCTATGTGGAGAATAATGCCTTATTAACACAATTATACAGGAAGACCACGGCAGGCAATGCTGTCCTGCACGCGGGGAGTCACCATCCGAGAAGTCTTGTCAGGAATATTCCATATGGGGAGCTTTTGCGTCTTAAACGCAACTGCACCACTAAACAAGACTTTGAACAAGCCAAAGAACTAGCATTGGATAGATTTAGGAACAGAGGTTATACCAATGCGGTACTGCATCAGGCAGAAGTCAGAGTAGAGAAAATCAACAGACCTGACTTACTGATAGCAAAAACACCCAGACAAACAATGCAGGATGGTCCAGCCAGGATAATAACTAACTTCAATGAAAAATCTGGAAGCATTGTGCAAATCTTTAAAAAGAACTGGCATATTCTCCAAACGGACAATATCTTAAAGAGCAGTCTCCCCACGCGCCCACAAATCACGTACAAACGATGTCAATCCCTTAGTGACCATCTAATTCATAGCCACTACGATTCGGCCCCAACGACAAAGAATAAAATCAACGTAGCAGGTTTCTATCCATGTATGCGTTGCAAGGCCTGCAAATATAGTTGTAAAGTCACCAACTTCAAGGGTAGACCAGGGGATCCTAGGCCTACAAGAAAAATAAAGCAGCTCCTAAACTGCAACTCTGAATACACGGTGTACTGTTTGGAATGCCCCTGTCCTAAATGTTACATAGGGAGCACAATACATCCAACCAAAAAGCGCATTCTCAAACATATGCGCGCTATTACCAATAAAGATGTTACTTATCCAGTGGCTAGCCATTTCGAGAAATTCCATCAGAGCAATCGAGACCTCCTAAAATTTTATTGTATAGATCAAATACAAAAAAATGAAAGGGGAGGAGATAGAGTCAGAAAACTGCGGGTCTTGGAGTCAAAATATATTATAGACCTCCAAACCAAAGCTCCGATAGGACTCAATAACGATGAGGAGATGTGGGTTCATTTAGAATGAAGGGTCATAAAATTCATAATTGTGTATATATATATATATATATATATATATATATATATATATATATATATATATATTCGAACAAAGTAAGAACTCCCTCCTGCTTCCTTCTAGAAAGAGAGTCACGGACCCAGACTTCGTGGCAAAAAGATGGTATTTATTTCAAAGTAGCCGTATGACGCGTTTCGGGCAACAAAATGCCCTTGATCACCTATATCACCTATATTCGCACACCAAGTACTGCCAGTGAACGCCGCTCGCCTGCCTTTGAGCGCCGGTGCCAGCCGTGGCGGCAGATAGCCACGACAATCAGCAAATCAACTCCAATAGAGATGAGGCGGCACACCAACTCCAATTCGGGTAATTTTAATCACAAAACAACAACGCGTTTCAGCCACAAAATGGCCTTTGTCAAGTATATATATATAGGTATATTCTTGAGAACCAATCGAATAGGGGAAGAAAAAAATTAAGTTATATACCTGGACCGTACATATCCTCAAGTGACACACTTGCCCATCCAGGGCTTAATAATAGATACTCTGGAGATAACATTTATGATATTGATGTACATATATGAATATGATCTGTAATACTATCTTTTAGCAAATTTCATATGTAATGAATGCTATCAATAACGGACTGCAATATTGTCCATAAGCGGCTGCTTATTGAATTCTATTCTCCCAGACTATCTTGTTTTTAATATTTTTTATGCACATTATTACACATTGGTGATCACGATCGAATGTTTAAAAACATGTTGAAAGATGGCCGCCATGAAATTATGCTATCAATGTTTGTTGTAAGTCCATCTTTCATTTTCATGAGGGACACGTGATGCATTGTTTGTTTGAAATACTTGCGTGTTTGCACAGGAAAACTGACATTGAGAAAGCCGTAAGGCGAAACGCGTCTGTCAGTGCAGGGGGGTCTGCACAATAAAGCACTTTGTTTAAACTGAACTTCCATGTGTGCTCTCCGTTGTGGCGTTGGAAGGATTCGCCCTGTGGTTACATCAAGGCAGTAATGCCGAAACGCGTAACAGCGAGATTAAAATAATTGCGGAAAACGTTTGAAGTGTCTCACCTCGTGCGTGGTGTCCGATTTACACTGGATAATTGGGACTGGAAGGAAAATATATGTGTAAAAACCCTGGACCATGTATATAAAAGAACTAAAAAATGGCAACCACAACTGGTTTGAGGAAGGTAGCGGCTGCTACTGAAACGCGTCACCGTTGTTTTGTGTGCCAAATAAACCCGGTTTTCACAGCGAACCCGAGCGTGCTGGAGTCTGTCCAAATTTAGTGGCAGGCATATATATATATTTGAAGTGGATATATATATATATATGTCCACAATGTGATCCCTTTGATCAGTGCGCTCGTGCAGCGGGTGCTCAGCGTGGGGGCCGGATCCTGGCCCCAATTTCAATTTTTCCACACAAAGGACGCGGCACTCAGGAGTGAAGATAGTTCAAAAAATTTTGGCATGGTGGGGGGATAATTTAATGTGTGGGGGCCTCAAAGGGCCTCCCAAGCCCCGGGGACCGCCACCCCCGGGGCTTTTTGTAAGATGGTGCGGGAGGGCTCTGAGCCCTCCCGCAGCCCCGGGGACCACCACCTCCCGGGGCTTTTTTAAATACATTATTAAACCTGTGTGGGGGCTCCAGCCCCCACACGCCCGGGACCACCACCTCCCGGGGCACTAAACATTTTAATATGGGGGTCCGTTACGGACTCCCAGAGCCCCGGGACCACCACCTCCCGGGGCTGTGTACTGAATGGGAGGGGGCCGCGCGGCCCCTCCTGGAGCTCCTTGATGGCCCTGGGGACCACCACCCCCAGGGCCGGCTCCTGCAGTGTCCCGGGGTGCCTACCCCCGGGACACTGTAGTTTGCTATGGCAGGACGGGAGCCTCGCGGCCCCGTCCTGCCATAGCAAACTGCTTTGGATATTGGAAGAGAGAGCAGGGAAACCTGCTCTCTCTTCCAATAACCAAAGCGATTGCTTTCCACATGGGGAGCAGCATGTCAGCTGCTCCCCATGTGGAACAGCAATGCCGGCTCCCAAGGGACGTGGGAGCCGGCGGGACTGTGGGGGATTGGGGACCCCCACAGTCCCCGACGGAGGGGCCAGCCCCGGGGATGGGGTCCCCGGGGCAAGTAGTGGCTCGGCAGGGAGCCACGCGGCCCCTCCCCAAAAAAGAGCAAACATTTTTTTTTCAAAATGGAAAGGCCGGCCCCGGGGATGGGGTCCCCGGGGCCTTAAAATGGCCAGAGGAGGGGGCCACGCTGCCCCCTCAAAAAATAAATATAGAGGCCATGCCCCGGGGATGGGGTCCCCGGGCCAATACAGGCCCAGGGAAGGGGGCCACGCGGCCCCTTCCCGTTTTTTTTTTTTAAGGTAATTTAAAAAGGGGTAAGGCCCTGGGGGATGGGTCCCCAGGGCCCAAAAAAAGAAAAAAGGAAGGGGGAGGGGAGAAAAAAAAAAAAACGATCGGGCCCGCAGGCCCCGCCCCTTCCTTCACCACTCTGCAAACGCGCCCCTGGCGCGTTTGCAGAGGGGGAACGAATTCCCTTGAATACTGGGGGTCCTGGGGCCAACTAGCCCACCAGGTACCTTCCAGTATGCGCCAGGGGCTGCCTTGCAGAGAGGTGTACAGAGGCCACGCCCCTTTTACACCTCTCTGCAACGCAGCTCTGTGGCGCTTTTGGAGGTATATGGTGGGCTAGTTGGACTCCGGGGACCCTCAGGATTCAAGGGGACTTAATCCTCCAACTTAAAACGCGCCACGGGGCGCGCAGCTCTGTGGCGCTTTTTGGAGGTATATGGTGGGCTAGTTGGACTCCGGGGACCCTCAGGATTCAAGGGGACTTAATCCTCCAACTTAAAACGCGCCACGGGCGCGTTTGCACAGTGGTGAAGGGAGGGGCGGGGCTTCAGGTGACATGTGTGCAAACAGGCCCCGTGGCGCGTTTTAAGATGGGGAATTAAATCCTTCAATCCTGAGGGTCCCTGGGGCCAACTAGCCCAACAGGTACATCCAGAATGCGCCACAGAGCTGCGTTGCAGAGAGGTGTAAAAGGGTGTGGCCTCTCTACACGTCTCTGCAACGCAGCCCCTGGCGCATATTGGAGGTTCCTGGTGGTCTAGTTGGCCCCTAGGGACCCTCAGGATTCAAGGGATTTAATCCTCAACTTAAAACGCGCCACGGGCGCGTTTGCAAAGATGTCACCTCAGGCCCCGCCCTCCCTTCACCATTGTGCAAATATTCCTCTAAAATCAGCCGAAATAGGAATTCGATTTACTCACCTGTTATAAGGAGAGACCTCAGTGCTGTATCTTTCAGCCCAGTACTGGTCCTGAAAAGTAATTTTAACCGTACTTACCAGTAACTTGAATTTCCTTCCATAGGCTAACATTGACTGGTTTCACTTGGAAATTCTTCTAAGTGTGGAGTTTTGGAACTTTAAAATATTCCTCTAAAATCAGCCGAAATACGAATTCCGATTTACTCACCTGTTATCAGGAGAGACCTCAGTGCTGCATCTTTCAGCCCAGTACTGATCCTGAAAAGTAATTTTAACCGTTCTTACCGGTAACTTGAATTTCCTTCATAGGCTAACATTGACTGGTTTCACTTGGAAATTCTTCTAAGTGTAGAGTTTTGGAACTTTAAAATATTCCTCTAAAATCAGCCGAAATACGAATTCCGATTTACTCACCTGTTATCAGGAGAGACCTCAGTGCTGCATCTTTAAGCCCAGTACTGATCCTGAAAAGTAATTTTAACCGTACTTACCGGTAACTTGAATTTCCTTCATAGGCTAACATTGACTGGTTTCACTTGGAAATTCTTCTAAGTGTGGAGTTTTGGAACTTTAAAATATTCCTCTAAAATCAGCCGAAATACGAATTCCGATTTACTCACCTGTTATCAGGAGAGACCTCAGTGCTGCATCTTTCAGCCCAGTACTGATCCTGAAAAGTAATTTTAACCGTACTTACCGGTAACTTGAATTTCCTTCATAGGCTAACATTGACTGGTTTCACTTGGAAATTCTTCTAAGTGTTGATTTTTGAAACATACAAATATTCCTCTAAAATCAGCCGAAATCCGAATTCTGATTTACTCACCTGTTATCAGGAGAGACCTCAGTGCTGCATCTTTCAGCCCAGTACTGGTCCTGAAAAGTAATTTTAACCGTACTTACCAGTAACTTGAATTTCCTTCCATAGGCTAACATTGACTGGTTTCACTTGGAAATTCTTCTAAGTGTGGAGTTTTGGAACTTTAAAATATTCCTCTAAAATCAGCCGAAATACGAATTCCGATTTACTCACCTGTTATCAGGAGAGACCTCAGTGCTGCATGTTTCATCCCAGTACTGATCCTCAAAAGTAATTTTAACCGTACTTACCGGTAACTTGAATTTCCTTCATAGGCTAACATTGACTGGTTTTCAGCAAAAAGTTTCAAAGTGTTGATTTTCACAAACTACAAATATTCCTTAAAAATCGACAGTATGACTTAAACGCATTCTTTCAACTGTTTACAGGAGATGCACCAGTGCTGGATCCAGGATCCAACACTGAGTAAGAAAAAGTAACGATAACAGTTTTTACCTGCTAATTGAATTTCCTTCCATAGGATAACATTGGTGATTCTATGAGAAAAGTTTCAAAGTGTCAACTTTTAAAATACAATAATATTCCTTAAAAATCACGACTGTAACCAAAACGCTTTTACTCAACTGTTTACAGGAGATGTCCCAGGACTGAAACTAGGATCCAGTCCTGTGGTTAGAAAAGTAATCCATAAAGTAACTAATTGCATTTAACTAGAAATTCATATTGAGCTGAATGTTGCATTGTGTTTGAAAATGTGTTGCCCATTGCAACAACTGTAACTACTGTACTTAAAAGTCTATTGCCTATCTGCAAAGTATTTAAACTAAAGTAATTCATTAAGAGAAAGTATTTTTGTAATGTAATGTATAATGTAATTACAATGTAATTTAAATAATAAAATATGTAAAAAAAATTGTTTCTAAAAATGTAGTAAATCAGTATTTTAAAAATTTATATAACAATTAATACATTTAAAAATTGTCATTTACAAAACCTTTGAAATTCACTGAAAAAACCGTAGGTTTCAGACATGTTATAGTTACAAATTAGCATTTAAAAACCTTTGAAATTCACTGAAAAAACCATAGGTTTCAGGGACGTTATAGTTACAAATTAGCATTTAAAAACCTTTGAAATTCACTGAAAAAACCATAGGTTTTAGGGACAGTTATAGTTAGTTGGACATTGCACTCGTACAAAACCCGTGAAATTTCCCCGTTATAGTTAGTCCAGCTAACTATAACTCGCGCCCCGCAATGCACTGCTGATGACGTCACATATTACATCACTCATGACATGGTCAGTGACATCACTGATGACATCACTGATGACATCTCAAATGACATCACTGATGACATCACTGATGACATCATCCATGTGATAATTTCATGCATCTTCTCACACCCTAATATAACCTTTGATACACCCACTCTAAAGTACAGACTGCCATTCGCAAAACCATAGACACTCCAACACCAATAACTACATACCCACTCACTGATTCTTAGGTCTACGCACACATCCACTCACTCACCCGAACAGTCACTCATATTTACGGTCACTCAGTACAGGACTATCATATGCACTCATACTCCTATATAGACACTCAAACACCGCCACTCATCCATAGAGGTACTCACACACCTAGTCAGTCATGCAAATAATTAAACACACTACCATTTACTCACCTATACAGTTATACACACACCAGCTCACTTACTCATACAAATACTAGCACATTCTTACGCTCTTATACAATCACTGATACAAGCACACACTCATCCATACAGCCACTATCACAATCAGTCACTCTTGCTTATAGCTATTTATATACTCCAACACACATATATACTGCCTTTCACATATGTAGTTACTCACACATGTACCACTGGGACATACATTCACTCACTAACACACTCTTACACACACTTACCCACCCATACAGTCTATCACAGATGCACTCTTGAAACCATCCACCCAGTGAATCACCCACTCACACATCTATGCACAGAGTCGCACACACCCCTCCCACACAAACACTCAGGCACCCATACAGATACTCACACAAACATTCAATAACTCATATAGACACTCATGTAGCTATTCTCAAACACATGCAGCCACTTACACAGCAACAGACAGACGGATACAGACATTCACCCAGTTTAGTCACTAACCCATGCATTCAGTAAGATACGTTAAATCACTCACTTATACAGTCAGTCACGCACCTACTAAATCATCCATACAGACACTTACACACCCACTCATTCTTCAATACGTCTTTTCCTATATATATTAAAAATATTTAAACTTTACAGAAACACACAGTCACTGGATGATGTCATCAGTGATGTCATCAGTGATGTCATTTGAGATGTCATCAGTGATGTCATCAGTGATGTCACTGACCATGTCATGAGTGATGTAATATGTGACGTCATCAGCAGTGCATTGTGGGCGCGAGTTATAGTTAGCTGGACTAACTATAACGGGGAATTTCACGGGTTTTGTACGAGTGCAATGTCCAACTAACTATAACTGTCCCTAAAACCTATGGTTTTTTCAGTGAATTTCAAAGGTTTTTTAAATGCTAATTTGTAACTATAACGTCCCTGAAACCTATGGTTTTTTCAGTGAATTTCAAAGGTTTTTTAAATGCTAATTTGTAACTATAACATGTCTGAAACCTACGGTTTTTTCAGTGAATATATATATATATATATATCTCCAGGTCATTTTGTCAATTTCCAAATAACAAAACGGAGCCGACTCAAATGCGGTTTTGTTGTTTTATTTCATCGTCAGCCATGACGCGTTTCGGTTGTCTCAGCGACCTTGATCACATGCTTTTTTTCTTCGTGTTAAGGACTGCCCTTTATATTCCGGAGTCAGACTAACATTAAAGAAAGACTCCTGACAACACTAAACAGAATGGGATATTCATGGATACATTTCCAATTTTTGGCATTTCGTATCACAGCAAAGAAAATTAAACGTTAAATCATAAACATTAACTCATGTCAAAAGCATATCATATACCAACCACACCAATATTATTATTGTAAGCAGGGATATATATATATATCGTAAAAGAAACGTTACTAAAACAAGGATTATCAATATATAATAATATTAATATATATATGTGAACAAGGGGATCCTGCCGAAACGCGTCATAGCCCGATAAAGCAATGAAATAAAAATTTGGACTCAACTTTTCTGGTGTCACCGTGTCTCTGTTCGGTGCGACGTAAGGAGGTGCCGGTCTGTGATGATATATATATATATATATATATATATAATTGTATAAACACTGTAAGCATGATGGAATCAGTATGCTTTATACAATAATATATTGTATTTGTGAATATCACCGTACTGATAAATACTTTAGAATAGAGGCTCACCTTATAGGAATAGATGTCTTAGCCCACCTGTCCTACATCTGCATCACTGCAGTGTGATGATTTAAATCCGCAGCCCTGCGGGAACGAGTGGGTGTTGTTCACCATTGTAGCAGGGCAGATCCCTTGCGAAAGAACATCGTGAAACTGTGTTAGCCGAGGTGTATACAATCTTTGTATGATGTGCATTTGCCTTCTATGTTAGAAGTGCACCAACGTTGGAGTGGCACAAACTGAATAGTTGCAGAAACAACAATTTGTAATGGTTTCACTAGTCAGTGAAGTACACAGTGTATATCATACTTAGTAAACCAATAGCTGATCTGTTTATCCTCTGTATTAAGTTGTAAATTAACTGAAGGTAGTGTGGATTCAAGACCTTGTTTATGGAGAGAATTTTAATTTTTATTATGATACCATGGGACTCCCACTTCGACGACGGGGAATGATTCAAGCATGTGAATGTATGAAAGATGCCAATACTGGATAACTGCAGTTACAGGTAAGTAACTTATTTTCTTCTGTGCATTTCAAGCGCAGAAAGCGCCGCTCCCAAGTTTGTTGGTTCTAAATAATGCAATCCAACTAAAGAGAGTGTGTCAGAGAAAATATCCGTCCACCACAGGCCCCCCAAGACGCAGGTTTTAAACAGTTCTGTGACTGCAGGAAGCAGATGTTCTCCAGTATTGGATCTGTCGTAGATTCACATTCTTGAATTATTCCTCATCATCGAAGTGGGAGTCCCACAGTACTATAATAAAGTAATGTGTATTACTATAATAGATAGAATGGCAATGAACCATAGGTTTTATAGCCTATCTTTGTCCTTTTTAAAAAGGACCAAACTGCAAACTTTAGCCAGTCATGTGACAGCACCCTCTAGAACTCTCCCAAGAGAGGCTGAATCTTTCAGATTTTCTACTGCACGTCGTGTGATGGAGTCTCCTTGAACTCTGCTCAAATTACTATTCTCACAGTTTTTCAGAGTAATTTACTTACAAAAATCATCACTTCTTCTACTACCTGTGTATTCTGACTGGACACCATGTCTCAACTCACCAAAAAACAACTTTTCAGATACTGTGACACTGGTGGGAAGAAGAGGCTTCATTCGGATGATCCACATAAGGAATGTATATATTGCCTATATCCGGAGCATAAGGTGCGATAGTGCAAGATCTGTCGCACCTTTCCTCAGAAGACTCTAAAGGACAGGGAAAGTAGACTTTTGTTGTGGCTACAACAACTAAAAAGACTACCCTTTTTCTGAGGAGGATGATGAACAGTCTTCACAGACTTCTTCTTCCCTCAAAAGACAAAAATATAAAGAAAAAATCGCCTCAGACCCACCTTCAAAGGCCATTAAGAAATCAGTACATACTACAACTAGGTATAAAAAGAGGCATGAGGACCTTCCTTCCTCCTTCAAAAAAGGAAATATTGCCTCAGAAAAGGTTCATTCAAAGACTACCACTCCTTCCCTGAAAGAAGCACTTTCCAAACGTGCTTCACAGTCTTTACCGTTGACGACAAAATCCATGAAGAAAGCGTCAATCTCTGTGGTTGTATTCTCGTTGACGACAGCGCCGTCGATGACGACTTCGTCGACGACTGCGTCTACAGTAACAACGACAACATCAACATTGATGTATACCACAGCATCATCTCCAATGATCATCTCCTCTTCACTGCTGTCATCGACGAGGACCGTAACAACGAGGATATTAAAATGCCCGTCAACGAAGATTCCTCCGACGGCGTCCCTCCTCAACTTATCCATCGACGACGAAGATCCTGTCGACGACATAGCCCTTGCCGGCGCAACCCCAGTTGCAGTCAACGCTGCAATTGGCGGCAAAACCTTCGCCGATGATACCGTCAATGACAATACCGTTGACGATGATAATGTCGACCATGATACCGTCAACGATGATACTGTCAACGATGATACCGTAGACGATTATGCCCTCGACGATGATGCCATCGACGATGACCTTACCGTCGACGATGACCTTACCGTCGACAAAGAAACCATCGGCGATAGAACAGTCAACACCTACAGCTTAGACTCCTGAAAAGATGGCATTTCCTCTATTGTCTTTGATCCCGGTAAGGGATAAATCTTCTGCAGGCACAATTCTGCGGACCCAACCTCTCCAAGTAAGATGTTGCCCTATCCACCTGCACACCTCTTATATGAGGATGATAACTCCGATGACGAAGGTCCCTTTGGGATGGCTCGTAGTCTTGCCCAACTGCATGCCAAATGCCAGGATTTTGAGGATGATGACAAGCAATATCAGGAGGACTATTACTCTGCAAGAGAGCACTCCAAATATGAATATTCACTGCAAGACCAACAGGAATCTTCTATTCCATTGCCTATGCCTCTGGTTACCAATTTGCAAAGTATGCTCCAGTACTATTATCACAGATTTCCACCATCTGCACCTGCGACTCCTCTGCCACAAGCCCCAAGTTTAGTGCAGTTGCTACAAACTCCTACACCGCTACCGCAACCATCATGATTGCTTGAGGCACTTGTCACCCCTCTCCTGGAGTTGGCGTATACTTTGGCGGACCCCCCAGCTAACGATGGTCAGTCTACTGACAAAGACAGGGAACAGGGCGAAATACGAGACATTACCTCAGTTCCCAATGAGTGGAACGACTATCTCATCCCCACTCCATCCTCACCAGTGGCGGGACCAGTGGACTGCTACCAAAGGACATTGGCGGCTTCCATAATTTGATGGAGAGGGAAGCCAAACGATTTGATCTTCCACTGCTCACCAAACAATCAGACTGTTTCCTCTATGATTTTAAAGAACCTAGCATGAAATCTTTGAGGTCTATCCCGATTATTGATATTATTTGGCAAGAAGGTCTGAAAGCCATGAAGAACCTGGCTACAGTCTTAGCAGTCATCCCAAGATTAGACAAAAATATAAAGCCCCTGATGACTCTCCAACTTGTCTTATTGGGCAGCCGAAACCATACTCAGTGGTATCTCAAGCAGCGCAATGTGGCTTTAAGAACCCGTCCACACCAATTTCCTCCCCACTAGACAGGAATGATCGTCGGCTTGATGATAACAGGAAGAGATTCTCCTCAATGGCAGCCACAACAGTTAGAGCGGGTATCTCAGGCCCTTATGCCCACCAAATGTGCCCTTATATGTCCATTTACAATGACTTACTACCAGAAGACACCAAGCGAGAAACTCGAAAAATTCTACAGAGGGTGAAAGAATATCAGCAGAGATAATCGACTACGCCATTGATGTCTCTTCTACTGGGTTCAGGCATCTTGCAGGAGCAGCTGTTCTCTGCAGACAAGGATGGTTAAAATCCACTTCCTTCCGCCCAGAGAGCCAAAGTAAGATACTCGACATGGTCTTTGACGGCATATCGTTGTTCGGCAAATACGTGGATGAGGCCTGCAGTCCATCAAGGCCGACACGGACAGAGCAAAGTCCCTTGGGACTCTCCAGTTTAGGAAGCAGCCCTTATGAGGAGCCACAGGCAGAGGAGCTTATTCCTTTAGAGGTGGTTACCAACCATACAGGCAGTAATATCAGTCCAGCCAGACACAGTACCGTCCCCAGTATGCACAAAAGCAACAATACATGCAACCACCAGCAGCTGCATATAAACACTCAGCCAGGAGAAAATTATCTGCCCGCTGCAAAGATTCTAATAGAAAACAGTGACCACAATTTAGTGCAGACTACCCCACACTCTTCACCAATCTGTATTGGTGGTCGAATTTCAAACCATCTTAATCAGTGGTCCAGAATTACATCAGACCACTCGGGGTGCTCGATGTGATCTCCCAATGCCACACCCTCGAGTTTCTCCAAAATCCTCCAAGCCCCCCACCAACAGGACCACCCCCTCCCCCCTCGCTTAAAATAACTCCTGAGCCAGGTCTCAATCATGCTGAAGAAGGGAGTGATAGAAGTTGTTCCAAAACTACAGAAAGGATTGGGATTCTACTCTTGTTTCTTTCTGATCAAAAAACCCCCAGGAGATTGGCCTCCTATTCTCAACCTGCAAAAATGTAACACATTTCTAAAGAAGCAATCTTTTTGCATGGTGACACGTCAGGATATATTACACCTCCTCATCAAAGGAGATCATATGATGGCCCTGGACCTCCAAGATGCATACTTCCACCTCCCGATACACCCAAAACACCACGAATTCCTGACTTCAGGGTAGCCAGCGCCCACTTCCAATTCAAGGTCATTCCATTCGGGCTAAAATCAGCACCAAGAATTTTTACCAAGAATCTGGCTCCATCAGCAGCCCATCTCAGACAGAAAGGAATCCAAGTCTTTCCATGCTTGGATGATTAGCCCATAAAAGCTTCCACACATCAAGCAGTAACGGCCACGTCCACATCCACTTCCACATCACAGTCACGTCTCATTGTTCACCACACTCGGTTTTACCCTGAACCATGAGAAATCTCACTTAAATCCCCCAATAACGTTGACATTCTTGGGAGCATTTCTAGACACTGTGCACAACAAAGCCTATCCCTCCCAAGAAAGGCAAGTAAAGATTCGACAACTAGCTCACAGACTGTCCAAAAAAAAGTCTGTTTCTGTCCTGATCTACAAATCGTTCATGGAAATGATTTCTTCCTACATCCCTCTTGTGGGAAAGTGTACCTTTTTGCATTGTTACCCCCCACTTTTTGCCTGATTTCTGATGCACTTTGACTGAATGCACACTGGGTCTCTGCCAATCAGGTTCCCAGTGCCTGTGTTCTTTCTTAAAACTGTACCTTTGTTTCCAAAATTGGCACACCTCTGGCACACATATAAGTCATTTGTAAAAGGTACCACTGGTACCAAAGGTCTTGTGACCAGAGAAGGGTCTCTAAGGGCTGCAGCTTGTATTATGCCACCCTCAGAGACCCCTCAACAAAACCATACACACTGCCATTGTAGACTGTGTGTTTTGGTGCAGCTAAAACTGAAGAGTCAATATGGCACACATCACTGTGTACCATGCCTACAAACCACTGCCTGTGGCATAGGTAAGTCACCTCTCTAGCAGGCCTCACAGCCCTAAGGTAGGGTGCACTATACCGCAGGTGAGGATATAGCTGCATGAGCAATATGCCCCTACAATGTTTAAATCCACCCTTAGACATTTTAAGTGCAGTGAAGCCATATTGAGTACATGGGCTGGGAGTTTGTCATTACGAACTCCACAGCTCCATGATGGCTTTACTGAATGCTATTAAACCCACACTGATGCCAGTGTTGGATTTATTGTAAAATGCACTCAGAGGGCATCTTAGAGATGCCCCCTGAAAAACGACCAACTCTCTAGTGGGTGGCTGACCGGTCTCTACCAGTCTGCCACTTCCAGACATGTTTCTGACCCCCTGAGGTGGGAGCCTTGTGCTCTTATGGGTCAGAAACGAAGCCTGATTGGGGTGGAGGTGCTTCTCATTCAGGGCGATGAGCCTCAAAGGCTTCCTGCCCTTTGTTATGCTAGCCAGGGCCTCTCCAGCTAGAGGAGATGCCCACCCCTCTGACCAAGCTCCACTTTTGGCAGCAAGGTCGGCGGGTAAATTAGTAAGCCGTAGAGGTGTGTCCTCTCTCAGCCAGGACCACCCCTAAGGTGTCCCGAGCTAAAGTATCCCCCTCCTTAGGAAATCCTCCATGTTGGATGGAAGGATTTTAGCCAATAAGATTAGGGGATGCCCCCTCCCCAAAGGGAGGGGTCATACGAAGGGTGTAGTCACTCTAAAGGTAAGTAGCCCATTGGCTACTACCTGCCAGTACCTGTAACACCCCTAAATTGAGTACTTAGGGGCATCCCTGAACCTTGATCCTCAGATTCCTGGCGACCTAAAGAAGAAGGACAGAAGAGCCGTGCAGCAGTGAAGGCTCCAGATGACACCTGACTTGGCCCCAGCCCTACTGGTCTGTCTGCAGCCCTCGAAAAAACCTGCTCGAAGAAGCGACTCGTCCTGCAGGCCCAGCGACCTCCACAACCCTGGGAGGAGTGCCTGCCTTCCCTAAAGACGAAGAACTCCAGAGGGCAGCGGCCCTGTCCACAAAGAAACCAACACCAAGGACTCCCCTGCCTTCTGAATCTGCGAGTCCTGCCCACTCTGCACCGGACGCCCACGGCCCAAGTCTGAGTGGCCCACCAGTCCAGTGAAGTCTTCCCAGCGATCGTGACCTCGACACCATCAGTGGCTGGCCTCTCCTCGAATCCACGAAGAAGCCTCAGCACGAAGGGTCCCCCTGACAGCGCCCAGCGATTTTTCCAACATCTAAAGGCACCCCTGCATCCTCAGCCCCCGAGCTTGGGGAGCCCAGCTGACGGTGACAAGGCGTCCACTGACATCCCAACTTACCTGCCCAGTCGTTGGTCACCTTCGTCCAGCCTCCTGTTCCGAGCCTGCCGCCTCTTTGTGAAACCGAGTTCCCCCATTCACTTGCATTGGGAGCCCGATGCTGTCTTTGTACCCTGCTCCCTGATGCCCCTGCGCCATTGGTGGTGTAAGCTTGGTGCTGCTTTGTGCCCCCCCCCCCTTGTGCCTGCTTAAACCCGTGGGGCCTGTGCCCTAAAACCGCGGGGTTTTTCCTGCAAACCATGCATCTCTGATCACCCCCAGTCTCCATAGACTAACATTGAGATTCGGGCACCACCTTTGACCTCGGCACCCGGCCGCCCCTTTGCCACTGGTGGTGCAGATTTGGTGTCCATTAGAACCTTGCCCTGTCTAGTCCAAATCCCCGAAGACCGGGATTGTAAGTCATGTACTTACCTGTTAGTGTGCATAACTGTTTTCCTTCCATAGATTACATTGTATTTCTTGCTATATGTCTATTTTTCTACATTGCTAAGTATTGCTACTGTTGATTGACACCAAAAAGAATGTCTAATACTATTGTAAAGTATCCCTATTGCTATTTGCAACACATTCCTACTGTACTTTAAGCACTGCTAATTTGAAACTGATACTTACCTGCAACTGAGTTCTCCTTGGTTCTAAATAAAAGTAGCAAAGTAATATTTTTGTACAAACACTGGACTTGGAGTTAGTCATTGAGTGTGTGCCTCATTTCTTGACAGTGTGTACAACAAATGCTTAACACAGCCCTCTGATAAGCCTAACTTCTCAACCAAACTACCACAAAAGAGAGTAATGTATTATCTACTTTAGCCTCTGTAAAGCCTCTGGGGATCCACTGGAATCTGTGCACACTATACCTTACTTTGGTATGTTATATACAGAGCCAGCTTCCTACACCTTTTGTTTTGAATTGTCGACTACAAATGCGTCCACTTCAAGAAGGACTGGACAAGCAATGGCTCCAGGTGCAGGGGTCCTTCGACGACCTCATTCAAATAGCTTCAACAATGAAAACAGCCATGGTTTGGTGGACACAAACTTCAAATCTGTCCAGAAGTCTCTCATATCTAACACAAATTCCTGACTATATCATAACAACAGATGCCTCCCTGGAAGGTTGGGGTCTCCACCTGCAGGACTTACAAATAAGCTGCAAATGGAGTCCAGACGATACAAAACTGCACATCAGTCAGCTAGAACTCAAGGCTTTCGCCTTAGCACTCTAAAGTCGTTTCTCCCCAAGATAGCAAATGCACAGACAGTACCACCAGCATATTTTATCTCAACAAGCAGGGGGAAACGCACTCACCAACACTATCTTCTCAGGCGCAAGAAATCTGGAATTGGGCTCTTCAACATCAGATATAGCTCAAATCAGAACATGTGCTGGGAGGTTCCAATATCCTCGCAGACACGCTAAGCAGGACCAATGTCCCTCACCATGAGTGGGAGCTAGAACAGCACATTCTGGACAATCTCTTCCTCCGATGAGGCAAGCCGAACTTGGACTTATTTGCTACGAAGGAGAACCAGAAATGCCCATTCTTTGCAAGTTGGTATCCCCAAGAGGGATTGTGGTGGAATATGTTTTCGATGAGATGGTCAGGAATCTATGCTTACACCTTTCTCCTAATCCCATTGGTCCCAAGGATGCTCAACAAACTGAAAAGAGAGCCTTGCCGACTTCTCCTCATAGCTCCCAAGTCGCCCAGACAGTTCTGGTTCACTGAGCTCCTGCTCCTCTCAGAACAACGTCAGGTATGGCTCAAACCGATACCAACGTTGCTGACCATGAACCAGGGCCAGGTCAGTCATCCCAACCTGACATCCCTATACTTATTTGCCTGGCTCCTGAGTTCAATGAATTTTCCATGATAGACATTTCAGCAGACTGCAGGTAAATCCTTCCTAAAGCAAGGGCGTACACAACAAACAGAACTTATAAACTCAAATGGAAATGCCTCTGCCTTTGGTGTGCGGACTCTAACGTCCACCCTCTCACATCACAGCCGGAGCAAATCCTCCCATATCTACTCCACCTGGCAAGATCCGGCTTGACTCATTCTTCCATCAGAGTGCACCTGGCAGCAATTTCCAGGTTTAGGCGATCCAGTAATGAACCTTCTTTATGGTCTAGTCGAATTGTAAAACAATTCCTCAATGGCCTATTAAGCACATTTCCTCCAATAAGGAGGACTCCGCCATCGTAGTACTTGAATCTGGTGCTGGGACAGCTCATGAAAACACCATTTGAGCCCATTCACACGGCAGAATTGAAGTACCTTACATGGAAAACTACATATCTAATTGCTTTCACATCTGCCAAAAGAGTATGTGACATTCAGGCTTTTACCATTAAGGAACCTTTCCTTCAATTCAAGTCAGACGGTGATACTTCAGACTAGTCCTAGGGTTCCCAAGGTGCCGTCAGACTTCCACTTGAACGAACCAGTGATTCTACAGACATTCTTCCCAAATCCAAAAACGGTTGCAGATCAATCTCTGCATTCTCTAGACATCAAACGATGTGTCAAAGTTTACTTACACAGGACCCATCAAATCCGCAAAGTGGATCAATTGTTTCTGGCTTATGTTGGGATCAGGAACGGTCTCCCAGTATCCAAGCAGACCATTACCAGATGGTTTGCATCTGCCATACAATTTTGTCACTCTCAAGCAGGAAATGCCATTACAAGACAAAGTTAAAGCCCACTCCACCAGAGCTGTTTCCCCCTCTACAGCTCTTTTTGCTGGTGCGCCCATTCAGCATATCTGCCGAGCAGCAACATGGTCCAGCAGGCACACATTTCTGAATCATTATTGCCTGGATGAGACTTACAAGACTGATGTGGCTGTGGGACAAGCAGTGTTGCGACATCTGTTTCAACAAGGTGAGCCTTTCATGCCTTCTTTCGACCAAAACTATATATATATATATATATATATATATATATATATATATATATATATATATATATATATATATATATATATATATATATATATAAATGTTAAGATATATATAGTGGACAGTGGGAAAGATTTACATATAAATGTGAGTGTATATATGTACATTTTTATATATGTTGATATATATATATATATATATATATATATATAGGATTATTGTTCTTCACTTGGTGTACTCCTTACTATTCTGATTCAAGCATGTGAATCTATGAAAGATCCAATACTGAAGAAGAAAATTAGTTACTTACCTGTAACTATAGTTCTCCAGCATTTGTTTCTTTCATAGATTCACATGCGACCCACCCTCCTCCCCGGAGAGGCTCCCCTTTTTGGATATTGTTGATATATTACATTTGTGCTCGAAAATTTGAGGGATTCAGCCTCTCTTGGGAGTGTTGTAGAGGGAACTGTCACCTGATTGGCTAAAGTTTGCAGTTCGGTCCTTTTTTAAAAAAAAAAAAGGATATAGATAGGCTGTAAAACTTATGGTTCATTGCTATTCTACCTATTATAGAAATAAACATTGCTTTATTATAGTACCTTGGGACTCCCACTTCGACGACAGGGAATGATTCAAGCATGTGAATCTATGAAAGATACCAATACTTGAGAGCTATAGTTACAGGTAATTAACTCATTTTCTTAGTTGTGGATTCACATGATGTGTCCCTCTGATGTCTTGGTTCTGGCCACGACTCAAAATTGTCTGACAAATGTGCTCTGATGCAGCCCAAGGTGATCATAGTGCAGGAAGCAAAGCTCTGTGTTGTGGATCACAAGAGGGAGACATATTTGAAGCACAGGGCCATTCCTGCTTCAGGTGACAGGGCTGTTCTGGCTCCAAATTGTGCAGCTGCTCCAGTGCCAGGTAACATTCCCGGTCGAAGTCCTCGGGTAAGTCTAAGGCATACCACAAGTGCACAAAGGTGAAACTGGTTCTTCCCACTCTTGCCACTTGAAATCAGGCGAGAAGCACTACAATCCGCAAGTCACCATCTTCTGACTCGGACCCCATCCTAAGGCTGGTCCCAGCTTGCCCTGAGTCTCCTCAGCCATCATCGACCCGCAGCAGATTGAGGCCTTTAAGGAGGTAATGCAGCGCATCTTCAAAATGATGCCAACTCTCTCTGAAGCAGCTTTGGGCCCCATGTATCTACAGGGGCCACGAGTCACCCTTCTGCAGCAAATCCCTCCCTGGTGCTGACTTATGCCACTGGACCTTCTTCCGTACCCCTGCTGGTGCCAGCCCATAGCCCCACTCTGACTCCTGTGGCCACCCTGGTTCCGGCCATGCCGATATCTGTCCTGACTGTACCGGCTACTGTGCTATACCTAATCTTAAGCAGATTTCCATCCGGAGCCGATATCAGCCTTCCCTAGACCTGTGTTTTTTAATAAAAAAAGAATGCCAAAGCACAAACAACAACAATGGAAAGCGATCCTCACCCACTTCCACAACAAAGGTGCTATAGACGACTGGATGCCCTTTTCAGCTCCAATTCGGATGCAGTTCAAGGTTACTCACAATTACAATGAGGAGGCAGACTACTTACGCTGCCCTGATTACACAGATTGTGGATTGGACCTAGATGTTCAGAATACTGGTGGGTTGACCACGTCTCCTGAGACCGATTAGTAGTTCCCACAAAAAAGAGTGCTTCTGTTGTGGTGGTGGTCATTAGGACAGCAGATCCCTTCATTTAAAACTACCTACTGTAGAGACAAAACCTGACTAAAATTTTACAACGGTGCTAGCCTCATCAGAGCCCTTACTACGTTTTAATAAGGCTCTTATGGACACTTTGATAACTACATGGGCTGGGGACCGCAACATTTCCTGGGGTTGCGGTTCCCAGCTGCTAATTCCAATAGTAATAAAGCTGCTATTTGTGGGAGTGGCATATCTTTGGAAGCAGCAACCCTCCAACCAGTTCAACAACCGGTTCAAAATTTGCACAGCTTCAGAGGGTGCTGTGGTGGCTAAGGCCATGCACACTAGCACGGACAGGAATCTTCTGCTTCCTCCTCCCAAGCCACTCCGATTTCCCCCTACAGGACCACACTCATTCGGTGGGGGTCATGATGGAAAACCATCATTTCAGATCAGAGTGCACTGCAAATCGTTCAAAGATGCTGCACCCTGCCAATGATTTTATCCCATTTATGTCTTCGTTCTGTTCCTGCTCACTTTTTTGGAGACCATGTAGCCATTCTTCTGCAGAAGGTGAAATCACTCTTGGCCAAAGGAGCCATTGAGATGGAGCTAGAGTCAGAGAGATTTGAGGGTAATGCTTCTGCTAATTCATGGCCAGGAAGTATGGGAAGCTCAGGCCCATTCTGGCGTTATTACCTCTACATGCATTTTTGCATAAGGACAAATTCAAAATGCTGTCTTTGCCGCAAGTTATTTCTGCCTGCAACCAAGAGGACTGGCTGCTATTCTTGTACTTGTAGGATGCATACTTTCATATACCTGTCCTGCAGTCCCACAGGCACCGCTTGCAGTTCAAGGTGAGTTCAGACCACTTCTATTTTGCCCTTTGGCCTAACTCCAGCCCCTCTGGTGGTTATGACGGTGATGGAGATGGTCAAAGATAATCTTCGAAGTTTGGGAATACCCGTGTTTCCATACCTTGATGACTAGCTGCTCTCTGCAGTCAATGGGGATAAGGATGATTCTGAGGCTTCTCGGACTTATAGCATTCTCATTCTCATTGTCCCCTTGTTACAGATGGCACATATGGGCCTTACAGGGAAACCTCCTTTTCCAGTGGGCACATGATTGGAGCTTTCAGTCGGACGTGATCTGCATCTTGGAATAGATAGCTCAGGACCTTTAGTGGTAGCCAATATTCACAAACCTATTTTGCGGCTGGCAAGACCTTCCTGCCTCAACCAGAGCTCATATTTGTGACAAATGCAGCATCTCTGGGTTGGGGAGGTCACCGGGAAAGATGGAGATCAGATGTCTGTGGTCCCCAGTAGAATGAAAGCTCCATTCAATGTCTTGGAACTTTGTGCCATCCAGCTGGCTCTGAAAGCCTCTCTCCTCTATCAGTAGGAGACTGGTGCAGGTCCTGATGGAGAATACGACCTCCATATGATACTGCAACAAAGAGTGCGGTCTAGTGTCTTCATTCTTGTGCCAGTAGGCATTGTGTCTTTGGCATGGCTTGACCAGCAAGGGATATCTCTAATAGCCAGTCATCTTGCAGGATCTCACAATCTAGGGTGGATGAGTTTAGTAGGCATCAACAGGCAGACTACAAATAGTGTCTTCATGCTGGGGTGTCTCAGGATGTTAGTGGGGTAGGCCCTGACTGCATCTTTTTGCCCCTGCCGAGAACCTGCAATGTCAAGATTACTATGCCCTGGAGATCCTGCCAGGATGATCCCTAGGGGACGCATTCCACATGCAATGGAGCCCAGGGCTTCTGTATGCATTTCCACCACTGCCTCTTCTGCTTTGGGTGCTGAAAAAGATCAGGACAGACCATGCCCAACTCATCTTGATAGCCCTGGATTAGGCCAGGAGATAGTGGCACCCTGATCTGCTGGGACTGGGGTTTTGCCCTCCGATCAGTCTGCCTCACCCAAATATCCCCAATTTACACTTCAGTGCATGGAGCTTGAGTAGCAACAAGTGAGCAATTTCGATTTACCTGTTTAATGGTGGGTGTCATTCTTGCAACTAGGGGCCCCTTGACTGAATGCCATCTATTCTGGGTGTTGGGAAAGATATGTGGCCTGATGTAGAGACTGTCAGCTTGAACCACTACAGGCCAAGTTATCTGTTGTTTTTTTGTTTGAATCTATAAAAAGTACCGATGCTGGAGAACTGAAGTTACATGTAAGTAGTTTTCTTACCTCGTTCCTTTGGGCAATTTTTATGTGTAGAACGTATTATGTTTTAATTTTATTGGAGTAAAACTGAGGAAACTGTGCCAGTCATTGCTGGGTTGCAACTTAATTATAGACCAATCAGTTTGCTACTGCAGCAAAGGGCAATAAAGGTGCATCTCTCCTACCCATTCCCTGCATATTCCCTCTCTGACACCTCTTGAGTTCTCTCAAAGGTTTCCCTGCCATATGTATTTGCCATTCAGCACCATGAGGAAGATGGAGAGGCTTATACAGTGCATACCTTAACATTGTACTGTTTCTGGCAGCTACATTCCATGTTGAGGTAATCTTCAACATCGAGGAAGGATCTTAGAACAACAAACCATGATGGTGTGTTAGTCATTGACTTTGAAGTGGCTTTAGTGACATTGAGATATACATCCTCTGCATTGTGAGAAGTCCTTGACATTGAGACACCTACTCTCATCAATGGGAAGATCTCTGTGATATCAAGAGAAGCTATGATATGGGGACTTCATTCCTCAATACCTTGAATAAAGTGTCACACAGATATCCTTTGAATGGTTCCATGACATAGGGATAGACATCCTCAGTGGCTGATCAATATGGGTATTTGGGAACTACACCCAACCAGTTGCACGGCATATAGGGTCAATGTTACATACACCTTTCTTTGCAGCTTTAGGGCAAATATGTGTTCGATGGCATGTGTTGCTGTAGATACACATGCTTTGCATACTCCTGCCATGTAGTGTTGGGTCTGGAGTTGTACAAGTTGTTTCTCATCGAAGAAGTCTTTCGAGTCACTGGACCGAGTGACTCCTCCTCTCAGTGATATTGCGCATGGGCGTCGACTCCTTTGTTAGATTGTTTTCTCTACGCCATCGGGTTCAGATGTGTGTGCTTCTGCTCTGTGTTTTGACTCTGTTCGGTATGATTCTTCGGTTTCTTTACTGTCTCTGACGGTATTATTTTCGATTGTGCTTTTCCACTTCTGCTCTGCACTCGAATTTTGTCGGTTTGGACTTCGACCGACTGCCCTTCAGGGCGCCTTCCATCTCAGGCCTACCTTCCCACGTGTCACCACCTCCATCAAAGATGCGTTTCTAATGGAACTTACACCGTTTTGATTTTTCCCTCGTTGCCACGCAAAATACCCGCACACCGATCAACACCTCGTGTGTAACCTGTTCCTTTTGCCTGACCGTAAGGAAGCCAACAGTGACGCGTGTATGTCGTTTTGCTCCATGTAAACCCTTTGGGATCGAAGGGCCTGTCAGTTGTCTCGAAGGATCGGGGATGACACTGCCGACCTTTTTGGCGAAGAACGCGCACAGGAAGAGCCAACTGCTGTAGAAGAGGAGGCTTCCTCAATTGATGAAAGGTCCGAGGTAGAGCTGGATATGGAAATGCACGAACTCTGATCTGGCCAACGTGTGAGTACTGTGACCCCCAACCCCTTCTCCTCCAACCAAGTTGGCCTCAAAATATTTCCCGCTCCCACTATCAGAGGACCACCACTGCTTTTGGGCCATGGTTGGATCCGAAAATTGATTGCAAGGTTAATTGTTCGGCATAGACCTCTGCGGATCGAGGACATGCATTGGGATCGACCCGACCTTTGGTACCGACCCGGCAACCGACCCCATCTACCTCGGTGCCAAGCAAGCAACACAGTTCCAAGTCAAAACCATTGGTACTGAAATCTTTGGAGCCGAAAGACTCCACACATTCATCGGCTTCGATCTCTCCTGTCGAACCGATTCTGGAAAAAATGGACATTCGTCAGAGAAAAATTCAAATTCAAGAAGGAACTGGTCAGATTCTTGCCTCTTCGCCACCAAAGAGTAAATGAACATTTGAGGAGGCACTAGACCTTCCTGTTCCTCCCAAGAAGACAAAGAATAAAGCCACCAGTCCTACTCACCATCTTCCTCCATCACCACTGCCTCTATCCCCACCTCCCTCTACTCCACCACTGTCTCCAGCAAATGACCCACTTGATGCTTCACGTCAAGGGTCACCACATTCAGACCATGGGGGTTCAAGAGGGCTGTTATGGGATCCTGACCATTGGGATATGTATGACACTGATTCCACTACTCCCAGTGATCCAGATGTATATCCAGCTTGTCCCTCCCCTCCTAAAGATGTCACTTCTTTCCATCAGGTTATCGCTAGGGCAGCAACTTTTCATAGTGTTGAGCTGCATAAAGAACTCCTAGAGCCGGATTTTCTATTTGACACCCTCCCTTCCACTCACAAGGACACCCAGTATTTGCCCATGCTTCCTGGCATGAGGAGACATGCCGAGGACATTTTCAAAGAGTAAGTCCTTGCCCGGGTCATCACCTCAAGAGTAGAAAAAAATGCTAAGCAGCTCCCTCTGAACACCTCTTTATCTGGAGTCAGATTCTACTGGATTCCATTGTTCCAACTACTGCTCGTAAAAGGGCAAGCAGTCAGGCTACTGGGGACACTCCACCTCTGAGAAGGAAAGCAAGTGCATAGATGCGGCTGGCAAAAGGGTTGCAGCACAAACAGCAAGTCATTAGTGTATTGCCAATTCACAAGCCCTTCTAGGCCGCTATGATAGAGCCCATTGGAATGAAATGGAAGCTCTAGCAGAACCTCCCCAAGGAATACCACAAAAGAGGCTAACAAATTGTCTTAGAAGGGCAGGCAATTACCAACAACTCCACCCACTGCACCCTAGACACAGCTGATACAGCAGCTAGAGGTATTAATACCAGTGTACTTCTTAGAAGACACACATGGCTTAGATGTTCTAGATTCAAGCCAGAGGTCTAGCAGGCAGTCTTAAATATGCCTTTTGATAAAGAGCACCTTTTTGGACTACAGGTAGATACTACCCTTGATAAAATGAACATGCATTTTCAATGCAATAGGTCTCGCATTTTTTAGAGTTAGAGCTGTTGACATTGTAAATGGTAATGTTTTATACGTATGTGTTTTGTTTTTTAGTGTAGTGTATGTACGTGTGGTGTAGTGGGAATATGTTTAATTTTTTATTTGTTAGTTGTGCATTTGTGTGTGGTGTGGATTGTATTTGTGTAGTGTAATTATGTGGTAGGTTGTTTATTGGTCAAGCATTATGGCATTAATAGATAGTGGTAGTTAAAGAAAGTATAAGTCGGTAAAGTAAGAGTGAACATAAGGAATGTGTAGCTAGATCTATCAAGTTTGTGTAGTTGAGAGGTTGTGAGAAAACCTGGAAGTAAGTACCCCTGGAAAAGTAAGTGGTTATTACATGCGTGTGTGTTGAGCACCTGAGAGAGAGCCAGTATTTTAAATAGATAATAGGTGGAGGCAGTTTGTACTTTAGAGAGGAAGAGAGCATGCGGTTTGTGTAAAAAGAATATAAGTTGGTTGAAAGCGCTGTTCTGAGCATTGGAAATAAATAATAGGCTTTTGATAGAGACAGGGTACTTGCGTATCTGAAAGAGACACTTTAGTGACAGATTCCTTACCTTAGAATATCCCCAGGCGTCAGGCTGGATCCGGAAAGTTTCCTGCGTAGCAGTACACTTGCGCGTCGGTAGGCGGCGTCGTGCGGCTCCGCGTCCGTCGTCGGCGTCGTGATCGCCGGGATGACGTCGCGGGCAGTACTTAGACGCCGCCCTTGCGCGCTGACGTCAGTTCTTCTTTTTTCCGCGCCAGTAAGCGCAGATCCGGGAAGAGCAGTGCCCTAGTCAATTTTTGACTAAATTTTTGGTGATTTTTTCACTGTTTCTTTTCGAGTCATCTCGACTCCTAGGTGTCGGTAGGGATGCCCGGCTTCAAGCCATGCGACGTCTGTGGTCGAATGATGTCGATCACAGACCCGCACTTAGAGTGTCTCTACTGTCTCGGCCGAGACCACGACACGAAGTCGTGCCCTGACTGCCGGGCCCTACACCCGAAGGCTTTGCGAGAGCGGTCTCGAAAGCTCCTTGAGGTCCGGCAGTCGGCTCCGCGCCGCACCAAGCCCCGGTCCCGTGAGAGGTCGAGGGGCCGGTCGCGGAGCCCCAGCCGGTCGTCGGAGTCCAAGTCTTCGCACTCCTCAGGTAAGTCAAAGCACAAAAAGTCTAAGAAGCATCATCGCTCTAAGACTTCGCCTCGCCGGTCTCGCGACTCGGCTGAGGCCCCTGTCGGCACCGTCCCCGCGGCCCCGGACATGCCTGTTGAGCCGCCCCCGCATTACCCGTCCTTTCCGGGTTCGGGGGCGACTCCGGCCCAAATACAGGAGTTCCTGTCGGCCAAGGCCCGCCTCTTTGGGCCTCAAGGACCCTCCGGTGCGCCTTCGGGCACCGCGGGCCCTGATGGGGTTGCTCCGGCGTCGCCGACGACTCCGGTCCCGGCGTCGCCCGTCCCGCCAGCCTTGATCCCGGCCTCGGCTCCGGCCTCGATCCTGGCTCCGGTGGTACCGCAACACTGATCGACGCCGGTTGACCTAACCACGCCTCCGCCGGCGCCGATGTCCCCGGTGCCGTTCCTGACGCCGCCCGGGGCTCCGGGCGGCGTCGTTCCCCGGTTCAGGAGAGCTGGGAGGGGTCGGAAGACCCTCTCACACAGCAGTGTGAGTATGATCAGGACTGGGCAGAGGAACTTGGGGATGCCAGTGGTCTAGACACTTCTCCTGACTCTGGCATGCTGTCTCCTCCTTCCGTGGCTACGGAGGAGGGAGCAAATTTCGCAACGGTGTTGCGTAGAGCAGCTGGAGCCTTGCACCTCCAATTGCCTACTGTGGCTGTCAGGACTAACCTCCTGACGGAAGTGCTTCAGCCGGCAGCTACCTCCTCGGAGCCATTGCTGCCGTTTAATGATGCACTGTCTGACGTTCTTTTGGGCACCTGGTCCAAGCCCACCACAGGGGCTCCTGTGGATAGGAACGTGGCCCGACGCCATCGCCCTGCTCCGGGCGACCCCTTGTTTCTCTCTCAACATCCCACCCCCGAGAGCTTGGTTGTCCAAGCCTCTGCCTCCCAAACCGCCTTCCCTACCGCCCCTCCGGATAGGGAATCCAAACGCCTGGACCAATTTGGGAAGAAGGCCTTTTCTTCCTCCAGTGCTGGCTTGCGGTCCGTCAACACCGCTTGCCTCTTGGGCCGATATTCCCACTCTCTGTGGGATTCGGTGGCAGCTGTTTTGCCCCAGTGTTCTGAGGAGGTCCAGACACTGCTTACCCACACCATTGCGGAAGGTAGGGATGCGGCAAAGTACACCATACGTTGTGGCCTTGATACCGCCGACTCGCTGGGCAGATCGCTTGCAACGATGGTGGCGCTGCGTCGCCACGCCTGGCTGAGAACAACTGGTTTCTCGGGTGATGTCCAGAATACACTCATGGACATGCCCTTTGATGGAGTCGGTCTTTTTGGTTCCAAAGCAGACCATGCGCTGGAGCGTTTTAAGGACTCACGGGCTACTGCCAAGTCCCTGGGCCTTTCTGTTGTGCGCCCTCCGCTAACCTCTGCTTTTCGCCCCTTTTGTGGCCACGGAAGGGGCGCCCAGTCACGTCCGCTGGCCAGCCACCGGCCCGCGCAGCAAGCGTCTTCACGTGGCCGAGGACGTGGCTCCCGCCGTGGCGGGTCGGGCAACCAGCGTGCGGGTCAGGGCACCAACTCCGCCCCGTCCGCGGCCTCCAAGCCCTCCTAGTCCTTCCTTTCAGGTGCACAGCACGCCAGTAGGGGGCAGGGTCCGCCATCACCTTCACCACTGGCGTGCCATCACCTCGGACAGGTGGGTCTTGGACATTGTCCGAAGGGGCTACTCCCTCCCCTTCGAGACCACCCCCCAGCCATGCCACCTCAATTCCACCGCATGTCAGGGGATCACTTGGTGCTTCTGCAGAAGGAAGTCACGGCCCTCTTGGCCAAGAGGGCCATCGAGCATGTTCCGACCCCAGAAGTAGGACGTGGTTGCTACTCCCACTACTTTCTGGTGCCCAAAAGGACAAGGAGGACATGCGTCCTATCTTAGACCTCCGGAACGTCAATCGCTTCCTCCGGAAGGAGAAGTTCAAGATGCTCACCCTAGCTCAGGTCTTGACTGCCCTCGACCCTGGAGACTGGTCGGTAGCGTTGGACTTGCAGGACGCTTATTTTCACATCCTCGTCCTGCCGGCCCACCGGCGTTACCTGCGGTTCACGGTAGGCCTCGAGCATTTTCAGTTCACCGTGCTCCCTTTGGCCTTACAAGTGCCCCTCGGGTGTTCACGAAAGTGATGGCGGTGGTCGCAGCTCATCTGCGCCGGGCAGGGGTTCCAGTCTTCCCCTACCTCGACGACTGGCTGCTGAAGGCGGGCTCGTCCCAGGCAGTCGTCTCCCACCTCCAGACTACGGCCGAACTCCTGCACTCGCTGGGGTTCTCCATCAATGTGCCGAAGTCGCATCTGATTCCTTCTCCACAGCTCCTTTTCATCGGAGCAGTTCTGGACACGACGCAGTTTTGGGCCTATCCTCCCGAACGGCGAGTCTGGGATATTCAGGCTATGATTCCCATCTTTCAGCCTTTATCCTGGGTTTCGGTACGGATGACCCTGAGGCTGCTGGGCCTCATGGCCTCCTGCATCCTGCTGGTCGATCTTGCCAGATGGCATATGCGGGCTCTGCAGTGGGACCTGAAGTTCCAGTGGGCGCAGCACCAGGGCAACCTGTCCGATCACGTCCAGATCTCGGAGGGGACTGCAAAACAGTTGCAGTGGTGGCTCTCGAACCGGCAATGGGTCATGGGCAGATCCCTCTCCCTTCCCCAGCCAGAGCACACAGTTGTGACGGACGCGTCCCTTCTGGGATGGGGCGGTCACATGGGAGAGGCGGAGATCAGAGGCCTCTGGTCTCCGGCGGAGTCCCGGCTCCATATCAACATTCTGGCGCTCCGGGTGATCCGACTTGCACTCAAGGCATTCCTTCCCTCTGTCAAAGGGAAGGTAGTGCAGGTGTTCACAGACAACACCACCGCCATGTGGTACTGCAACAAACAAGGCGGGGTGGGGTCGTGGACCCTCTGTCAGGAGGCTCTGCGCCTCTGGACATGGCTGGAACATCAGGGCATGTTCCTGATGGTTCAACACCTGGCAGGTTCCCTGAACGCCAGGGCGGACGAACTCAGCCGCAGGTGCATGATGGATCACGAATGGCGTCTTCACTCGGAAGTGGCGCAAGGACTCTTTCTACAGTGGGGAGAGCCTTGGTTAGATCTATTCGCCACCGAAGAGAACGCTCAATGTCATCAGTTCTGCGCGTTGGAATTTCCAAGGCGGCATTCGCTCGGCGACGCTTTTCGTCGCGAGTGGAGTTGCGGTCTGTTGTACGCCTTTCCGCCTATACCACTTCTACCCAGAGTGTTGAAGAAGATTCGGCGCGACCGGGCCCAAGTCATCCTTGTGGCTCCGGACTGGGCTCGAAGAGTTTGGTATCCCGAGCTACTCAGTATGAGCGTCGATCCCCGATCCGTCTGCCTCTTCGGGAGGATCTTCTGTCGCAGCAGCAGGGGACGGTCCTCCACCCGAACCTGTCCAGCCTCCACCTGCTTGCGTGGAGATTGAGCGGCGGCAGTTGATTCCTTTCGACTTGCCTCCCGAAGTTTGTGATGTAATTCCTGGCAGCCAGGCGTCCCTCCACTAAGGTGGTATACGCCTGCAGGTGGAACAAGTTTGTGGCATGGTGCACAGCAAAGGCTGTGAATCCCTCTCTGCCCCTCTTTCCGAGGTTCTTCTGTTCCTTCTTTCCCTGGCCCAACAGGGTTCTGCCCTGGGTACCATCAAGGGCTATCTTTGTGCCATCTCGGCCTTCCTCAGGCTTCCTGATCAGCCCTCCTTTTCAAGTCCCCTGTTGTTAACAGGTTCCTAAAAGGCATTACACATCTCTTCCCTCCTGTTCCGTTTGTGATGCCTCAGTGGGACTTAAACTTGGTTCTTACCTTTCTCATGTGCGCTCCCTTTGAGCCTCTACATAACTGTCCTCTTCGTCTTCTGACTCTGAAGACAGCCTTTCTGGTGGCCATCACCTCCGCTCGGCGGGTGAGTGAGCTCCAGGCTCTATCATGCAAACCTCCCTTTCTGTCTGTCCATCCAGACAAGGTTGTGCTCAGAACCCGTCCATCCTGTCTGCCAAAAGTTGTAACTGCTTTTCACATCGGGCAAACCATCACTTTGCCCACCTTCTTTCCGCCTCCGCATCCTTCCAGAGAGGAAGAGAGGCTCCACTGTCTGGACCCAAAACGTGCGCTCTCATTCTACCTGAACCGCACACAACAGTTCCGGGTGGATGACCAACTCGTTGTTGGCTACGTTGGCGCCAAGAAAGGTCGGGCCGTACACAAGCGGACTATCTCCCGATGGGTCGTCTTGTGTATAAAAGCATGCTATTCTCTGGCTAAAAAGGAGCCTCCGTTGGGGCTGCGCGCCCATTCCACCAGGGCGACGGCGGCCACTACGGCATTGGGACGTGGTGTTCCCTTACAAGACATCTGTCAGGCAGCTACGTGGGCCTCGCTGCACACTTTTACTAAGCATTACTGCCTGGACAGCCAAGACCGGAGAGACGGCTTCTTTGGACATTCTGTTCTCCGAGACTTTCTGGTGTGATCTTGGTTCACAGACCCACCACTGGGGTTGGTATTCCTGTGGTATCTATTCTAAGCTAAGGAATATATCACTACGTGTTTCTTTCAGATGAATAAGTTACTTACCTTCGGTAACAATATATCTGTAAGAAACATTAGTAGTGATAGATTCCTTACCTCCCCACCCATCCTCCCTGTTCTGCGAACTGATTTCTAGGGTTAAGGTCATCCCTTTCAGGGCCCTAGTTTCAAGGCACCAGTGGTCAGTATCTTGCATGGCTCTGCATTCCTGGCGCGGAAAGTCATGTACAGAACTGACGTCAGCGCGCTAGGGCGGCGTCTAAGTAGCTGCTGCGACGTCATCTCGGCGACCACAACGCCAACGACGGACGCGGAGCCGCACAACGCCACCTTCCGACGCGCAGGGGTACTGCTGACGAAAACTTTCCGGATCCAGTCTGACGCCTGGGGGTAATTCTAAGGTAAGGAATCTATCACTACTAATGTTTCTTACAGATATATCGTTACCGAAGGTAAGTAACTTGTTCGTTAGGGCCATAGGACCATTATATCCTTAACCCCCATTTAGATACATTTTTCAGCTATACCCACCCAGACCACTAATAAAGGAATACCTAGGTCTGTCTGAAGTATTTGTATTCTTCCTAGACTGCCCAACCACAAGAATATCAAAAGGGCTTCCTTTGAATATCATTGAGCTCATCCTGGCTTTTAATGGCAGGGTGGACCCAATGATGAAGCATGCCAATATTAGAGTGGGTAAGGGTCATAATAAAAAAGATAAATATTCATTTTTCTTCATTAACTACTAATTTGGCATCCACGTGGGATAGGAGTTATTACAGATACGCAAGGGGTACCCCGTTTATTTTAATGAAAATTCCCCTGGGAGGGAACTAGAATTACAGGTAGGTAACATTTCCTTTTCTTTTATGGGCCTTGTTTATAGATATCATGTGCTATCTTTTGTTTGGAATGTTTTGCACCATTTCCTCTTGCGGGAGTGTTCTAAAATATATCAGCACTGTATTTTAAAGACCTTTCAGCATAATGGTTGCATGATCAAGTTAGCTAACATTAGGGAAGTCGGGGATATTCCATGCATTAAATAACATGAAAAGTAGTACTAAAAGTAAGTAATGTTCTTTTCTGGCCTTTTTCCCTCCCAGCCACACCTGCACCTAGTGATAAATGTGATAATGGAGGAGCATCAACTGAAAAGGAAGAGTTAGAAGCCAAGGAAGATAGGATGGAAGAGAAGGAAACCAGGTTCAATGACCCAGCGGATTCTGAGGTTTGTCCTGCGCACTTCAGAGCAGAGTGAGAGTGTACTTCACCTTCTCTAGCATTTGATCTTTCATATGTTCTCATGCTTTCCTCATCGTCACGCTAGAAATCCCCAGTAACCTTAAATAGCAGTAAGCAGTGTTAATATGGCCATAGGCCTGAAAAACAGTGTTTGTTTAGTAGCACATCTGCCTTATTTGAAATAACCCAAGGCTCAACCAATGAGGTGGAAGTGCTGAGCTCTCCTTATTCCCTCTAGAGGCCACCATGGCCCAGATTTCTACTGAACATAGTGAGTGAGGAAGAGACCCAGAACAGCTCTGCTCTAACCTATGTATAATCTATTCCTGACTACAACCTGATACCTTGGTAGCCTTCCCTGGACTTCAAATAGCCCTAACTTTATCTTTCAGTGTATTTTGAGATGTTTTTATCTGTTTTCTTTGGAGAATCTCCATCTTCTGAGCCACATTCAGTTGGAAATGAATATTTCTTTTCGCCCCTGCTTGGGAAGTCCATAAAATTGAACCACTAGGTGCTGTAGATAGTACATTTGGGATATACCCAAGAATTTGTTCAAAGACCATTAAATCACCCACCAAGAAAGTAGCCCCATCTGCACGTTTGGTAGCTACAACTCAAGAGTCTCCGCCTACTTCTAGGGGGAGCAACAGAGGCCAACCTGAAAGTGCAAAGGACATCAGGGATTCTACTCAGGATTCTTCCTAATAAGGTGGTACAATGGAGGCCTATTCTGGACCGCAGATATTTAAACAAGTTCCTAAAGAAACAATTCTTTTGGAGGAGGACCCTCCTGGAGGTCCTTCTGCTGCTTCAGGAAGGGAAATAATTTACCTCCCTAAATGCTTATTTTCACATCTGAATTTGTTAAAACCACAGAAAATACCTGTGCTTTTCAGTGCTGGGCAGAACTACCAATTTAAGACACTTCTTTCTGGACTTAACTCTGCCTTTTAAATTATTAAAGGCTCTAGCGCGGGTATCTGTCTCCTGCGGTGACAGGGCCACAAGGTATACCAGTTTCTGGACAATTAGGTCGTCAGAAATTCATCAAAGGGAGAGCAACATTTCTCTGCAGCTGTCGGCTTCAGCTTGTTCAAAACATTTGTCTGATGCTAAGCTGGTAAAAATCTTCAGTAGACCCAGCCAGGATACTTCAGTTTTTGATAGCCATCCTGGACACGGAGATGAGGAATACCTTTTCTTCAGCAGAGAGAATGGCAGAACTGCAGTCATTTGCGAATGTGTTCTGCTCCAAACAAGCAGTTTCTGCCAGAATGTACTAGTCCCTTCTAGGCCTCATGCCCTCCTGTATAGAACTGATACACTTTTGCAGACTCGGGATGAGACCCATACTGCATGAGCTGGACTGTGATTTGAGTCAAATAAAGGACTTATGGGACAATACAGACCTGGTGACCAGAAGTCTCAAACAGACGTTGCTGTGGTGGAGATTCCCATCATACGTCAACCCAAGCCTCCCATTTCACCCTTCGATAAACAGAATAGTGGTGACCATGGATGCATCCATGGAGGGCTGAAGAGCCCACATGCAAGAACTAATGACCAGAAGCCACTGGTCAAATATGGAGAAGCTGGGCCTGCAATTGCGCCTCCCGAGACTAGCGGAAAAAGCATGCTCATCAGAACAGACAAAACAAACTACTTCTCAAACCAGGGAGGAACAAGATCCCATTCTTTGTCAACACAGGCACAGATGCTGTGAAATTGGGTCATCTTCAACAAGGTGGATATCACAGTCGAACATCTCCTAAGATGCTAGAATGATTGGGTAGATGCTCTCTGCAATGCTCTCTGGGACTGGCACGAATGGAAGGTGCACTTATACCAATTAGATTACATCTTGCATATGAGGACTTACTACACTAGAGCTATTCACTATTCATCAAAACAAGAAATGCCACTGCTACACAAGCAGGTTGTGGCAACCAGAGTCCTGAGACAATGCCCTTGTATAGGTATGCCAAAGTTACAATTAGTTTTTTACTGACAATGAGTTTTTTAACGTGCAGCACCATTACCACACAGTCTTTGCCACTGAAGTAAGTACCACGTTGCCTATTTTAAAGATGCCTTTACAATGTGGTCCACACAAAAAAGGGTACTTTCCAGCACTTTTGCTTGGTAAAGTACAACGTGGCAATGTGGTAAAAGAATGCGTTGTAAAAGTACAACGTGTTGTAAAAACATGAGCACAGTCCTGGGCACACGTAGTGGGGGTATAACAATAGTGTGGAAGTCTTGTTCGAATTATAATTGCAGTGGTCGACACCAGTAAAAAGTTGAAAAGTTATTTAATGAAACAACGACTGAATTGAAACAAACAACCAGTCGACACGTGTTTCGTCACTCGGAGTAGTCCTGTGACTCTTCAGGGCTGCGTGGCGTTTGTAAGGATAAGGAGAGCAGGCCCCATAGAGCCGGTGATAATTCCAACCCGGCCGCCCTGGATCAGCCTTAGCAGTGCTGGAACAGCGCCCCCCTGAGGATGTCCACACAGCCAGCAATCCAGCTAAAGACACATCCCAGGCTCCTCTTCAGACATAACGGATTATCATAATCTTGAGTCACTGAGCCTGGCACCTGACCACCTAGAGCTTGGCTATTTAGACATTCTAGCAGACATTCTAGCAGACACACTCTGGAGTATACACAAGCACCAGCAACTACGAAGACCTACAACACCAAATGGAAATGTTTCTGCACACGGTTCAAAGACAGGGGTTTTAACCCAATGTCCATGTAGCCCCAACAAGTGTTTCCCTACTTGCTGGAACTGCCCAAATGTGGTCTGAAATATTCTTCAGTGATAATCCATATTGCAGCAATTTCAAGGGTTAGGGCAATAGAAAGCAGTGTCATCTTTGTTTTTGCAAAGGATCGTAAAGCAGTTCATGAAAGGGCTTTTTAGGATCTTCTCACTTGTACGACACCCTCCAGTGTCGTGGGAGCTGATTCGGGTACTGAGTTAACTCATGCTGTCTCCCTTTGAACCAAGAGCCATTTTTATGATTTACCAAAGACACAGTCATATTACCAACAAACTTAAAGCTTGTGTCCAAGGGTCCTACAGAGTTTCATTTGAGTGTGTCTGTTATCATTTTCTCAGTTTCCCTCATCCAGCAGAATATCCAAGGAATATTTGCACTTGCTGAATGTTGGCAGGTGCATCAGATTCAAAGTGAATAAAATATGCACATAAGGCCAGCTGTTTTTGTCCTTTGGCTATCTAGAACCAGGCCGACACCAGCCCAAATAAGGGATTGCACTTTGACTGTCAACCTACATTTTCTTCTGCCATAACAAAGGGTAGCCTATACTCAAAGGCAGAGTGAGGGCACCTTCCATCGGAAGCATGGCTATGACTGCTGCTCTCTACACTGGTTGCCTTTGCAGGACGCCTACCATGCAACCACATGAAAGAGTGGAAGAGCTGGCTCATGTTCACCAGGCACTAATGCCTGAATGTGAACGCAGCTTTGACTGAGCAGTGGGGTAGGCGTTCCTCCGTAACCTGTTTTGATGAAGATGAACTTGCTTCCTGCTTTATTCTAATGGTGTGTACTGCTCGCTATTCTGATTAAAAAATGTGAATATATGAAAGATCCAATGCAGGAGACGAAACTAGTTCTTTCTTTAACTCAATTTCTCCAGCATTAATATATTTAATATATTCACATGCGACCCACCCTCCTCCCCGGCTAGAATCTTATTTTTATCACATGTACTCCTCACATTTGTGCTATGAAATCTGCGTTGTGATGCTGTCTACAGGGAGTAGGAGGGCTCAGCACTTATCACTCACTGGCTGAAGTTTGGGTTGTTTCAAAGGCGGTGGATGTATCACTAAACAAAGAATGCTTTTGAGGGGTTTGGCCATTTCAGTACTGTTTACTGCTATTTAAAGTTGCTGGGCATTCCCAGCCTGACGAAACAGAATGATTCAAGTAGGTGAATATATGAGAGATAACCAACGCTGGAGAGCATGAGTTACGAGTAACTCATTTCATATTGCTAGTGTGAGTATATTGTTGATTATATTTAAGAAGTATGTTTGTCTTTTTTTACAAGGGTATTCTGTCACTGTGTCAAATTTAGCAGGTTGATAAACAAATTTGGTACAATATAAGTTGCGTCTTCACATTGCTTTCCTTTCTTAAGTGCTTCGAAAGAAAATGCTGGTTCTGAACAAATGATACTGCCCATTGTGTTTTTTTCCACTTTTACTATCACTTGCAGAGTGAGAAATTGCAGTAAGTGCTGCATTTCGCCAAAGGTTGTGTCCAACTGCAATAAAAAGATTCCTATATGTGATTTGTGTTGCCATTAAATGCCCATCTCTTCTCACTCACTCCCATAATACTCTCTTTGGCTGTTTGTTGAAGGTGCCAAGTGTTGACGAGAGGACCAGCCCCACGGTTACACCTGTACCTCCACCACTTTGCGAGAAAGAAGAGGGAGAGCCACCGGAAAAGCCTCCAGAAGCTGAAGTACCACAGTCATTGGCAGAAAAAGAGCAAGATACAGAACCCTCTTTTAAAGATGAGAAAACAGGTATACGTAAATTGCAGAGGAGACAGTACTGATTAGCTAATGCTCATGTAAGATAGACTAAAGTGCAAACTTATTAGCCAGAGAATTGATCTTTAAGTCAGGTACTTGTGCTCTTTTAATTTTTAGCATCAATCGTCAGATTGGCAACCCCTGCAGAGTTTGAGAAGCCTGAAGTGGAAAAGGCTGACGAGAAACCATCTGAGAATGAAGAGATGAGAGAGAGACTCGAAGGTAAAACCTTGGATGTAAGGAAAGCTAACAGAGTACCCATGTTCCTGTCTCATGTTTCCCTTTCTTGTTTTCTCCTGTTATGTCTTCACTGCCTTTTCATTGCTATTTAACCGACACTTCTGATAAAAGTCACTGTAAGATAAAAGATTAATGCATGGAATTTTCTAGTAGTGATTGCTTTGGAAGAATAGCTCAAAGCCACAGACCCACAATAGTATTGTTGCCACATGTCTGAGTGGAGAGGAAATTTTAACTACTAGTTTAGCTGCTTACCTTCCATCTTAAAAGCGCCAGTTCTAGTCCTGGCTTTAGCACATGACTAAAAATTATGATTCTAGGTAAATCTCTTTGGGGCACATGCATCAAGCTAATTACCAGTCGCAAACGGGCCGATTCGCAGAATCGGCCCCTTTGCGACCGGTAATTAGCCTTTTGGGATGCATCAAGCCCAAAGCCATTCGCAAAATAGGTAATCGCAAAATTTGCGATTACCTATTTTGCGAATGCAGTTAGGGAATCGCAATTTGCGATTCCCTAAATACAATGCACGAAGCATTCTCAGAATGCGACTTTGCATTAAGGAATCGCAAATTACCATCAACTTCAAGTTGATGGTAATTTGCAATTCCTTAGAAAAATGCACAAAATTGCATTTTTCTAAGTGCCATGTGGCGCACACACATGCTCTTAGGGCATGTGTGTGTGCCACATGTGCACACATGCCAATTTTGAGGGTGCATCAGGGTGGCCTTTTAGCCCCCTGGCACCCTTGAAATTGCATTCGCAATTTGCGATTTCCTATTTGGTAATCGCAAATTGCGAATGGTTTCCCATTCATTCCTATGGGCCTCTAGGCCCATAGGAATGAATGGGAAAGCATTCCCTAATAGCGAATCGCAATTTGCGATTCGCTATTAGGAAATGTGTAGGAATCGCTATTTTTTTGCGAAACCTACATGCATAGGCAATTGCGATTCCTTAATAGCGATTCCTTAATAATCGCTATTAAGGAATCGCAATTGCTTAGCTTGATGCATGTGCCCCTTTATCTCCCTGTGCCTCAAAATATAAAGATGTGTGATGTGCAACTGTGGGAAGTAAAAAAATACCAATACTGTTGTGCACTGATGAAATTACATAGTCACACTCCTTACCACTCATATCCTGGTTTCTGTAATCGGGTTTCAATTAGATTCAAGACACAGTAAATTGGTATATGTAAAGCACCTCGTGTTTGAGACACTCCTCCTGCAATGAAACTTATTCCTAGTAAAGGCTTTTGGCTGCTCCAGTCTGGAGTTAGATGTGCGCTGTATAAAATATCTTAAATAATAATATGATAACTTGTATGAGGTATTCTTCTTCACTCGCAATTCTGACCATCAGTTTTACCTTTTTAAGAAAAAGTAAAGACTTATTTAAAAGAAAGCTTTATCTAGCAAACACCACAAAATACATTACCCCAGTACTGACTCTTTCATAGGTTCACATGCCTACATTAATATTTCCACGGACTTCAAAATTGTTTTTAGCTTCTAGCTACCTTACCACAAGCTTGCTTATAAATATGTAGGCTGAGTTTTCCCATTGGAAAAATGCCTTTCTGTGGGCCTTTTTTAATAACTGTACCACTTTTCCCTTAGAACAGTGGCTTTTTCTCCCTGCTGTCACTAAGCTATGATAATTCTCTTTGTTTTGCTGCCAGAATGTGTAATTTTGCATCCTTCAGCTTTGTTACTCCATTTGCTTTTATAAAATTGTTCTAAGAAAAGATGGTAAAAATACTTTTAATCTCACACTATCAAGGGAGTTAACCTAGTGCAAAGAAAAGGGACACGGTATAGATATATTCAACAACACAAACTCCCTTTTCACTGAAAACTTGAACTGCTCAAGTTGGCTAATTTTGCATGATAAAAATAAATAACAAATACTTGCCAATTTCTAATGTGGGATCTCAAAGAAAAGGTTAAAAAGTTATCATACCAGTACACAATTTATATAGAAAATAAAGTGAATAAACTTACAACTGTACAATTTTGCATTCCTATCAATAAAGAAAAACTTGTCATAAATAAAGAAAACCTTGTAGCGACATAAAAATATATGCATGTAAATGTTTTATTTTACATCAACAATGAGAGCCTATATGTTATTTAAAAATTATAAATCCAAATTATAGACACATTTTCTAAAGTGCTAGTGCAAGTTAAATAATTCATGTAGAGTGTAATACAAATAATCATAGAATTCGAAACAGGATAAAATACAGAATAGAAACAATATTTAATATCACATTTATATATTAGAACTAGGTTAAAAGCAACTGCTCTACTGTCTATACATAAAACTGTGAAAAAACTGTCGACGCGGCGTTTCGGAGAAAACAAATCAATTGTTCGGCACCTTCTTCAGGACAATCACAGTGCATATGAAAAATCACTTGTGTTAATCAAGTCAAAATGAAAAAGGTATATGATTTCCTTCTTCATATAAAAATCGAATTTTGGAGTCAAGGCGTAATGCAATTGTCGACCCCTGCTTTGCTAGAGTTGGGTTGAAATTTCGAAATATGATTTGGCCTTTTAACTGAGGAAGTGGGCCGTGACACGAAAGGTTGTTATATGAAAGAACTTTGGGGCCTATTACGATGGCGGGCGGACAAAGTCCGCCCGCCCCCGTAACGGTGAATGGGACCGTCCTCCAGAGGTGTGGCGGTCCCCCTGTGGGCATTAGGATGCCACCGCCACGGTGGCGGTGGCATCCCCCATCCACAACATTGTGGCGGGCGGTGCTTGTTTTGAGTGAGTGGCTCGTGCAGGTATGCCACTGTGAGGTAGAGATAGGAATTATCCAGGCCACTGGAATTATGCAGCACTGTTAGAATCACATTTTGTGGCACAGAAGAGTTATGTGGCTTATAAATCAATTAAAGACAAAATAAGTAGCATTTTTGTGGCATTATCCAGCAATTTTAACAAAAATATAGACACAAAAGAAATCCCAATGCAATCGCACAAGCCTGTTCAACAAAAGGTCCAAGAGGACTGGGTGCAAACCAAAGGTTAAGTATACCAACATAAGGCAACAATATGTAAATAATTTAAATGGACCTCAATTAGTTGTTATTCTGAAAATCTAGTCTGGCTCGGGCACTCCTGGATCTACACTGGACACCCTTGCTGCAGAATACTCAAATTTCTCAAGAAAGAAAACCATACCCCTTTAGCAGGTATAATTCAAAAGCACTGCACAACGTCTTCCACGCGCCCCTATCAAAGCCACTTTAATATAGTTCTTACTAGTACATTAGTACAGTAACGTGTAGCACATACAGAGTGCTACACTCAGCAGAAACCAACCTACATGTACCTGCTCATTACACTAAAAGGCTCGCCCTCTTTTCTCTGCAGATGGGAACTCTAAAATTCGTATTCAGAAGCAATGTTGGGTTTAATTTACGGTACACCAGACAGCCTGTGGGGCGTGGCAGCACCAATTTCCAACACAAAACGGCCTGGAAGGACGGTTTTCCACATTACCTACACCAGAAGGCATCCAGTGTCAAGATAGCAAGCATTACAAAAATGCGAGACGCTTAGCGTTCTCCTAACCTTTGCACCTGCCAAAAATAACTGGTGCTTTCAGAACTCTGCATGAAACATTGTCTTCATATTAAAACCCAGATGAACTGTTTTTAAAAGACGCGAGAGAGAAATACTGCTCTCTTTAATCTTCGATTACCACAATCAACGGGTGAAAGATTACAAGTTGACGTCGGCAGCGTGACACCACTGAACTGCAGTTCACGTGCAGCAGTTAGAAACTTAAGATGCTTTGGAGCTAGCAACCATCTTTTAATCTGGAACTAGGCAGCAGATGGTGGATCGCGTGACGACGCAGCAAACAATTATTTGGGCAGCAAGGTATTATTCAAATGACTATGCAAACAAAAGACATTAGTGGTCTCGAGGTTGCACACAAGTCAATTGGGTAACTCGACACTTGAAAAACTCTGGAGCTGCTAGGTACTGAGTCCACTTGTGAGGGACTGAGAATAAATCTGCTGAGTCTGTCCAAACTATGACTCGTTTGTCGGCCGTACGAGTTGCTGTTAATCAGATTTCCTTCTAAAGAGTATACATTCACATGTTAACAACTGGCAGTGCCCCTGCACATTCAAGGGGTGGCAGCTGTTTCGTTTCAGCGCAAAGACTCGAGAATGAAACCCTTTACCTCTCTCCTGTTAAGGACCAAGCTCTATTCTTCAGTCAACATACGAATTTTCAGGACTTCACATTTCATGACTTTCGAAGGTGTACAATAGAGGGCTGAAGGGAGGGACAAGCGGAAATCCTCTCTCGGGTAAGAGGTAACCAAAATACTCGATTAATGTAAATTCAGGCTCCAAAGTATTGGACTGAGGAGAGCTTGCTGTGATGGAAGCAGGCTGACAATCGTTTTTTTAGTCATCTGGAGCAGGTCTGGTAGTTTTGAGAGTCGTTATGAAAGGCATAAGTACATGAATGTGGGTGATTGTTTCACGGACATTAAAGAAAGCGACTAGACCAACAGCAGGTACTTGGTGTGGATTTAACAGATGGGACCAGCATGGCTTCTGCAACTTAAGTTCTTAAGCATGCTCCACCACCTGCTCTCCCAACCCATTTGACTCTCGTAGCACTAAATGAACAGGGGGGAGGGTTTACAAGGATACAGCCCTTAAACATCCTTAAACTTCCTGGCTGTTGGTCCGCTCTTATCATTGGCTTCTGCAAAAACTGTAAACACCTGTGATTTTGAAACCAGGGAGGGATCCCTGACTTCAACGATCAGCAGATAGAGCTGTTGTTCTTCTAAACACACTACACAAATGTATTCATTCAAGTAACCAGTTCCTGTAATTTGAAGGCACTCATTTACAAAACACCGGGCATTGCACAGGTAAACTAGCGTTCTTTGCGCTACAAGTTGTGCTACGGTGGAACTGTATTTTAATTCTACAGAACCATTGTGGATGCACGCTCCCTCTGCGGAAATAGTCACGTCTGAAAAACACAACCTCTCTCTAGCCAGTCAATCAACCAGTCGAGAAGGTAATGATACAAAACGATACTAAAGGAAAAATGAGCGATACATAAAGGCCACCAACAAAGCATAAAAACACAGACAGAATTACCTGCAGTTTACATGTATGCCTGCTACATCTATGAACAGGATTAACAAGCGCGCGCGCCTCGCGCTGAAAGTAAAAAAAAAAAAAAAAAGGCGTGCAGGCTGCAGCAGTAGGGACGTCAGAGAAGGAGAGAGAGGCCGAGGGGTGCACCCACGAGTGGTGCGCGCGCACGCGCGCTTGGGAGAGCAGTCTTCACTTTTTCAAGCACTGCACTCGTGCTTGTGGCGCGCCGCTGCTCGTTCCCGCAAGGTGGATGCCGCCACAAGCACGAGTGCAGAGCTTGAAAAAGTGAAGAGCGACGGCTAAAGGCGCTCCTATGCAGCGCATGCGCGCTGCGTAGGCGAGACCTAAAAAGGGGCATTTCTTTTACTGCCTCTGGTCACTTACTATAGGCTCAGCTCTGTTAAGTCCAAAACATGTGAGAATATTACTACTTGGTATCCAATATGAGTTACTATGCCTAACTTAGAGCAGCAGGTCTAAAGAGTTAAGCACATTACTCATATGCTTAATGCTGTTGCTTAAATATGTATTCTGGACCTTTATCATCTGTACTGTTCTTATTTAGTTTATCATTTCCTTTATACTACTCAATTTGTTGATTGGCGACACGCTGCAGTGAAAATGTGCTGTGTCTGTCATTTGCTTTAGATTGATTTGTAGGCATTGTAACCTCAAAGTCCAGGATCCTTTTTAGGTTTCGCCTGCACAGCTCTTGCGCAGTGCTTGTGAAATCTGTTGTATTTATTATAAATCTTGAAAGGTGCTTATATCCTGCCCCCTTGCTTTCCTTGGGTATCATTGGTTTCTGTTCTTGCCACGTACTTTTCCTCCATTTCTATTGGCTGTAATATACGGATTCCAATTGTTCCTCGTGTGCTTTTCTTATCAGTTTCCTGGCAACCAAGTACTGTTTCCATCCGCTTTTGTGGAACAATTTTTAAGGTTTTGCCTTGTTTATATTTTTAAAGGGCAGTTATTTCTGTTAGGAGGCTTAATTAATTTGTCAAACGTTTTTGCCATCCGATGTCTTTCATTAGTTTATCTGGATTCGGTTTCACTCGTGCTGTAAATTTGATTTCTTACAAGATGCTCACTTCGCAGCCGCACCTCGCAAACCCCCCACCACGCATCCCCCTTCTCATAGGAACTGTGGTCTACAGCTGCTGGAGGTGTCTACTGCAAAGCCCCAACCTGGGGAACCTCAGTGCACTGGACTTGATTTTGTTGTTGGAGCTTCTTTTTTTACTTTGTAGTCAATGTATTTTTTATGAATGCATGTAGTTTTTGAAGCTGTGCTTTTTTGGAACATTAACTCTGTGTAATGGACTCTCAAAGAGATGAAGGTACTGGAGCGCTTTTTTTGAGCACCAGGTACATTACACAACGACACATTAATTTTTTTGGTAGGCATGGGGAGATTAAGTGATTTGCACAGAATCACAGGATGTTGAGCTGACGCCGAGAGTGGTTCCCCAGCACTAAAGTTGGCAGCTCTGGCCGTTACGCCACATCCAAGCCATTGCACTCTTACTCCGAGCCTTGCTTTCCTCAGCTGTTTGACGGAGGGCGCTTTAAGCACATCATGCAGAGATGTAGGAAGGATGCATGTGCCTGCTGGGGGAGGTGTCCATCTGTAAACTTGCACTGACCTCTAGCACTTGTTACACTTGTTAGCACTGTCTGGGCATAGGTCACAGCTCATTAGTACCGGGTGAACACCCAAATATAGCAATAGCAACAGAAAGGTGACCAGTCAACCTTTGCAAAGGGCATTCCAATGTGCAGCAACACGTCACTGCATTTTAAGTAACTTTTGAACCGTTTAGGCTAGAAACTTTTTTTTTCAATCTGCACATTATGCATCTGATGATGGATTATGTGTCAAATGTGGCAAATCCACAATTGTGTGAAAAACGCCGTTACTGCACATATTGCCTTTCTCAATAAACAAGTCATAACACTTTTACGAAGTTTTAGTAACTTATATTACAGAAGTACTCATCAAGCTAAAATTTACAACGCTTGTTACTGTATCCACTGTCTTAAATCCTTCTATCACTCTTCTTCTTCATAGTGTGTTCAGGTATCTTTTACCAGCACCAAATCCCTATGTTTAATATATGTTTCATTATCATTCCTCTTGTTTTCCTCAATGACCAGTTTTTTCCTGTTCTTACTGCCACATTCTACCTTGGTAGGTGAAGATCTTAAAGTGGAAAAAGAATTTGCCAAGGATTCTTCCAGAGTGGGTAGCTTGAAAGACGAGAGCAAGGTGATCAATGGAAGAAAGGATGACAGTAAGCTGGAGCGGCCTCGCTTCATGTTCAACATTGCAGATGGCGGGTTCACAGGTAAAAGATCTCCCCATCACCCTCTTCGCACTCTGATTTGACGTGTAGAGATAGCTAATCTCCATCTGTACTGTGTAGTCACATACAAACTTTTTGTGTAGCTGTATAAACAGATATTGCTTACCTGTCCCAGTCATTCTACTCCTTTCCCATGTTTCTCTTGACCAACCACTCGTAGACCCTAGTTTCACTCTTATTTATATATTAAGCTTTTATACACCATGGACTAGACTCTCACATCAGGATAACAGAGCGCTTAAACTGAAGAGATGTAACATATATTATAACATTAAACATAGTAAAGAAATGAGCATAAGGAACATCAACGGTAAAACAATCAAATGTAGTAATGAGGGAAAATTGGGTGTATTACATAGTACTGAGTAAAAAAGCAATAAAGGAGTAGTCGTAGGAGAAAGGAAATAGTCCAAGTATGATGATGGCTATATCAGAACATAAGATATCTGGTATTAGGTTAGAGTAGAGACTAAAAAAGTGTGAGCTTTGGGAAAATTTGCTCATGATACATAGGTTCTCTTCCAGGGGATACTCATCAATAGTCATAAGCACTGAATTATCCCCGCCCACCTGCGGGATCCCGGAGCATATAGAAATATACATATATATATGTGTATGTTGGGGATCACAAGTGCATAGCACTTCCGCGACATACATATATACATGTATATAAATACAAAATATATATGCAGCCTAACATAATTCCAATAAGGCAAAATGCCAAAATTACAAAGGTTTTCCCTGTACAGACAATCTCCTATATACACTCTGTAATAGAGAACATACACTGTAATAGTGTCATACAAGAAAACCTTTATTTTCAGAAAAGGAAAAAACATGTAATAGCAGGCAGTTGGCCCATAGGCTGCATAGCTGAATAAATATCACCGTACAGTAAAACACTGGCACCTTGCCTTTAAGGCTTCCAAGAACTTGGACACTTTGCCTTTAAGGCCTCCAGGAGACCCTCTGCTCCCATCATGCACCACAGGTGACAGTTAGGTCAGTTCTTTTTTCCGGCTCCTTCTATGAGGATCCTGGAGCTTGAGCTAGACAGTTTTTATGACTTTCCTGTCAGGAATTGTTTTCTTCTTTGGTTTTTTGGGGTTTTTCTGTGCTGGCAGTGGTTTATTACCATTCTCTGACAAAATTTCACTCTTTTTCTGTCAGAATGCCGGCTCTTTTCCGTAAATGTCCATCCTGTGGAAAGAAGATGGCCATCTCAGATCCACACTCCATGTGTATCGCCTGTCTTCCTTCCAGTCACAAGCCTGACACTTGTTATCATTGTCAGAGGTTTTCTGCGAGGACTCTTCGCGACAGGGAGAGGATTCGCCTTCAAGCTGTGCTCGAGAGAGGAAAAGCCCGGCTGGAAAGTGGCCTTGCGTGTCAAGAGCCCTCCTCTCTTCAGGAACACCGACGTCATCATCATTCTGCCTCTTCAACATCGAGGAAACAACAGATTCCGGCCTGTTCGCCGTCGACGTCGTTGCCGCCGTCGAAGAAGCGACCAACACAATCTCCGACGTCGAGACGGCGTGAGTCTCCGTCGTCGAGAAAGGCTTTGACGTCGAAGCATACTGCCTCGGGCTCGAGGTATGTTCATGGCGAAGGTCGATCGACGTCAAAACACCCATCGACGTCGAGACATCCATCGACGTCAAGGCACTCTCCGTCGCCTCCCCGTAGGTCGACGTCGAGGAGTTTGCCGACGGCAAAGGTGCCTCGAGACCAGTCGACGTCGAAGACTTCGAGGCCATTGACGTCGAGGAGGCGAGAGCATTCGACGTCGAAGTCACTGAGTAGACGGTCGACGTCGAGGACATCTTTGAGGGAGGTGAGGTCGCCGTCGAGGACAGCGAAGTCCTTAACTCCTACCCATCATCCCACGTCAAGGGAGAGGTCGACGTCGAGGGAAAAGCACAGGTCGACGTTGAGGCGCTCGACGTCAAGAGCTAAAGAGCCTGCTGTTGCCTCGATGAGGTTAGAGCTGCATCTCTATCGTCCTCAAAATCTGGATCTTCTCCAGGACTGCGTATTGTCCAGATCTCCCCGGAGGGCTCTCCGGTGGTTGGTGAAGATGCACGGCACAGGAAGTCTAGGGCCCTCAGTAGCCCGGGGTCGGACTTTTCCCGTACCTATTCTCCCTCACGTTTGTCCAGGGATTCTCCATCCCCTAAAACACCTCGAAGATCAAGGTCACCGACTGTGGTTTCTTCCAGAAGGAGGAGTCCAAGCAGATCACGATCTCCACATGCCCGCCATGCTCGTTCAAGGGACAAATCTCGCTCTTATCATTCTTCTCCGAAGAGAAGACGGCATAGATCTCCCACCTGGTCTTCTCCCACCAGGTCCTCTATCAGAGATTATTCTCCAACATTGACGGCTACACCTCCATCAAGAGTTTCTCCAATTGATGACCTCAGCACCTTTAATGAGGTTCTCTGTAGAGGAGCGAATAAGTTGAACATCTCTATGTCTGTCCCGGCTGTTTCCTCCTCAGTGATTTTCGAGACTCTTCATCATCGCTCCTCGGCTCGGCCTTTACTTCCTCTTGTCCCAGGCCTTCTCGAACCTGCTATGCAGACCTTTTTGACACCGGCAACGGTGGGAGCTGTTCCTTCCCGAATAGCTAAGAAGTACAAGGCTCCGGACCAAGATCCTTTGTTCCTTCGATCGGATTCTCCTCCGGATTCCATCATTGTGGCGGCTGCTAGAAAGACGCACTCATCTATGTCTTCCTCCTCTGCGCCTCCGGATAAGGATAGTAAACTGATGGACTCTTTAGGTAGAAGGATGTGCAACACTTCAGCTTCTATCATGAAGGTCGCCAGTGCCTCCGTTCTGCTGGGGAGGTATGAAAGATCCTTGTGGGATTCACTGGGACGTTTTGCGGACAAACTCCCAAAAGAGGACCAGCAAGACTTCTGAGAAATACTGCAAGAGGGAGGTCTGGTGGCTAATCAGGTGATTAGTGCTTCCGCTGACTCATCCGATCTGGCTGCCCACGGATACTCCCATGGTATCTGTTCGAGGCGTTCTGCCTGGTTACGCTTGACTGGCCTCAAACTCGACGTCCAGCGGAAGATAATCAACCTGCCTTTCAATGGGTCTTCTCTCTTCGGGCCGCATGCGGACGAAGAAATGGCGAAGATGAAAGCAGAGCTGGACATGGTGAAAGCTGTGGGTCTCAAGAAACAGAAGGAGTTTCGTAGGCGCTTCCGCCCCTACGATAAACGCCTGTTCCAACAGAGGGTTCAAACCCCTCAGTGGTCGGCTCAGGGTCAGCAGCAGCAGCAGAGGTCTCACTTCCAGCAACGGAGACCAGGAAGAGGAAGAGGGACCAATAGACAGCAGGCCTCTACCTCAAAGTAGCCATCAAAGCAATGAGAGAGTGCTTCCTCTAAACACGTGTGCCACTCCGGTAGGAGGAAGTATCGCATATCGTCTGGAGGAGTGGAGAAACATAACCAACGACAAATGGGTGTTGAATATTGTTCAAAATGGATACTTGATACGGTTCAAGATCCCACCTCCATCGGTTCCTCCGGACGGAGGAGTCCGCTTGTGTCATCACATTTTACACGAGGAAGTAAACAGTCTTCTACAGAAAAAGCCATAGAATACGTCCCTGTTCATCAGAGGCGCCAGGGGATATACTCTCGATATTTCCTGGTCGAAAAAGAGGTCCGACAGTAGAATACAGACCAATTCTGGACTTGCGCATCTTGAACAAATACATCCGCAAAGAGAAATTTCGGATGCTTGCCCTGCACCAGATCTTCCCCCATCTACATCAAGGAGACTGGATGTGCTCCATAGATCTGCAGGACGCTTATTTCCACATTCCAGTGTCCAGGAAACATCGAAAATTTCTCCGTTTTCAAGTTGCTCTACGTCATTTTCAGTTCCGAGTCCTACCTTTCGGACTGAAGTCAGCCCCACGGACATTTTCAAAGTGCATGGCAGTGGTGGCGGCTTTTCTCCGCAGACGCAAAATATTCGTTTACCCGTATCTGGACGACTGGCTCCTGAAGAGTTCAACTCCATCCCTGCTTCAGTCTCATCTTTCCTATAGTCTCCAGTTACTGAAGAAGTTGGGTCTACGAGTCAATTTCAAAAAATCGATTCTCAATTCGACCCAGAACATTCACTACCTAGGGTCGTCGCTGGACACCGCGGAGGCAAGCGCGTGTCCTTCGGCGGAGAGGTTTTCATCAATCGGGATCAAATGCCGAGAACTCCTGCAGACTCACCACCCAACAGTCCGACAAGTGTCCTCTCTCCTGGGGTCCATGGCTTCCTGCATCTTCATAGTTCCCAATGCCAGATTGCACATGCGTCCCCTGCAGCAAGCTCTGGAAGACCAGTGGGTGCAAGCGTCAGGCAGCTGGGAGGATCGGATCACTCTGTCCCAGTCTGCCAGGGACTCCATCATGTGGTGGACAAAGCGGTCACATCTAATGAAAGGTGTTCCCTTCCATCAAGAGACTCCGACTCAAACTATAGTGACAGACGCCTCCCTGCAAGGTTGGGGGCTCATATGAATCACCTTCAAGTGCAAGGGCTGTGGTCGGACACAGAGAGGGGATACCATATCAATTTTCTGGAGTTGAGGGCCGTCCAACTAGCCCTCAAATCTTTCTTTCCGTCTCTTCAGTCCAACTCCCTCTTCATTCAGACAGACAACACCACGACGATGTTTTATCTGAACAAGCAGGGAGGCACCAGGTCCAGAATTCTGTCCCAGGAGGCACAAGCCATTTGGAAGTGGTTTCTGGCACGGCATCTCACCATCACGGCTGTCCATGTGCCGGGCGTCCTAAATGTACAGGCGGACTTCCTAAGCAGAGAGTTCGTAGAAGCGCACGACTGGGTGCTAAACACCGAAGTGGCTCAGGATATCTTTCAAAGATGGGGTGTGCCGGACATAGACTTGTTCGCAGATGCAACAAACGCCAAATGCCCCGTCAACGCGTCCAGGTATCACCAACCAGGTTCAAGCGGGAATGCTCTGTTGATAAGATGGTCTCAGAGCTTACTCTACGCTTTTCCTCCACTGCCTCTCATTCCAAAAGTGATCACGAAGTTCTACAAGACCAACTCCAGGATGATTCTGATCGCTCCGGAGTGGCCACGCCAGTGGTGGTATCCGGATCTTCTACAACTTTCCGAAGTTCCGCAACAGAGATTGCCTTGCCGTCCGGACCTTCTATCCAAGAGCCAGGGGAGTGTGTTTCACCCCAACCTTCCTTCCCTCAGGCTGACAGCATGGCTCCTGAAGTCTTGCAGTATGGACACTTAGACTTGCCAGCGGACTGTATGAACATCCTTAAGGAAGCGAAAAGACCTTCTACCAGGGCTTCCTACGCTTTCAAGTGGAAACGTTTTTACCTATGGTGTTTGAATAATGGTCATGACCCAGTTAGAGGACAGGAACTGGTCATTTTGCCGTATCTCTTACACCTGGCTAAGTCGGGCCTGCAGTTTACATCTATCAAGGTACACTTAGCAGCAATAACGGCATATAGAAAATCACCTTCACAGGGTTCTTTTTCAAAATGCCAGTGGTGAAAGATTTTCTTGAAGGGTTAAAAGGTATATCCACCAGTACGAGCCCCTTCTCCTCCTTGGGAGCTCAACGTGGTCCTTACCAAACTGATGGGCGCACCTTTTGAACCAATACACAAGTCCTCCCTGCAGCACTTGTCCTGGAAAGTGGCGTTTTTGGTTGCTATCACGTCGGCTCGTAGAGTCAGCGAGATACAAGCATTATGTTGTAAGGAACCCTACACTGTTTTTCACTCAAATAGGGTAGTTCTCAGAACTCATCCAAGTTTTCTGCCGAAAGTGGTTTCAGATTTCCACATTAATCAGGTTATCACCTTGCCTACCTTCTTCTCTAATCCTTCTACACCTCCTGAAAGGGCCTTACACTCGTTAGACCTTAAGAGGGTGTTGAAGTTTTATCTGGTTAAGACCAAGGTAATAAGAAAGACCGACCGCTTGTTTGTCAACTACGGTCCCATTAATACAGGATTGGCAGCTTCTAAAAGGTCTATTTCAAGATGGATAGTCTCCTGCATATCTCTAGCTTATCAATTAGCTAATAAGTCTCTTCAGGGAAAGCCTAAAGCGCACTCAACCAGAGGAAAGGCCTCTACTACGGCCCTCCTCAGGAACGTCCCTATAGCAGAAATCTGCAAAGCAGCTACATGGCGGTCTGTTCATACTTTCTCTCGCCATTACTGGTTAGATTCAGATGCTCAGGAGGATGCCCAAGTGGGGCAAGCCTCACTGAGGAATTTATTCGCTTAATGTCATGTTAAGATGATCTGTTTTTCAATACTATTTGCTCGTCCGCGAGGTAGTGGGTATGGGCTTGCTACTCTATTCAGTGCTTATGACTATTGATGAGTATCCCCTGGAAGAGAAGGATCTGAAAGAGACACGTTAGTGACAGAATCTGAAAGAGACACGTTAGTGACAGATTCCTTACCTTAGAATATCCCCAGGCCTCAGGCTGGATCCGGAAAGTTTTTGCGTAGCAGTACCCTTGCGCGTCGGTAGGCGGCGTCGTGCGGCTCCGGAGCCGTCGTCGGCGTCGTGATCGCCGGGATGACGTCGCGGGCAGTACTTAGGCGCCGCCCCTGCGCGCTGACGTCAGTTCTGTTCTTCTTTTCCGCGCCAGCAAGCGCAGATCCGGGAAGAGCAGTGCCCTAGTCATTTTTGACTAACTTTTTGGTGAATTTTTTCACTGTTTCTTCGAATCGACTTCAAGGTGTCGTAGGGATGCCCGGCTTTAAACGTTGCGGCGCCTGTGCTCGGATGATGTCCATCACAGACCCGCATCAGGAGTGTCTCTTCTGCCTCGGCCGAGGCCACGACACGGAGTCGTGTTCCGACTGCCGGGCCCTCAACCTGAAAGCTTTGCGAGAGCGGTCTCGAAAGCTCCTCGAGGCCCGGCATTCGGCTCCGCGCCACACCAAGCCCCGGTCGCGTGAGAGGTCGAGGGGTCGGTCGCGGAGTCCTCACTGGTCGTCGGCATCGAAGTCTTCGTCGTCCGGTAAGTCCAAGCATAAAAAGTCCAAAAAGCATCGTCGCTCTAGGACTTCGCCTCGCCGGTCTCGCGACTCGGCTGAGGCCCCTCCCGGCACCGTCCCCGCCGCCCCGGACATGCCTGTGGAGTCGCCCCCGCAATACCCGTCCTTCCCGGGTTCGGGGGCGTATCCGGGCCAAATAAAGGAATTCCTGTCGGCCATGGCCCGCCTCTTCGGGCCTCAAGGTCCCTCCGGTGCGCCTTCGGGCCCTGCGGGCCCTGATGGGGTTGCCCCGGCGTCGCCGACGGCTCCGGCCCCGGCGTCGCCCATGCCTCCAGCCTCGATCCCGGCTCCGGCCCCGGCCTCGATCCCGGCTCCGCAACCCCCATCGACGCCGGTCGACCTAACCACGCCTCCGCCGACGCCGATGTCTCCGGTGCCATTCTCGACGCCGCCTGGGGCTCCGGGCGGCGTCGTCCCCCAGTTCCTTCCGGCTCCGGACATGAACCCGGACCGACGTCGCTCGACGCCGGTTCCGGCGCCGATGAGACCTTGGGTCCCAAATGTCCCTCCTCCTCCTTATTTTGAACCAGAGGAGGACCAGGAGGCCTGGGAGGGGTCTGATGACCCTCTGGCACAACAGTGTCAGTACGATGAGGACTGGACAGAGGATCTAGGGGATGCCAGTGGTCTAGATACTTCCCCTGACACTGGCATGCTGTCTCCTCCCGTGGCTACGGAGGAGGGAGCCAATTTTGCAACGGTGTTGCGTAGGGCGGATGGAGCCTTACATCTCCAACTCCCTACTGTGGCGGTCAAGACTAATCTCTTGACAGAGGTGCTTCAGCCGGCAGCCTCCTCTACGGAGACTGTGCTGCCGTTTAACGATGCCCTCACTGACGTTCTTTTGGGCGCCTGGTCCAAGCCCAACACAGGGGCTCCTGTGGATAGGAACGTGTCCCGACGCCATCGCCCAGCTCCGGGCGACCCCCTATTTCTGTCTGTCCACCCCACTCCTGAGAGCTTGGTTGTCCAAGCCTCCGCTTCCCAAACCGCCTTCCCTACCGCCCCTCCGGATAGGGAATCCAAACCCCTGGACAAATTTGGGAAGAAGGGTTTTTCTTCCTCCAGTGCTGGCTTGCGGTCCATCAACACCGCTTGTCTTTTGGGCCGATATACCCACTCCTTGTGGGATTCGGTGGCATCTGTTTTGCCCCAGTGTTCTGAGGAGGTCCAGACACTGCTTTCCCGCGCCATTGCGGAAGGAAGGGATGCGGCCAAATACACAATACGATGTGGCCTTGATACCGCCGACTCGCTGGGCAGGTCTATTGCAACGACGGTGGCGCTGCGTCACCACGCCTGGCTGAGAACCACTGGTTTTTCAGGGGATGTCCAGAATACTCTCATGGACATGCCCTTTGATGGAGCTCGGTCTTTTGGGTCCAAAGCAGACCATGCGTTGGAGCGCTTTAGGACTCACGGGCTACTGCCAAGTCCCTGGGCCTTTCTGCTACACGCCCTCCGCTAACTTCTGCTTTTCGCCCCTATCGTGGCCACGGAAGGGGCGCCCAGTCACGTCAGCAGCCCAGCCACCGGCCCGCGCAGCAGGCGTCTTCGCGTGGCCAAGGACGTGGATACCGCCGTGGCGGTTCGGGCAACCAGCGTGCGGGTCAGGCCACCACCTCCAACCCGTCCGCGGCCTCCAAGCCCTCCTAGTCCCTCCTTTCAGGTGCACAGCACGCCAGTAGGGGGCAGGGTCCGCCATCACCTTCACCACTGGCGTCCCATCACCTCGGACAGGTGGGTCTTGGACATTGTCCGAAGGGCTACTCCCTCCCCTTCGAGACCACCCCCCAGCCATGCCACCTCAATTCCACCGCATGTCAGGGATCACTTGGTGCTTCTGCAGAAGGAAGTCACGGCCCTCTTGGCCAAGAGGGCCATCGAGCATGTTCCGACCCCAGAAGTAGGGCGTGGTTGCTACTCCCACTACTTTCTGGTGCCCAAAAGGACAAGGAGGACATGCGTCCTATCTTGGACCTCCGGAACGTCAATCGCTTCCTCCGGAAGGAGAAGTTCAAGATGCTCACCCTAGCTCAGGTCTTGACTGCCCTCGACCCTGGAGACTGGTTGGTAGCGTTGGACTTGCAGGACGCCTATTTCCACATCCCCGTCCTGCCGGCCCACCGGCGTTACCTTCGGTTCACGGTAGGCCTCGAGCATTTTCAGTTCACCGTGCTCCCCTTTGGCCTTACCAGTGCCCCTCGGGTGTTCACGAAAGTGATGGCGGTGGTCGCTGCTCATCTGTGCCGGGCAGGGGTTTCAGTCTTCCCCTACCTCGACGACTGGCTGCTGAAGGCGGGCTCGTCCCAGGCAGTCGTCTCCCACCTCCAGACTACGGCCGAACTCCTGCACTCGCTGGGGTTCTCCATCAATGTGCCGAAGTCGCATCTGATTCCTTCTCCACAGCTCCTTTTCATCGGAGCAGTTCTGGACACGACGCAGTTTCGGGCCTATCCTCCCGAACGGCGAGTCCGGGATATTCAGGCTATGATTCCGATCTTTCAGCCTTTATCCTGGGTTTCGATGCACGGATGACCCTGAGGCTGCTGGGCCTCATGGCCTCCTGCATCCTGCTGGTCAATCATGCCAGATGGCATTTGCGGGCTCTTCAGTGGGACCTGAAGTTCCAGTGGGCGCAGCACCAGGGCAACCTGTCCGATCACGTCCAGATCTCGGAGGGGACTGCAAAACAGTTGCAGTGGTGGCTCTCGAACCGGCAATGGGTCATGGGCAGATCCCTCTCCCTTCCCCAGCCAGAGCACACAGTTGTGACGGACGCGTCCCTTCTGGGATGGGGCGGTCACATGGGAGAGGCGGAGATCAGAGGCCTCTGGTCTCCGGCGGAGTCCCGGCTCCATATCAACCTTCTGGAGCTCCGCGCGATCCGACTTGCACTCAAGGCATTCCTTCCCTCTGTCAAAGGGAAGGTAGTGCAGGTGTTCACAAACACCACCGCCATGTGGTACTGCAACAAACAAGGCGGGGTGGGGTCTTGGACCCTTTGTCAGGAGGCTCTGCGCCTCTGGACATGGCTGGAACATCAGGGCATGTTCCTGATGGTTCAACACCTGGCAGGTTCCCTGAACGCCAGGGCGGACGAACTCAGCCGCAGGTGCATGATGAATTACGAATGGCGTCTTCACTCGGAAGTGGTGCAAGGACTCTTTCTACAGTGGGGAGAGCCTTGGTTAGATCTATTCGCCACCGAAGAGAACGCGCAATGTCATCAGTTCTGCGCGTTGGAATTTCCAAGGCGGCATTTGCTCGGCGACGCTTTTCGTCGCGAGTGGAGTTGCGGTCTGTTGTACGCCTTTCCGCCTATACCACTTCTACCCAGAGTGTTGAAGAAGATTCGGCACGACCGGGCCCAAGTCATTCTTGTGGCTCCGGACTGGGCTCGAAGAGTTTGGTATCCCGAGCTACTCAATATGAGCGTAGATCCCCCGATCCGTCTGCCTCTTCGGGAGGATCTTCTGTCGCAGCAGCAGGGGACGGTCCTCCACCCGAACCTGTCCAGTCTACACCTGCTTGCGTGGAGATTGAGCGGCGGCAGTTGATTCCTTTCGACTTGCCTCCCGAAGTTTGTGATGTGATTCTGGCAGCCAGGCGTCCCTCCACTAAGGTGGTATACGCCTGCAGGTGGAACAAATTTGTGGCATGGTGCACAGCAAAGGCTCTGGATCCCCTTTCTGCCCCTCTTTCTGAGGTCCTTCTGTTCCTTCTCTCTCTGGCCCAACAGGGTTCTGCCCTGGGTACCATCAAGGGTTATCTTTGTGCTATCTCGGCCTTCCTCAGGCTCCCTGATCAGCCCTCCCTTTTCAAGTCCCCTGTTGTTAACAGGTTCTTAAAAGGCATTACTCACCTCTTCCCTCCTGTTCCGTTTGTGATGCCTCAGTGGGACTTGAACTTGGTTCTTACCTTTTAATGTGCGCTCCCTTTGAGCCTCTACATAACTGTCCTCTTCGTCTTCTCACTCTGAAGACAGCCTTTCTGGTGGCCATCACCTCTGCTCGGCGGGTGAGTGAGCTCCAGGCTCTATCTTGCAAACCTCCCTTTCTGTCTGTTCATCCAGACAAGGTTGTTCTTCGGACGCGTCCGTCCTTCTTGCCAAAGGTGGTTACTGCTTTCCACATTGGGCAGACCATCACTTTGCCCACCTTCTTTCCGCCTCCGCATCCTTCCAGAGAGGAAGAGAGGCTCCTCCGTCTGGACCCAAAACGTGCGCTCTCCTTCTATATCGACCGCACAAAACACTTCCGGGTGGATGACCAGCTCTTTGTTGGCTGCGTGGGCGCCAAAGGTCGGGCGGTGCACAAGAGGACCATCTCCCGCTGGGTTACCTTGTGCATCAAGACCTGCTATTCTTTGGCTAAGAAGGAGCCTCCTGTTCGTGCCCATTCCACCAGGGCAACGGCTCCTACCACGGCCTTGGGCCGCGGTGTTCCGCTGCCGGTTATCTGTCAGGCAGCTACGTGGGCCTCGCTGCACACGTTTACAAAGCATTACTGCCTTGACAGTCAGGTCCGGAGGGACGGCTTCTTTGGCCGTTCTGTCCTCCAGGACTTCCTTGTCTGATCTTTGTTCGCAGACCCACCACCGGTGTTGGTATTGCTGGGGTATCTATTCTAAGGTAGGAATCTGTCACTAACGTGTCTCTTTCAGATGCACAAGTTACTAACTTGTGTAACGATATATCTGTAAGAGACAGTAGTTAGTGACAGATTCCTACCGCCCACCCATCCTCCCGTTCTGCGAACTGATTTCTAGGGTTAAGGACATCCCTTTCAGGGCCCTAGTATTTTTCAGACACCTATGTCAGCTTCTTGCATGGCTCTGCGTCTCCTGGCGCGGAAAGTCGTGTACAGAACTGACGTCAGCGCGCAGGGCGGCGCCTAAGTACTGCCCGCGACGTCATCCCGGCGATCACGACGCCGACGACGGACGCGGAGCCGCACGACGCCGCCTACCGACGCGCAAGGGTACTGCTACGCAAAAACTTTCCGGATCCAGCCTGACGCCTGGGGATATTCTAAGGTAAGGAATCTGTCACTAACTACTGTCTCTTACAGATATATCGTTACACAAGTTAGTAACTTGTGCATTAGTTACTTACCTGTAATCCTAGTTCTCTTCCAGGGGTATACTCATCAGAGTCATAAGCAACCCTCCCTCCTCCCCGGACGAGCATTTTTAGTATATATTTCGGTAGTGATTGCATTTTATAATCAGATTGCTACAAGTTAGTACACCGTGCAAAAAGAACTGACCTAACTGTCACCTGTGGTGCATGATGGGAGCAGAGGGTCTCCTGGAGGCCTTAAAGGCAAAGTGTCCAAGTTCTTGGAAGCCTTAAAGGCAAGGTGCCAGTGTTTTACTGTATGGTGATATTTATTCAGCTATGCAGCCTATGGGCCAACTGACTGCTATTACATGTTTTTTCCTTTTCTGAAAATAAAGGTTTTCTTGTATGACACTATTACAGTGTATGTTCTCTATTACAGAGTGTATATAGGGAGATTGTCTGTACAGGGAAAACCTTTGTAATTTTGGCATTTTGCCTTATTGGAATTATGTTAGGCTGCATATATATTTTGTATTTATATACATGTATATATGTATGTCGCGGAAGTGCTATGCACTTGTGATCCCCAACATACACATATATATATGTATATTTCTATATGCTCCGGGATCCCGCAGGTGGGCGGGGATAATTCAGTGCTTATGACTTTGATGAGTATACCCCTGGAAGAGAACTAGGATTACAGGTAAGTAACTAATCCTTCTCTTCCAGGGGATCCTTATCAAAGTCATAAGCACTAAATAGCCCTGCCCACACACGGGGATCTCTGAGCACTTCTTAAACATTATATATATATATATATATACATATATATATATAACACTTATATATAACACTTAATCAAGTGGTACACCTTGCACTAATTCAAGCAACCTTTATGGTGGTTTTAGTGGTCTTTGATAATCAAAGTGGTAGCTGTGGAGAGCAGCCTTCAGGCTTATCTTGAAGGAGTGTTAAGCAGCTTGTTTAATCTGTAGTGTAAGTTAGATGAAAAGAAACCACATAGTGTTTATCATAAATATGTCAATTAATTACAACACCATATCACTATCGCATTGGTATATCTCCTACCCGGAGACATCAACACAATACACAAAAATACTTCAAAAGCAATCAGATAAGTAGCACAAATTACAGTGGTCTTCAGTGGGGAGACCAAACCATATACTAAAAAAATGAAATGCGAAATGCAGAAGAGAACGGGACTTGGGCCAGATGACCGAGAGTAGCCGGGGACAAAAGGAACCACCCAAGGCAAGTACCCAGGAACCCCACGGAGGCTGTGTGCAGAGTGGACACACAGCCCCCGGCCCAATGGAATTCAAAGGAGAAGTTGCGGTTGCAGTTTTAAGGAAGAAAGACCCTTCGCGGAGGACCCTGAAGAAACCCATTGGAAGACAGAAGGTTGGAGAGCCACCCCACCCGTGGATGCTCCAGGAACCAGTTTACCTGCACCAGGGAAGCTTGGTGCATAGGGGTGAAGTGATGTCACAACCTGCCATAGACACCAGTGGAGGACTTCGAAGAAGATGCTTCTGGAGAAGAATGTGAAGGAGTCCTGTGGAATCCAAGAGTGGATTCTGGAAGTGAAGAACCTGCAAGCCGAGGGGATAGAGTCTATGCCTCTCCGAGGTGACCAGGCGGCACGAATTCGCAATGCCCATCGATGCCGGGAGGTTCTGAAGAGTCAATGGTGACCTTGTCGCTACAGCTGTGAGGACCAGGTGACACTGAGGAAGACCAGGAGTTGTGCACAAGCTTTCCCACGTCGGTGACTAGGTGGTCGGTGTCCGGCGGGACCACCAACAAACCTTGGTAGCCGCAACTGATGTGGAAGACAAAGAAGGACCAACATTGGGACAAGCAAGGTCCAAGGGACTCACCAACAGCAGGAGAGTCAGAGCAGGCCCCGAGCAAGCAGGGGAGCCCACTGAAGCAGTAGAAGACCCTCAGGAGGACCCACAATCTGAAGGCACAGGAGTCGCAAGAAGACCTTGAGCAGCTCACCAAAGATGAAGGCCCACAATGCATAGGATGCTATGAGAATGCTGATCTTGGAGGGAAGAGATGCTGGAGACTGGAGCTTATTGTAGCCCGAAGATCTCTGGAGTGCAGGGCCAACAAGCCTTGGCATCGGCAAGTTGACGAGATGCACAGGGGTTCGGTCCCAGCGGTTCCAACGAGGGATACTGGACTCAAAATTGCAGAGAAGACAGGTCAGGCCTCTTGGGAGTTGCAGAACCACCACCTGTGTTGCTGAGCCTCCAGAAATCTGTAGGACTACAGGAGCAGCAGACCAGTCAGCTTCGTTGCGGTGCCTGCAGATGCAGGGGAGTGACTCCTTCACTCCAAGGGAGATTTCTTCAGGTGTCCTTGATGCCCACAGGTCTGTTGAAGAACCTGGAAGAAGCACAGACACAGGCGACGAAGAAGACTTGAAGACCAGGAGCAGCAGGAGTCTTCCTTGGTGCAGTCTCGAAGTCCAACGAAGTCCAAGTGTCCAGACGATTGAAGAAGGACATAATTTCAGGGTTGAGTCTTGTCCCACGACTAATCTAAGGACCCACCTGTAGGTAAGCCCTTAAGTACCCTAAGGGAAGGGTTGAGACAACTCTGGGGTCCCTCCCAGAGGAGGGGCTGGACAGAGGGGAGGATACTCCCATTCCTTTGCCCAGTTTTATGCCAGAGTGGGAGCCAAGGGTTCCCTAAACTGGTTCAAACTGAAGTGTGCAAGGAGGGCACCATATGTGCCCTTCAAAGTAGTCTGGTGGCGCGGGTAAGCGTCCCCACCCCAGCTCAATACACTAAGTCCTTTCTGGGAGGTGGTCACACCTCCCTGCGACAGGAAACCTCTTGTTCTACCTTCCCCTGTTCGAGCTCAGCTCAGAAGCAGGAGGGAAGAATTCTGTCTGTGGTCGGCAGCAGCACTAGCTTGCTTGCAGACCCTTAAAGGCTGTTACTGGGAGTACAGGGGGATCCCCTAAGGAGCGCCCCAGTACATGGGATCACACTTCCAGCACCGGAAATGGTGTTGGGGTATGATTCCAACATGTTTGATACGAAACATGACCGGGTTCGGTGCAGCCACTATATAGTTAGACATATCGTAATGACTGATGTCCACTATATGTATTATAATGGCTGACCGCACTTACAAAGCCTGGAGAATTGACTCCGGGGTTTGTAGGGGTGTCCTGCTCATGCAGGGGCACCCTCACACTTATAGCCAAACACCATGCCCTCAGGACTGAAGAGCCTGCCATAGTGGTGACTTATAGGTATTAAGTGCAGCGACCTCAGATATAAGGAAACATATATCTGTTGTGAGAGGTGTAAGCACCTGCTCACACAGGCTGCAATGGCAGGCCTGTAGTCACAGTTTAAGTGGACTCCCATGGGTGACATAATACATGCTGCAGCCCATGGGAGACTCCTGGTGTACCTATGCCCTGGGTACCTTAGTACCATATACTAGGGACTTATAAGGGTACACTAGTAGCCAATTGTGGAGGTATCAAAGCACTTACCATAACCAATTTAGGGGAGAAAGCACAGTTGCTAGGATCCTTATCAGAAGGATCCCAGCAGACTAAGTCAAAAACACACTGACACCAGGCAAAAAGTGGGGGTAACCATGCTAGAAGGATCCTACCTTCCTACAATATATATAGATATATTTTTTTTTTGTTGGACCTGGCCCTTTTTGCCGGGTTATCCATAAACGTTTTGCCTTTGTCCTGTATTTTTCCGACCTGTTTTTGTTAGCTTTAGGACTCTGGGCACTTTACCACTGCTGATCAGTGCTAAAGTGCATGTGCTCTCGTTTTCCATGATTGGCATATTTGATAAACTAGTAAGTCCCTAGTAAAGTGCACCAGGTGTGCCCAGGGCCTTTAAATCAAATGCTACTAGTGGGCCTGAAGCACTGATTGTGCAACCCAGATGAGTAACCCTCAAATGTGTCTCAGACTTGCCACAGCAGTGTCTGTGTGGGCAGTTTTAAACGGCCATGTCGACCTGGCAAGTACACCCACTTGCCAGGCCCAAAACTTCCCTTTTTCTACATGTAAGTCACCCCTAAGGTAGGCCCAAGGTAGCCCCATGGGCAGGGTGAAGTGTATTTACCAGGTAGGACATGTACTGGTGTTTTTTAGATGTCCTAATACTGCCAGGTTCGTGTTTCACTATCGCAAGGACTATCTCTCCCATGCGGTAACATGGGGAATTGCCTTGAAATATCTTTCAAGTGTAATTTCCCGTTGGCAACAGACAGAGATTTGGAGTTTGTGGCCTCTGAACTCACAATTTCAAAATGCATCTTTTTGCGAAGTTGGTTTTTAAATTGTGTGTTTGAAAATGGCACTTTTAGAAAGTGGACATTTTCTTGCTTAACCATTCTGTGCCTCTGCCTGTCTGTAGAACAAACATCTGGGTTGGCTGACAGTTGGGCTCTTGTGCATTCACTCTAGATAGTCATACAAAGGGAGCTGAGGTGTGCCCTGCATATCCTGATGGCCCATCTCCAGGCTGATGGGTCTTCCTGAGTTAGAGTAGTGGGAGGAGTTGTCACTGACACCTGAATAGGGCTGTGCCTGTCCTCACACAAAGCTGTCTCCACCCTCCTGTAGTGTGTGAGCCAGGCCAGGGAGAGGCAGGGTCTTGTGCACTACAAAGACTTTCCTTTGAAGTTTGACTACTTCAAAGGCAGAAAGTGGTATTAGTATTGGACCTCTGACACCCCAAAATCAGAACACTTCAATATACAAGAAGAAGGAATTTCATAGAAGGTACAGACCTTATTACAAAGAAAATAAGCAGATAGACGCCATTGGCAAGAAGATGTGTGGAACTGTCGCGAAGTCGCGGATCCGCTACAGGACGTGGATGAAAGGGAAGCAGAAGACAATCAGTTCCCCCCTTCTATTGTGCCTCTTCTTTACTTTCAGCCCCACCGCCCACTTGCTTCATTCCTTCGTGAAGAAGAACACGACAAAGACGAAGGTCCCTTTAAGAGTCAGGACTTACAGGACTATCGCACCTCCTACGCTAACAACATCACAGAGACAGGAAGACCAATGGATACCATTACCCACCGGACATTTTTTTTAAACTCCGGAATAACAGAGAAGCCGGAAACCATTGAGAGCGATGACGAGACGCCGACACGGCAGGAAGAGCAGAAGAAGGACGTATGCGGGTCTTGCGGCATCGAGAACAAACCGGACCTCAGGTCGGAGGAACTACTTCAACAAGAGCCTCCATTCCCTATTCCGAGACCAGAAGAGACCCCCGACCTTGACTTACCCGAAGAAGATGTGTACGCACAAAGAAGCCGACGGTGTCGCGAGCTGTCCTGCCACGTTCCTGGAGGAGTTAATCTATGGGGACTGGTAAGGAGGAGGGAGGAAAGAGCGAACAACTGGGAATAAGGGAGGAGAAAACACTTTTAGATTAAGGCACTATCGAACTGGTGGAGGAAACTTCTTTAAGGGTGAATATCCCCAGTCACCACCCCGTCTTTAAAAACATGGCTTAAAAAGAGAAAAGAAAACTTACCAGGGTCTCTGTTCTTTCCGAGGCACCCACACCGCCTGGCGCAGAAGAAGACGACTCTTGCAGGACCCTGAAAAGAAAAGAAATAGAGGAACACTGTAAAAGTGATAGCAAGATTGTTCACTATGAAATAAAAATAGTGAAAGACAAAGCCATTTATGCTCTCTGTCTTATTATTAACCTGCTTAAATCTTTACAGGAACATCTGCATCTTATATGAAGGTAGCGAGCTCTTCTGCTTTGCTTGGGAGGTACGACAGATCCCTATGGGATTTGCTAGCCAGATTCACGGAAAAACTGCCCAAGGAGGATGGACATGATTTTCAAGAAATTCTGAATGAAGGTGGCCTGGTGTCTAATCAGATTATAAGTACAGCTGTAGATGCGTTGGACTTAGCAGCACTTGATTATGCACACAGCATCTGTGCAAGAATATCATCTTGGCTGCGGCTCACTTGCTTGAAACCAGAAGCACAACATAGAATAATGAACCTGCCATTTTCAGGTAACACCCTCTTCGGGACCCATGCAGACGAGGAGATGTCTAGAATGAAGACAGAATTGGACACCATTAAGGCTATTGGTCTGGAAAAGAAGAAGGAATTTCATAGAAGGTACAGACCTTATGACAGGCGAAATTTTCCACAGAGGGTTCAAACCCTCCCTGGCAACAGCATCACCAGCAGGCAAGGTCGCACTTCCATCCTCGCAAACCTTCTAGAAGAGGGTCATAACAACAGCAAGCTTCAGCTGCAGGAAAACCTGCTGCTAAACAATTAATCATCACTTCCCCCTTCTCTGTTACCAACTCCAGTGCGGGAAAGTATTGTCCATCACTTGGAAGAGTGCTAATCAATCACAAAAGACAGATGGGTCTTGAATATTGTTCAGAATGGCTATTCTCTTCGCTTCAAGTCACCTCCTCCTACTGTCCCTCCAGTGAAAATATCATGGTACCAGCTGGACCTCTCACAGTCGGAGGTCAACGTTCTAATGCAGAAAGAGGCTATGGAGGTTCCATGTCATTAAAGGAAATTGGGAATTTATTCCTGTTATTTTCTAGTAAAAAAGAAAGGACCGAAACAAGAGGTCAGTTCCATCTTAGATTTGAGAGTACTAAACAAATACATATGTACAGAAAGGTTCAGAATGCTGGCCCTTCACCCAATCCGGCCATAACCACATCAAGGAGACTGGATGTGTGTGATAAACCTTCAAGATGCATATTTCCGCATTCCAATTTCCGTAAAACATCAGAAATGTCTCCTCTTTTAAGTGGAATCTTGACACTATCAGTACAAAGTACTACTATTTGGCATACAATCAGCCCCATGAACCTTTTCAAAATGAATGGCCGTGATCACAGCATACTTATGGGAACAGAAAATCTTTGTTTTTCCTTAAGTGGATGAATGGCTTATAAAGAGTTCTTCGCCATTGCAGACAAAGGAGCTTTTTCAAATTGTCACCAATCTGGGCCTCTGTATCAACTTCAAAAATTCTACAATATGCCCAGTACAAAGACTACAATACCTGGGAGCTACACTGGACACAGCCCGAAAAAATGTGTCCTTTTGAGGAGAGAATATCATCAGTCACGCTGAAATGTCGCAGTCTTCTACAGACTTACCATCCATCTGCAAGGCAGATTGCATCTCTACTGGGTTCAATGGCCTCGTGCATCTTCATAGTTCCTCGTGCAAGGTTGTACATGAGACCTCTCTGCAATGCCTGGAAGGCCAGTGGAATCAACTTTCCTACCGCTGGGAAGACATGCTGACTCTATCACAGGCTCCAGTAAGTCTTTCCCATGGTGGTCTCAGCGAAAGAATCTGATGGTGGGGGTGCCGTTCCATCAGGACCCACAAACTCAGACACTGATCACAGATGCTTCTCTTCAGCGATGGGGTGCTCACATGAGTTCCCTTCAGACTCAGGGAATTTGGTCGGACACGAAAAAGACTTACCACATCAATATAGTGGACGGAGAGCAGTTCACCTTGCACTAAAATGTTTTTTTCCAGCGATAGCAACACACTCTCTCCTTGTTCAAACCGACAACACAACAGCTATACATTATCTGGACAAGCATGGAGGGACCCATTCTTGTCCTCTGTCTCTCAAGTATCAAGCCATTTGGAAATGGTTAATAGCCAGGTACTTAATTATAACAGTCATTCATTTCCCAGGTGTTCAAAACATGCAAGCAGATTCTCTCAGTCGACACTTCAAAAACAATCATGATTGGATTCCAAAAGACGAGGTCTTCCAAGATATTTTTCACTAATGGGGATATCCTTAAATAGCAGGCGCAAACAAAAGAAAATGTCACGACTACGTGTCCAGGTTCTCCCAACCAGGTTCGAAGGGGAATGCCCTTTTAATAACTTGGTCAGGGAAATTTCTCTACGCATCTCCACCAATTCCTCTCATTCCAACAGTGATTGGCAAACTATACAAATCCAAGACCAGAATGATAACTAATAGCACCAGAACTGCCTTGCCAGTGGCGGTTCAAGGACCTTCTACTTATCCAGTATTGGGGTATCTTTCATAGATTCACATGCCTGAATCATTCCCCGTCGTCGAGGCGGGAGTCCCACAGTAAATTACAAAAGTAGTGCCAAAAGTAAATAACAGTAGAAGGCTAAAAGAAAAGGCCTAAGGCCTAAAACTTAGTAGCCTATCTACATCATTATAATGAAAAAGAACCAAAGGTTAGCTCCAACCAATCAGCTACCAGCACCCTCTAGAACACTCCCAACAGAGGCAGTTCTCCTCAGATTTTCACCGCACGTCGTGTGGAAGGGAGTCTCCCTGAGTGCCAACTCAGTTTTCTTCTCAACTTTCTTCAGCATGTCTGACAAGAAGGCCCTTTTTAGACCCTGTAGGACCTGTGATAAGAAGAGGGTCCATGTTGATGATCAACATAAGGATTGCATTTATTGCCTCCATCCTAAGCATGAGGCAAAAAATTGTAAAATCTGCCGTACCTTCCCTGCCAAAACTCTGAGGGATAGGGAGGCAAGGCTTCTTTTGTGGCTTAAATCCTCTTCGGCTGAGGAGGAAGACAGAGCCTCTACGTCTAGCAAGAGGGCTAGATCCCAGGACAGCTCTTCAAGTGAAGGACGAAAACATCACAAGTCTTCCCATGCTGTTCCTGACCCTTCACAAGGGTCACCTAAAGCTGTCACAAAAACTGTGAGTAAGACCATTATTGTGACCACTTCGGCCTCATCGTCGACAGCTACTATCTCGACGACGGCCATAACCGCTCCTATTTTATCTACCAGAATTTCTATGTCATCTAAGAAATCTGGTATTGAGGACTCTTCTGTGAGGAAACCTTCTTTGAAGGCCCCGTCGACGACCGCATCAATAACGAGTCCGTCGACGACGGTACCGTCGACGAAAACATCGTCGACGAAGAGCCCGTCTATGATAGCCCCGTCGACGACGACCCCGTCGACGAAGAGTCCGTCGACGAAGAGTCCGTCGACGAAGAGTCCGTCGACGAAGAGCCCGTCGACGACGAGCCTGTCGACGAAGACCCCGTCGACGACGACCCCGTCGACGAAGAGCCCGTCGACGAAGAGCCCGTCGACGAAGACCCCGTCGACGACGACCCCGTCGACGGTAAAAATTGGGCTTTCACAATCGACGCCTTTATTATCGGAGTCTTTCCAACTTAAGACATTCCAAAAACAGCAGGACTATACAAAAATTTCTCCGCTTCTTCCCTCACATCTCCTATCTTATGTTGATGATGATGATGATGAAGATGACGATGAGGATGGACCATTTGGCATAGCTCACCATCCCTCTGAACTTAATATAAAATGTCAGGAGGACGACGAAGATGATGATGATGATTACCAAGAACATTATTATCAACACCACCTTACGGTCCCGCAGCATAGGTTCCATCAAAGGGAGTCGCATCAGAGGGAAACCAGTCATCTCCCTTCTACGCTCATTCAAGATCTCCAGGCCATGCTGGCGGATTACCGGCAAAGGTTTCCACCGCAGCAAGAGGTACCAGAACAACCATCAGTGGTCCCTGAACCCTTACCGCAGCCACAGGTTCCAGTAATACCGCTTCCTCCGCCTGCTTCCTCCGAGCATGGGCAACAGGATGTGACTTCCTCGGAAGATGAAGTTGAAGAGGGAGAATTACCTGAGAATATCCCTCACCAGGATCCGTGGGATAGTTACATCATACCGGTACCTTCTCCGCCCATACCTTTACCATCCGACTCCCCCCCGGAGGATATCGGGGGTTTTCATAACTTGATGCAACGGGCGGCAGCCAGGTTTCAATTGCCTGTTACAATTGAACAAACAGAATGTTTCCTACATGATTTTAAGGAGGAGTCCAGAAAAATCACTAGAGCGATCCCAATCATAGACTATATCTGGAAAGAGGGGATAAAAATTATGAAGACGCCTGCTTCCATTCCAGCGGTGCTTCCTCGTATAGAAAAAAGTATCGAGCGCCTGCTAATAGTCCATCTTCTCTGATTGGTCATCCTCGCCCGGACTCAGTCATCTCCCAAGCCGCTCAACAGCGTTCTAAAAATCCTGCAACGCCTATCACCACACCGCCCGACAAAGAAGGACGTCGGCTGGATCTCATTGGGAAAAAATTTCCACCATGGCGGCGGCCTCCATTAGAGCGGCAAATTCATTAGCAATAATCGGCCGGTATGACCGTCAAATGTGGTCAGATATGGCTGCCCTTATTGATCTAATCCCTGAAGACCACAGGCAGGACGCACGAAAGATTCTGCTGGAGGGAGAAAGAGCCGCATCTGAGACTATAGATTGCGCGCTGGATATCGTTAATACCAATTTTCGTCAGCTTGCCGGGGCTGCCGTACTTAGACGCCAGGGATGGCTTAAGGCCACTACTTTCCGACCGGAAGTACAAACAAAGATCCTAGATATGGCCTATGATGGAGAGTCTTTGTTTGGAAAACATATTGCCGACGCTCTTCTTGCCATTAAAACGGACACGGACACCGCCAAATCTTTAGGCGTCCTTCAATACAGGCGCGGATCTTTTAGGGGCGCAAGAGGACGTAGTTTCACATCACGAGGAGGATATCAAAATCAACAGAATAGGCAATATCAGCCACAATATAGACAACAGTATAACCAGTCTTCATATCACCAATCCTCTTCGGCTGGTTTCTCCCGTCAGGGCGGACGCAGAAGATCCCAGCATCAAGGCCGAGACACCAACAAGAAACAATGATCTCAGAAGGGCGCCAACCACATTATCTTCTATTCCCGTGGGTGCGAAAATTTCAGCCTTTGTTCGCAAGTGGCAGGACATTACATCAGACCGATGGGTTCTAGACCTGGTATCCAGCGGTCACACGCTAGAATTTGTCAAACAGCACCCCACTACTCCACCCAGGGGTCCCCTCCCCTCGTCTTCACTTATTGTTCAAAGAAGCCTTACTAATGCTCCTCAAGAACGCAATAGAGAAAGTTCCCTCTTCTCAAAGGGGAACAGGTTTCTATTCTCGTTTCTTCCTAATCAGAAAGAAGTCAGGAGAATGGCGACCTATTCTGGACCTCAGAAAACTAAACAAATTTCTCAAAAAACAGAGTTTCCGGATGGTCACACTTTCAGAGATTTTAAGCTGTTTAAACGAAGGAGATTTTATGGCTTTTCTGGATATGGAGGACGCGTACTTCCACATCCCAATTCATCCAAAACATCGAAAATATCTTCGCTTCACAGTGGCTGGCGCTCATTATCAGTTCAAAGTGCTCCCGTTTGGACTAAAATCGGCACCAAGAATCTTCACGAAGTGCTTGGCACCTGTAGCAGCAGCATTGAGATCTCAAGGAATCCAGGTATTCCCTTACCTCGACGATTGGCTTATCAAGGGTCCTTCAGCACAGAAAGCCAAAGTGGCCACAGAGACGTGTCTCCATCTCTTCTCTTCACTGGAGCTGACTATCAACGAGAGCAAGTCACAATTCCGTCCGAGTCAAGTCATTCCTTTTCTCGGAGCAATGCTGGACACGATCCAGTGCAAGGCATTCTTGTCAGAAGATCGGCAATTGCGTCTCCAAAAACTAGCAACATCAATTTCAAGAAGAAAGTCAGTTTCTGTCCGGATGTTTGCTTCACTCCTAGGAATGTGTTCTTCTGCAATAAACTTGATACCCCTAGCGCGGCTCAAAATGAGGCCTCTTCAAGAGGAATTACATCTTCAATGGCAGCAAGCCGTGGGTTCCTTCGACGACTCCATAAAGGTTACACCTCGCATGATACAGGCTCTGCGCTGGTGGTCCAAGGCAACGAATTTAACCCAGGGACTAACTTTTTACAAGCCATCCCAGATTTCGTGTTGACTACCGATGCCTCCATGGAGGGATGGGGAGGCCATCTACAAGATTTAAGAATACAAGGAAAATGGTCTCAAATTCACAAACAACAACATATCAACAGTCTGGAGCTCCGCGCAATTTTTCTGTCCCTACAAGCGTTCCTGCCAAGGATTGCGGGTTCATCAGTGCTGGTCCGTACGGACAATACGACCAGCATGTATTACATCAACAAACAGGGAGGAACGAAATCTGCCACACTCTCACAAGAGGCCCAGGAACTGTGGGAATGGGTCACTCTTCACGGGATAACCCTCAGAGCAGAACACGTCAGGGGTTTACACAATACTCTGGCAGACACGTTGAGCAGGTCTCTGTCGGACTGTCACGAGTGGGAACTGGAACAGGAACAGTTGAACAGAGTGTTTCAAACCTGGGGCAAACCTGCACTGGATTTGTTTGCAACAAGGGACAACAAGAAATGCCGGTACTATGCCAGCAGATTCCCTCAACAGGGGTCAAGGGGAATGCCCTGTCCATGCGATGGTCAGGGATTTGTGCTTACGCTTTTCCCCGATCCCGTTGGTCCCGAGAGTGCTCCGGAAAATGAAGCTAGAGGGTTGCCGAATAATCCTGATTGCACCCCGTTGGCCAAGACAATATTGGTTCCAGGAACTTCTACTGTTGATTCAGGACAAGCCCATTCGCCTGTGTCCGACTCCTACGATGTTGTCCAGGAACAGCGGCCAAGTGGTCCACCCGGACCCACAGTCCTTACACTTGCACGCATGGCTCCTGATTTCTTAGAGTTCAAAGACTTCAACATCTCACAAGACTGTCGTGAAATTTTGACCAAAGCTCGTGCTCAAAGCACAATAAAGACTTATCGTTCTAAATGGAAACGATTTTGTTATTGGTGCGAAGCGAATAATACTCACCCAGTTCAAGCTCCGGCAGAACAGATTCTCCCTTACTTGCTGTCTCTAGCCAAGTCTGGTCTTACCTTTTCATCAGTCAAAGTCCACCTTGCTGCTCTGTCTAGATTCAGAAAAAGTGCTGATCGGCCGTCTCTCTGTTCATACTCACTTGTCAAGCAATTCATGAAGGGACTTTTCAGAGCTTTCCCTCCAGTGCAAGCACCCCCTCCAGAGTGGGAGCTCAATACTGTGCTAGCGCAGCTGATGAAGCGTCCATTTGAACCAATCCACAAGGCGGACCTTAAATTCCTCACGTGGAAGGTCGCACTTTTACTGGCGCTAACTTCGGCAAGAAGGGTTAGTGAAATCCAAGCATTCACTATCACTGAGCCTTTTCTACATTTCACTCGAGATTATGTAACCCTTCGCACAAATCCTAAATTCATCCCCAAGGTACCGTCACAATTTCATTTAAACGAACCGGTAAGGTTAGGAACTTTCTTTCCGGATCCATCTTCTCCAGCTGAGAGAGCGTTACACTCTCTGGATGTCAAACGCTGTTTAAAATTCTACTTACAGAAAACTAAAGACATCAGGCGTTCCAACCAACTGTTCGTGGCCTATGGCCAAACAACTATTGGAACTGCAGTAACAAAAGCAACAATCGCCAGATGGCTGGCTTCCGCTATACGCTTCTGCCATGACAAGGCCAACAAGCCTTTACAGAGGAAGGTCAAGGCTCACTCTACAAGGACTATGGCGGCTTCTGCAGCTTTGTTTGCCGGAGTAACTCTAGAAAATATCTGTCGTGCTGCGACATGGAAAAATGTCCACACGTTCACGAAGCACTACTGTCTTCAATCTGCTCAGCGAGAAGATGCAGCAGTTGGACAGGCGGTTCTACGACATCTCTTTCATTAAGTCGGACTAGGTATGTTCTCTTTTATATGCTGTTTGTTCCTGCGATCAGTATTCATATAAAACTGATATGTAAATATCTATATAAAGTATAGTTGTACAAATATACATATATGATAAGTCTTATGTATTCTTGTTCCTAGTAGTAGATTGCATTTTACATAACTTTGATGTCTTGAAGACTTGTGTAAAAAAAAAAAAAAAAAAAAAATGGATACAGTTTGGGGTTTAGTAATACTTGTCTCCCACCATCCGCAAACGACATTACGTTTGATATACTGCTAACTACTCTGATTCAGGCATGTGAATCTATGAAAGATACCCCAATACTGGATAAGAAAACAAGTTACTTACCTGTAACTACAGTTATCCAGTATTGGTATCTTTCATAGATTCACATGCACCCACCCTCCTCCCCGGCAGGTCAGTTCTCTAGGATTTGGGACTCTTACTCCCACTTGTGCTAAGAAAATCTGAGGAGAACTGCCTCTGTTGGGAGTGTTCTAGAGGGTGCTGGTAGCTGATTGGTTGGAGCTAACCTTTGGTTATTTTTCATTATAATGATGTAGATAGGCTACTAAGTTTTAGGCCTTAGGCCTTTTCTTTTAGCCTTCTACTGTTATTTACTTTTGGCACTACTTTTGTAATTTACCGTGGGACTCCCACCTCGACGACGGGGAATGATTCAGGCATGTGAATCTATGAAAGATACCAATACTGGATAACTGTAGTTACAGGTAAGTAACTTGTTTTCATCTGTCAGAGAGGCCTCACAAGAGGTTGCAGTGCAAGCAGGATCTTCTGTTCAAGTTTGGAGGGCAGAGACTACATCCCAACCTTCCATAACGTGACAGCATGGCTCCTAAATTCTTTCAATATGGACATTCAGGCCTTTCTAAAGAATGTATGGACATTCTAATACAGGCTAAAAGACCTTCCACCAGAAGATCATATGCTTTCAAATGGAAAAGGTTTTATTTATGGTATACACAAAATGATCACAATCCGATCTTGTGCCAAGAAGGTGTAGTCATTCTGTATCTTCTCCATTTGGCTAAATCAGGACTGCAATTTTCCTCCATTTAGGTCCACCTTGCAGCTATTACTGCCTATAGGAAATCTTCACAGACATCTTTCTTTAGAATTCCAGTGGTGATTTTTTAGAATTCCAGTTAGGAGGCCCTCTCCTCCATGGGAACTTAATATTGTAATTTCCAAATTGATGGGCTCCCCATTTGAACCTATACATAAAGCCTCTTTGCAACATCTCACATGGAAAGCAGCTTTTACTGTTGCCATCACTTCAGCCCGTAGGGTAAGTGAAATTCAAGCTCTATGTTCTGAAGAACCGTACACTGTTTTTCATTATAATAGAGTGGTGATGAGAACTCATCTAAGTTTTCTTCCAAAGGTAACTTCAGGCTTCCACATTAATCAGAATATTTTGCTTCCTACCTTTTTTCCTAATCCTTCCAATCCAGCCAAAAGGTTGTTACACTTGCTTGATATTAAAAGAGTGCTAAAGTTCCACTTGGATAAAACTAAAGTTATAAGAAAATCGGATCACCTTTTTGTTAATTATGGTTCGGTGAGAACAGGTTTCTCATCCTCTAAACAAACTATTTCTAAATGGATAGTTTCGTGTATACTCCTTTCTTACCAGCTAACTAAAAAATCCTTACTTGCTAGACCTAGGGCACACTCCACAATGGGAAACGTTGCAAATGTAACTCTATTAAGGAATGTACCTGTTTCTGAAATTTGTAAAGCCACTACATGGAAATCTGCTCATTCCTTTACTAGGCATTATTGTCTAGATTCAGATGCCAAAGTAGCTATGCAAGTAGGACAGGCTTCTTTGAAGAATCATTTTGGTTAATTGTTGGAGCTGCCCTTGTTTTCAAGTCCACGCTTTGCGGGATGGGCTTGCTATTCTTTTCACTGCTTATGACTTTTGATGAGGATCCCTTGGAAGAGAAGGATAAATTGCTTACCTGTAATCCTAGTTCTCGCCAGGAGAATCCTCATCAAAGTCATAAGCAACCCACCCACTTCCCCAGATGGAAACTGTTGCAGCTCTCAACAAATTCTGTATCCAGGACTCCTATGTTTTCCATAAACATTACCTGACCTAAATGTCACCTGTGAGGAAAGATGGGATAAAGGGGTTGCTGAGAGGTTTTTAAAAGCACAGTGCCAGTTTTTCTGTTTTATTCTTTGACTGGCAGCCTATTGGTTACCAATGTCTCATATTCCCTTACTTTTTTCTTTTTAAATAAAGGTTTGTGGAAGACTTCCTTTAGCCATTCTTTATTAATGATATTCATTTCTTGTTTGTGTAACTTTTAAATTGAAAAGTAAATATAATCTGACGCTTTATACCTTCTCTATAGGCTGTATATATATATATATATATATATATATATATATATATATATATATATCCTGTAGAAGGCAAGCACCGAAATGCGTTGCCTGTCTCCTTTTCTGCACTGTCGGTGAAAGAAAAGTAAAGAAAATGTTAATCCATTACTGTGGTGGTGCTTTATTCCTGCTTTGTAGAAAAGAAAGTGCAGGAGTTTGTCGCTGTTTGTGGCTATATATATATTTTTTTCTTCAGCCTCTTCACCCATAAAGAAGAGATCGGCACTCACTTAGTTTTAAGGACGAGCCGAAACACGTTGATCGCAACCTTTGCAGATTAAATATTCCTTAAACTACCTGAGTGCCAATCTCTTCTTTATGGGCAAAGAGGCTGAAGAAATTGGAAAAGCGCTGGCGAGCGTGACGATTAGGAGCATGCCCGCTTCCACGTTCATGAAGTTGGACTATATGTGTGTGTGTGTGTGTGTGTGTGTGTGTGTATATATATATAGCCAAGCTGAGACGCCTAGAAACAAGTTATATATTAGAATTCGATTCCGAACAGCCAGTGGGCCTCAATGCCAGCGAAGACCTGTACACATATCTATGAAACAGAGAGGTCTTTACCGCAGAGGTATGTCAATCTATGGACATATTAATATGTTCTGCAGCAAAAATGAAATACCTAACCTGTGACCCATTGATCGTTATCATGAATTGCATCATTTATCAAGTGTAACCTCCAGTGTCTCGTTGTAGTCATACTGATCATGTCAAACTTTTATTAGGATCTTATTCATGCACATATTTATTCATTTTAGATGGTGGTTTTTATACATCATATTTATATGGATATTTATTTATGTATTTATGAGTATAGATAGGAATCAGCTGCTAACATAATATCTACGATATGTCTATGGATAGATCCTCTAAACCCTACCCACACCTTTATTGCACTTTTTGCATATGCACAGGGCGACTCCAGTATTTCCACAAATCACGGTTGTCGCCCATCAATATGCTGGGAGAAGACACATTTAAGCAATTTTTGCACAATATAGTATGTACATTCAAACCTCACTTCTGGCTTTACATTTTAAAAACAATCATGTTTAAGATATATGTGGCCAAGAGTAGGGACAACTTAGCACTAGCACTTTTTGCATATTTATTCACTTTTTGCACTTTAGGGACATACACTTTAGCACTTCGTCACTTTAGCAAGCACATACCAATATATGCACATTGCAAGATTTTGAAGCTGCTATTTAGCACCATGTTCAGACTGGGCATATCTTGGGGTACAGTATTCAGACTTAATACCCATTACTCAATTTGCACATATTAGGCTCAGGGACCCTAGTCAATGTTTTTATTGCGAAAAAATAATGCTAATAGTGATACCACTTTTTATAATATGGGAAATCATATGGGGAAATCAACTCAAGTCATAATAGACAATAGACAATTATATGTCAAGGCACATTTGGCATTTAAGCAATAAATGTTAGGCCTGGAGGCATTTACGCCATAATAAGTATAGGTATTATACCCAAGACAAAATGTGACAACATACCATCCATAGTAGGATATTATTTCCTTGTGATATCCAGAGTATCTTACTAGGATTGTGATTGCATGCAAGCAGTAATATGAACCTACGAAGTAGTGTGTTGTTTATGTCTATGACTTGGATTGCTCGCACTTTAAATTCTGGCAACAATGTCTTAGCATTGTCATGTGATCAAGGCCGAGTGTCGGCCGAAACGCGTGATGCCGGACGGAATGGGTGAAAATCAATAAAAATCATATCTGCACGAAAGCTGGGTCCATGCTCGTTCTTTGTGGAGAAGATCGCTGACCAACGAGGGTTTGGATATATATATATATTATTTTTTTTACTCCAGTATTGGAACTTTTATAGATTCACATGCTTGAATCATTCCCGTCGTCAAGATGGGAGTCCCCGGTATATCAAAAAAGCAATGCTTAAATCAATACAAAGCAGAAAAAAGGCCTAGGCCCATTTCAGTTTTGTAACCCATAACTCTCGTTTTGTAAAAGAGACCAAAAATAATCTTTGAACCAATCAGGACCCTTCACCCCCTAGAACCCTCCTGAGAGAACCTTAGACCTTCAGATTTTCTACCGCACGTTGTGCTGGGGAGTCTCCTCTGAGCTCTGCTCAGTTTTCTCTTGTTAATCAGTGTTTTTGGGCAGTATTCTTAGCTTTCATCTCAGATTTCATCTGCAGGATCCATCTTCAGTGCTGGTTTATCATCACTCTGACTTTATTATTTATTATGTTAGGAAAGGAGAAAAAGGGTCTGTTTAGAGCCTGTGCTACCTGCTCCAAGAAGAGGCTTTATACTGATGACCCTCATGAGAACTGTATTTATTGCCTCTATCCAGACCATCAACAAAGGACTGCAAGGTATGTCGTACCTTTTCTAGTAAGACCTTAAAGGACCGTGAGGGACGACTTTTGATATGGCTTCAAAAGCTAAAAGCCAGAAAGTAGGTGTATTCTAGTGACAGTGATGAGGCATCCTCTTCCTCATCCAGAAGGTCCCATAAAAGAAGATCACCACATACTCATTCTTCTGAGGAGCGTCCAGGAAAAGCCCTTAAAAAGACCACTAAAGGGTCTAACGGGCGCAGTCCCTCAAAATCTCCTCAGAGACATGAAAAGGAGAGGAAGGGACATGCTTCGGGGGATAAAACTGCAAAAAAGGCAAGTTCTGAGCCGCCTAAGACACCCCCTCAGATCAGAGACTCCTTCAAAAAGCCTACTTCAGTGCCCCCTGAGGTAAAAACGGCGACAAAATCCTCATCGTCGACGGGACCGTCAACGAAGAAACCATCTATGTCGTCGACGACGAAGGTTGAGATTCGCCTGCTACCAAAGAAGGTTTCATCGTCCACGGCGGATTTTATCACCGTCAACGACAATTTCGACGCCGGTATCATTGACGACGGCGTCGACGACAGTAACCACGTCGTCGACGGCGGCTAGAACATCGCTGATGGTTTCCAGGTTACCGCCGAAGGCTACAACTTCGACGACGGTGTCGTCGACGATCTCGTCGGCGGGCTCGTCGATGAGGGAAAAAACACCGGACAGGTCAGAAAGCGCTAGGAAAAGGAGAATTACGCCTGAAATCACATCTCCTAGCAAAGTTACGCCTCTTTTGCCATCTCACCTACTAGAAGAGCAGGATTCTGAGGAAGAAGACGAAGGACCTTATGGCTATGCAAGTAGCCCATCTCAGCTGCACGTAAAGTGTCAGGAGGACGACTTTGATGAGGAATATGGCGAATATCAATTCCCTCCTCAGGAACAATACCGCCAGAGTTATCAGGAGGAAGTGGTTTGCATGCCGTCCTCCTTGTTGACGGACCTACAATTCATGTTGGCTGACTACAGGAAGAGATTTCCACCAGCTTCTGTATCCCAAGAAATGCCATCAGCAGTTCCTCGCCCACGATATATACCATCTACTCGATGAGAAGCCAAGCTGTGCTGGCGGAACCCTTGCAGAGATCGCCTCCACCAATCCCTCAACAGGATCCGGTTACTACAGACGACGACCAAGAAGAGGGAGAAATTACAGATCCCAATAGAGAATGGGATGACTACCTCATTCCTACGCCCTCTTCTCCCTCTCCGGTACTGGTTGACTCACCACCAGAGGATATTGGTGAATTTCATAATTTGCTGGAAAGAGCTGCAAAAAGATTTGACCTACCTATGCCAGCGACACAGACGAAGTGTTTTTATATGATTTTAAGGAGCCATATAGGAAGTCGGTGAGGGCCATCCCGATAATAAGTCACGTTTGGGATGAAGGCCTTAAGGTCATGAAGACACCAGCGACAGTAACACAAGTACTCTCCAGGTTGGAAAAGAAGTACAAGGCCCCAGAGGACAGGACGCTCCAGCCTGTTTGGTGGGCCATCTCAAACCGGATTCCATTATTTCCCAAGCAGCTCAACGGAAATCCAAAAATCCATCGGCACCCATTACAACACCGCCGGATAGAGAAGGCAGATGCCTAGATAACGCTGGTAAGCGTTTCTCCTCAATGTCAGCTCTGTTGGTCAGAGCGGCTAATGCCCTTGCCATATTATGCAGATATGATACACAGATGTGGTGTGACCTGGCTCTGTATATGGATCAGCTTCCAGAAGAAAGTAAACCAGAGGTAAAGAAAATTCTCCAGGAGGGGGAGAGAGCTTCTGCAGAAGTAATAGATTGTGCGATGGATATCGCAACTACAGCTTTGAGGTCGCTGGGGGGTGCAGCGTTTTTGCGCCGTCAAGGATGGCTACGAGCAACATCATTTAGACTGGAGGTCCAAAATAAGATCCTGGACCTTCCTTTCGATGGAGAGGCTTTATTTGGAAAGCATATAGACGATGCGCTGCAGGATATCAAGAAAGATACCGATACAGCGAAGGCTCTTGGGACACTACAATATCGGAAGGTGCCCTTTAGAGGAGCCAAAGGGAGAGGACTTCCATCCTATAGAGGAGGATACCAACAATACAGATACCCCTCTTACGCTACATCTTCCCAACCATACCATCAGCAGTATGTTCAACGACAGCAACAGTCAGGGGCATAGTCTAGATCTACCCCCAGAGGAAAAACAGGTCGTCAGGGAAAAGACACCTCAAGACGTCAATGACGAGCTTCAGGCTCCGGCTATGTCTATTCCCTCCTCTCCAGAAGTTCCCCTGGGAGGACAAATTTATTTTCTTCTTTCCCAGTGGCAGAAAATAACCACGGACCGATGGGTCCTCAATTTAATACAATTTGGCCATACATTGGAGTTTCTTCAGATTCCTCCTTGTACTCCTCTGGGACGCCAGGAAGTCAAACATCCACATCTCATGCGCTTGGAGATTCTTACAATGCTCCGAAAAGGAGCAATAGAACCGGTGCCAATCTCCCAGAGGGGGAAGGGATTTTATTACGGTTTCTTTCTGGTTCGCAAGAACTTTTGTCAATGGCGTACTATCCTGGATCTGACCACTCTAAATACTTATCTAAAAAAACAGTCCTTTAGGATGGTTTCCCTTCAGGACATTCTGCTACTCCTAAACCCAGGGGATCATATGACCACCTTAGACTTACAAGATGCATATTTTCACATACCCATCCATCCCTCCCACAGGCAGTACCTTCGATTTGTCGTAGCCGGAAGCCATTACCAGTTCAAGGTGCTGCAGTTTGGCCTCAAGTCCGCCCCAAGGATTTTCACAAAATGTCTGGCTCCAGTGGCAGCCGTTCGGAGGAAATAAAGGCATCAGGTATTTCCGTACCTGGATGACTGGTTGATCAAAGCACCTTCATACGCAGCTGCTCAGTCGTCCACGGTGGCATGCACAACACTTTTTGCTGAATTAGGCCTGACCCTGAACAGGGAGAAATCAGCTCTTCATCCTTCCAAGAGCATCACGTTCTTAGGGGCAATTCTGGACACCACAATAAACAGAGCGTTTCCTTCTCTCGAGAGACAGCAGAAGCTAATCTCTCTGTCCCAAGCATTCGCAAGAAGAAAGTCACTTTCAGTACGCCGCTACAAGTCACTCCTGGGGACAATCTCTTCATGCATCCCTCTCATCCCTTTTTGCCGATTAAGGATGCGTCCATTACAGGAGGAACTGGATCGGCAATGGCGTCAAACTGTGGGATCCTTCGAGGATGTCATCACAATCACACCAGGTATGATACAGGCCGTGTCTTGGTGGACCCAACGTCAAAATATTTCAGTCGGCCTTGCCTTTCTTACCATGCCGGCTCCACAAGTCATCACCACTGACGCTTCCCTGGAAGGTTGGGGAGCCTTCCTTCAAGACCTCCAGGTCAGTGGGCGTTGGCAGCGTCAAGACCAGCAGCTTCACATCAATCTACTGGAACTCAGAGCAGTGAGATTAGCATTGCTGGCTTTTCTTCCGAAGATAAAGAACTCAGCTGTGCTGATCAGGACAGACAACACAACAGCAATGCATTATCTCAACAAGCAAGGCGGCACAAGATCTCTCCCCCTATCTCAGGAGGCCCAGAGAATCTGGAAATGGGCAGTTCAGAATGGAATCTCTCTAAAAGCAGAACACCTTCCGGGGGATCAAAATGTCAAGGCAGACACATTAAGCAGACTCAAGTCAACCTGCCACGAGTGGGAGATCAATCAGGAAACCCTAGACAGTATCTTTCTAAAGTGGTGCAAGCCAACAATGAATCTGTTTGCGACAGCTCAGAACAAGAAATGCTGCTTCATTGCAAGTTGGCATCACCAACAGGGATCCTGGGGGATGCGTTTTTGATGGCATGGTCAGGCGTCTTTGCCTACGCCTTTCCGCCGATTCTCCTACTACCACGTCTTCTCGCGAAGATCAAGAGAGAACCGTGCAGAATGATCCTGATAGCCCCATGGAGGCCCAGACAACACTGGTTCAAGGAGCTTCTCCTTCTTTCGGAAACGCAACCGATTCTCCTTCAGCCCTTTACATCCCTCTTGACGATGTCGCGGGGACAAGTGCTTCATCCAGACCCCAAGTCACTACCTTTAGCCAGGAGTCTAATATTCATCCTCTGAGATCTGCTTCTCATGAAATTCTTCCTTACATCCTGCTTTTGGCAAAATCTGGATTAGCGCATGCATCAATAAAAGTTCATCTAGCCGCTATATCCCGTTATAGAAGGAGCTCATCAGGACCATCGTTATGGTCTGAAAGAATCATAAAACAGTTCATGAAAGGATTATTTCGTACCTTTCCCCCAGTCAAACCTCCCCCACCTCTCTGGCAGCTGAATATAGTGCTATCGCAACTCATGAAGCATCCATTTGAACCCATTCACAGGGCGGACCTTAAATTCTTGTCTTGGAAGGTGGCTCTTCTGGGGCTCACATCGGCCCGGAGAGTTGGGGAGATTCAAGCCCTGACCATTCAGGAACCTTTTCTACAGTTCAAAGAGGATAGGATAGTCCTTCAAACTAATCCAAAGTTTATACCCAAAGTACCATCAGACTCTCACTTGAATGAGCCCCTTAACCTAAAGAGGTTCTTTCCTCAACCGACTACTGCAGCGGAGAGGACTCTCCATTTGCTGGATATCCAGCGTTGTCTGAAATTTTATCTACCAAGAATTAAAGCTTTTCGCAAATTGTCTCAGCTCTTTGTATCCTTCAGTGCACCCAGAAAGGGCTATCCTCTTTCCAAAAGAGGAATTGCTCTGTGGATCTCAAGTGCAATCCAATATTGCCATCAAGCAGCAGGGAAGCCTTTGGGAGCATGGGTTCGTGCTCATTCGACGAGAGCAGTATCGACATCCACTGCGTTGTTTGCTGGAGTACCTATCCAGGATATATGCAGGGCCACTACCTGGAAAAGTACACACACCTTCACCAGGCATTACTGCCTGGATGCAGCCGCTGACAATGATGTGGCAGTGGGACAGTCGGTGCTGAGTAACCTTTTCCAGTGAAGGTGAGCTCTCTTTCATCCCTCCTTCCTTTTTTACTGTTAAAATATGCACATTTTATAATAAATGCATTTCTCATTGTGTAGAGATTTATAATGTAGTGGTTTCCAAAAGAACTGTTTATTCTCTGTGATTTTACAGTTATAGCGGTTAAGCATGGAATATTTAAAGATTGGGAGTTTGATGTTTTTTCTCAGGTAAAGCGGTTCCTCCCTACAAATGGACAATTTAATTTGTTCATGCAGTATAAAATTTGCTACGTACTGCTAGCTACTCTTATTCAAGCATGTGAAACTATGAAAGTTCCAATAACGGAGTAAGAAAACAAGTTACTTACCTGTAACTGTAGTTCTCCAGTATTGGAAGCTTTCATAGATTCACATGCGACCCGCCCTCCTCCCCTGAGAGGCTCACCTTTGGATTTTTGCACAGGGTTGTCTTAGGCACAAGTGCTCGAAAATCTGAAGGTCTAAGGTTCTCTCAGGAGGGTTCTAGGGGATGAAGGGTCCTGATTGGTTCAAAGATTATTTTTGGTCTCTTTTACAAAACGAGAGTTATGGGTTACAAAACTGAAATGGCCTAGGCCTTTTTTCTGCTTTGTATTGATTTAAGCATTGCTTTTTTGATATACCGTGGACTCCCATCTGGACGACGGGGAATGATTCAAGCATGTGAATCTATGAAAGTTTCCAATACTGCAGAACTACAGTTACAGGTAAGTAACTTTTTTTCTTCTCCAGCATTGGATCTTTCATAGATTCACATGCTTGAATCATTCCACATTGTCGAAGTGGGAGTCCCACAGTACATTTAAAGCAGTAAGTAATGACTTTAACATTGAAGTTAATGGAGAAAAAACATTCACTTTAATATCTCGTCCTAGTCATTAGAAATGGTCCAAAGTCCAGCCAATCAGGCGACAGCACCCTCTAGAATCCTCTCCACAGAGGCTCCAGGCTCTCAGATTTTCTACTGCACGTTGTGTGAAGGGAGTCTTCCTGAGCTTTGCTCAGTACGTTTCTCTTTTGGCCTACTGAACAAGTATCTTTTTCAGATCAGCATGTCTTCGACTAAGAGGCCTCTATTTAGGCATTGTGACACCTGTGGGAAGCTCAGGCTGCACTTGGATGATCCCCACAAAAAGTGTATTTACTGCCTTCACCCTGACCACCAGGTGAGAGACAGTAAAATCTGCAGGACTTTCTATCAAATAAACTTTGAGAGATAGAGAGGGACAGCTTCTTCTGTGGCTACAGAAGTTGAAAACCAAAGACAATGCTTTGACCACGACAGCGATTCCTCCCTCAAGAATACTGCCTCAAAAAAGAGGATGAGTAAGGTGGAAATGGTCTCCCCTAAGGTTGCAAAGGTGCTTAAGAAGCAGCATCATTCATTGAAAACTGATGATCAGCCCTCCTCTTCCAGAAGGGAGCCTGCCTCTCACAAGGGTCACTCTGTGCCCTCTACACCTTCAACTACCTCCTCTAAGGTAAAGACAACTTCCAGGACTCTACCGGAGACGATTTCATCACCTCAGAAAGATGCACCGTCGGCGAAGACGTCAGCGACGCCCTCATCGGCTAAAGCTTCCATCGCCACTACTATTACGACGATGTCGACCTTCTCATCTCCTCAGACTAAACTTATAATGTCCTCGTGTACGTCTCCGTCGACCATAGTTTCAGCAAAAGTGAGCCCTTCTACGTCGATGACAACATCGTCTACGAAGACGATGACGAAAAAAGGACTGTCATTGAAAGATTCGTCATCGGATATATCATCGCCGCTGCGGTTGTCGGCGGCCCTCAAGAACAAGAATCTCTCGTCGACAACAGCTTCGTTGACGGTGGCTCCGTCAGCGGACCCAAGACCTACGTCCACAGACTTGCATCGATGAACATCATCGTTGTCTAAGACGTCGACGGAAGAATTGTCGGCGAAGGCACCGTCGTCGACAACCTCGTCGTCCGTTTGCCTGACATTGATTATTTCGCCGTCGTCGTTTACTCCGACTGTCCCTTCGTCGACGATCTTGCCTGCACCACAAGGTAACGGATCGAATTCTACATCGATGAAGGTGCAAGCATCCAAGGTCACTGTTTTTTCAGCTGCAGTTTCCCAGCCCAAACAAAGAACTTCACAAGAAATAATACTACCTATTCACACTTCTCCTAGTAAGGTTTCCCCCAGTCCTCCAGAAGAACTTTTTGACTATGGGGATGAAGAGGATGGGGACTCTGATGAAGAGGGCATGTTTGGTGTGGCATACAGTCCTTCAGACCTCCAGATAAAATGCCAAGAGGATGATGATGACTATTATTACTACCCTCAGGAGCCCAACCAAGATAGCGGGAGCTAATTATTCAGATGCCTATTTCCTTAGTGTCAAATCTGCAGCACATGGTGGAAGATTACTACCACAGATTCCCACCATCAGAACCGGCTACCTCAGTCCCTCAAACCTGATTGCTAGGCCATCTTTGATCATAGGATCTCCTCCTCTAGCTCCACCACCTGCAGCACCGCAACCGCAGGGGCAGGAGCATCACACTACTGACAATGAAAGAGAGGAAGGAGAACTGTAAGAAGTATCCCTGCCTAACAAATGGGACGATTAACAGATACAGACGCCATCTCCGTCAACCCCACTTCCGGTAGATTTGCCACCAGAAGACCTAGGATGTTTTCATACCCTTATGAAAGAGCGGCAAAGAGATTTCAGCTTCCCATGGTCACCAAACAATCTGATTGTTTCGTATACGATTTTAAGGAACAGGCTAAGAGGCAGGTTCGTTCAATCCCCATAGTGGATTTCATATGGGAGGAAGGCCTAAAGGTAATGTGGACACCGGCTTCCATTCCAGCAGTCTTACCTAAGCTGGAAAAGAAATACAAAGCACCTGACAACTCACCTGCCTGCCTCATAGGGCAGCCAAATCCGGATTCGGTGGTTTCCCAGGCGGCTCAACATCGTGCCAGATATCCTGCTTCACCCCTGCCCACCCCTCCTGACAGGGACAGGAGACGTCTTGACACCATTGGCAAAAAATTCTCTACTATGGCAGCAACCACGGTTAGGGCAGCAAACTCACTTGCTATTTTAGGTAGATATGACCGCCAAATGTGGTCGGACATTTCACTGTTTATTGATCTGCTACCTGAGGACTCAAGGGCAGAAGCAAAAAACATTCTTCTGGAGGGAGAAAGGATCTCGGCAGAGATAATTGATTGTACTGTAGACGTTTCGTCGACAGGTTTCTGTCAGTTAGCTGGGGCGGCAGTCTTAAGATGACAGACATGGTTGAGAGCTACCTCTTTCCGCCAGGAAGTACAAACTAAGGTCATCAACATGCCTTATGGTGGCGAATCCCTGTTTGGTCAACACATTGATGAGGCACTACAAGCGATAAAAAAAAGATACGGATACAGCAAAGGCGTTAGGCACCCTGCAATTTAAAAGACAGCCTTTTCGTGGAGCTAGAGGCCACAGCTCATCTTCCTTTCGGGGAGGTTATAACCAATACAAACAGTTCCAGTCGTATCAGGGAAAATCACGATACTCGTCAGAACAACAGCATCAGCAGTCGTACAAGCAGCCCTCTGCCACCTCCTACAAGCACTATAGAGGAAAGACAGCCTTCAGAGGAAGAGAAACCTTCAAGAAACAGTGATAAACCTATTGGGTCGGTCACAAATCACACCACTTCCTTAGAAGTTGGTGGAAAGATTTCCTGTCTCCTCCCCAAATGGCCTATGATAACAACGGACAGATGGGTCCTACGTATAGTTTCCAACGGTCACACATTGGAATTTCAACAGATTCCGCCAAAGTGCCCATCTTGGGGTCCTTCGCCGTCTCATCTAACAGAACTACACTCTCAGATAGACATCATGTTGCACAAGGGAGCAATCTGAGTGGTACCAAGTGCACAACGAGGGACAGGATTTTATTCAAGATTTTTCCTCATAAGAAAGAAATCAGGAGAAGGGTGCCCCATCTCTTTGTGTTTGCCCCATCTTGGACCTACATGACCTCAACAAATTCCTGAAGAAACAAACCTTATTATATTTTGTCTCTTCAGGAGGTGCTTTAATTTGTGAATCAAGGAGATCACATGACTACCTTAGACCTTCAAGACGCCTATTTCCACATCCCCATTCACCCCAAACACAAGAAATTGTTACCCTTCATAGTGGCCGACACGGACTATCAATTCTGGGTTCTGCCCTTTGGCCTTCGTTCAGCACCTCGAGTGTTCACCAAGGTTCTAGCACCAGTGGCTGCTCAAGCAGGGATTCAAATTTTCCCTTACCTGGACGATTGTCTTACAAAGGCGAGCTCCTTTACTGTAGCATGCAGTCATACTCAGGAGTGCCTATATCTTTTCCAGTCTCTGGGGCTGTCCATCAATGTTCCAAAGTCTCAACGAATTCCCTCAAGGCTCAGAACATTTTTAAGAGCAACTATAGACACTCTACAGGCAAAGGCCTTTGCCTCAAAGGAAAGGCAAGAAAAGATGCGCAGGCTGGCAGCTCTACTCCTCGTAAAAAAGTCCATTTCAGTTCGAAAGTACAAATCGCTACTGGGATTGCTGTCCTCCTGCATTCCCCTCATTCCCAACTGCCGCTTGCGCATGAAACCCCTGCAGGAGGAACTAGACAGTCAATGGTTACAAATCTCGGGGTCCTTCGAGGATATAATTCGAATAACACCACAGATGAAGGCTGCGCTTCAATGGTGGACTCACATCCCAAACATAGCCTCAGGCCGCTCTTTCTTGATAGACTCTCCGCAATATGTAATTATGACAGATGCCTCCCTCGAAGATTGGGGAGCACATCTGCAGGGTTTAACAGTCAAGGGCAAATGGGACAGCCAACAACGGTCCCTACATATCAATCTGTTGGAACTCAAGGCTGTTTTCCTGGCTCTGAAGTCCTTTCTTTAAAAAAAACTCTGGCGCATCAGTTTTAATCCGGACAGACAATACTACAAGTATGCACTATCTAAAAAAAAAAGGACGGAACAAGACCGACCACGCTGTCTCTGCAAGCTCAACAAATATGGGAATGGGCAATTCAACACCAGATAATCTTAACAGCGGAACATGTTCCAGGAGTGGCCAATATTCTTGCAGATTCCCTAAGCAGGGCAAGCTCTGTCAGCCACTAGTGGGAACTGCACCAACCAACGTTGTATTACCTCTTTCAGTTGTGGGGCAAACCAAATTTGGATTTATTTGTGACCAGCCAGAACCGCAAATGCCAGTACTTCACCAGCTGGCTACCGCAACGAGGATCGTGGGGGAATGAGTTTTTTATCAATTGGTCAAAGATATATGCTTACGCTTTTCCTCCGATTCCTTTAATTCTAAGGGTGCTCTGGAAAATGAAAAGGGAACCTTGTCGGATACTGCTCATAGCACCCAGGTGGCCTCGCCAGTTCTGGTTCACGGAGCTCCTCCTTCTCTCGGAGTGCAAACCCATTCAGTTACGACCAATACCGAGCCTGTTGATGACGAATCACAGCCAGGTCCATCATCCAGATCCGACATCTCTTCGATTGTCGGCTTGGCTACTGAACACTATTAGTTTGCCGATTTAGCCATCGCAGCTGATTGTCGGGAAGTCCTTGCTAATGCTAGAGCACAGTCCACTGTTAAAACATACATGCTCAAATGGAAAAGATTCTATCACTGCCATTCAAGCTCCAAGGTGCATCCTATCCAGTCACCACCAGAGCAGTTGCTACCTTTTTTCTTCCAGTTGGCAAAGTCCGGTCTCTCTCATTCATCATTAAGGTCTTCCTTGCCGTAATATCCATATTTCGATGGCATAATGGTTCACAATCACTTTGCTCTTCAAGAATCATGAAACCATTTCTAAAGGGATCGTTTAGGATGTTCCCACCAATAAAGTGGCCACCTCCGCCTTGGCATCTCAACATTGTGCTGGCTCAACTTATGAAAGGACAATTTGAGCCCATTCATAGAGCGGAGCTAAAATATATCACATGGAAAATGGTCCTTCTGCTGGCTCTCACATCAGCTAGACGAGTAAGCGACTTACAAGCTTTCACTATTCATCACCCTTTCCTTCAATTGATAAGGGACTCTGTAATACTTCGTACCAATCCTACTTTCATCTCTAAGGTCCCATCGGATTTTTATTTAAATGAACCAGTCATCTTAAAAACTTTTTTCCCAAATCCCCAAACACCAGCGGAAAGATCTTTACACTCCTTGGATCTCGTGAGATGTATTAAATTCTATTTTCAGAAGATCGCCAACATCCGGAAAACAGACCAACTGTTTGTGGCATATGGAAATGTCAGGGAAGGATATCCTGTTACTAAACAGACTATAGCTAGATGGATTTAAGCAGCTATACTGTTATGCCATTAACAAGCAAGCAAACCACTGTCTTCTGCAGCGAAAGCCCACTCAATGAGGGCTGTACATATGTAGGTAAAGTTAGGACCATGTTTCCATAGGAAAAGTGTTTTTTGACTTGCCTGTATCTTTGGCGCCGTTTGACGAATCTTCATGAAATTTTCCAAACAACGTGCTCCAGTGATTCTTGTTGCACATGGAAAGTTTTGAGGCGATCTTCTGTCTAGCGGGTGCTGAGAAAAGAGGGGGGGTTAAAAAAAGTGTGTTTCCCATTTTAATTCCTATAGGACCTGTCAACACGACTACAGCTCGACCTGCTTAACGGAATTACACCAAATATGGCAGAAAGGCAGATTTGGTTACACAGATTGTGCCTTTTGTTATTTGGTGTAAATCTGTTCAGTAGTTGTTGAGAAATTTAAGAAAGTACAGTTAGTGATATCTCTGGTTGCAACCACTTCGTGAAACATTACGAGCTCATGCAGGGAAATGCAGAGCTCTGATTGGCTGCCAACACTTTGACCAGGAAGTGTTGGCAGCCATCTTGGGACTCGGCTTGAGCTGAGACCCACAAATAAAATGAAAAAAACAAGCATTTTCAATGCAATCGGTCTCGCCTTTGGGACCTTCTAAGTATTTGGCAATGCAGCACATTATCGCACATTAGTGCAATATAGCTTCACCCACATGTATTTTTAGCACAATGACATCCCCAGATGACAGTAATCACCACAACACATTAAATACTTTGGAACTTGTCAGTGACTCCTGTGATTACGGTTTCTGATGAAGAAAAAGTCCCGCATTATTACTGCCAGAGAAGGAAGACATGCGAGCAAGTTTGGTTACATTTACACGGCGTGATTTGAGTGAGAAAGACAATATTTTATGTAGAGAGAAAAACAACATGGCTACATTTCGTAACAAAACAGTGGTCCTAGACCTCAAGTCGAGAATTAATACATAATAAACCTTTTGCAGTTTGGAGCATATGCAAAGTCAGCTCACAGTACTTAATACAAAACAATATAAATATGTGCAACAACCGATTTCCAAATTGGCGCAAAATTTTTTATTTAGTCAAAATCCAAAAAAGCAGTAGATATCTTACTGCATTAAAAGGGGGAGAGTTAAGAAAAGGTTGCTCCAGGGGAACGTGCAAGAAGGAGGTGCTCGAGTGAAAAGGAAATTAGAAAAGAATTCTACTTAGTGTATAGAGAAAGGGGATTAAAACAATTCGAATAGTGGATTGATAAACTATTATCAATCTCTACATACAGACTGGCCGCATATGATTATTTGTTCACAAAATTTCATTTTACATATACTTTCAGAATCCAGAAATGTATTATTTAGCACGATTTAGTTTTGGGGCTTGCGGTCCAAGGCTACGGTGATGTGGGCGTCGACGTTTCGACCCGACTTGGGGCTCAGAGGGTAATTCGGGGCCTCGGCCTGCGGGTCTTCCTCAGGACAGGGGTGGGCAACCTGGAAAAGTGTGTGGCTTCCTAGTTCCACACCTAATGGATTAAAATAAGGAATTCAGGGTTGTGCACTTGAATAGAATTCGCAAAACAATTAATGATACCCATTGGGTAAGGACTTACCCACAGGGATTAGTGGAGTGCGGGGATAAGTCTTCCGGGTACTCGAGGCTATTGTCCTCATCTAAAACCAATGAGATAGGGTTTTTCTCCAACTAGTGTCTCAATGTCAGAAAATCAGAAAAAACTATTAGAACTTGAGGCACTTACCCGTCAGTGAAGGGTAGAATCAACTTAAAGTCTTGGCACTTAATGCAGGGACTGCGGGTGAAGGAGGAGAGACCCCGGGTTAGAAATATCTAAACACCTGACTTACTCCTGATTGAAAACATGCATAAGGCTTTTCCGCCTTACGAAAGAATATTACCTAGAATCTCCTTACGGTCCGCACACAAGTTACAGGCTTCCCGGGAGTTCAAGAAACTGGCTGGTCTCGAGGACGCTTATGTAAACGTGCCGCTTGCGTGAGACTCACGCCGATTGATAGTGGTAGAAGAAAGACTAGCCGCTCAGCCAAGGAAGGGCTGAGACTGACAGCCAAGGGCATAGTACCACTATTCCCAATAATAGAGGCGGGAAAGGGACGGACCCGAAGCGGGTGGAATTAATCAACAGGATCGTTCATTTAAAATTATCAATACATAAGGTGACTTGTATTAATAATATACAGGGTTAATTAAATAAACAAAAATAGGAGGTGCAATATATACAATATTTACAATATTTACAATACAAGGACACAACACATCCAGATTATATACATTGAAACGTTTACATAAGGCCAACAACATAGATAAGGTTCTGGTGTAATTACATACAGACATTAGGAGAAAAATCATAAGGAGAAAAGAGAGAGAGGATACAATCTAATGTCGCATCAACTTCAACCATTATTAAGTACTGCCACTTGTTTGCTAATTTCCTCGTATTCGTTGAGGCCCCTTGCTATTGTGTCAAATAAATGTATCCATCTACATTCACGAGTACTTAAGATGTTATGGAAATTTCCTCCTCTGGCATTAGGTTTGACTCTTTCTATTACCCACCATTTAAAACATTCTGGGGTGTGTCCAAAAGTGGTGAAGTGGTCAACTAGTGGCGCGCCCTGTACTTGGCAGCGTATGCGGCTGCAATGTTGCAGGATGCGGGTTTTGACTTTTTGGATGGTCTGACCGATGTACATAAATTCACAAGGGCACATAATCGCATAGATCACTCCAGAGGTGTTGCAATTACTATGTTCTTGTAGTATGTGGGTATAGTTGTTGTGAGTAAATTGTTTTACTTCCTTCACCAAGGGGCACGCTTTACACTGGCCGCATTTATGGTGACCCTTAACTGGAGGAATCCCCCAAAGTACTGATTGGCGGATGATATTAGAAGTGGGTAGCAAGGATTTCACAACATGTTCCCTCACATTCTTGCCCTTCTTAAAGGCATGCAATGGTGGTGGCATGTCTCCCAATTCGTCTGCGATCAAATGCCAATGCTGGTTAATGATCTTTTTAACCATATTGCTTTTGGTCGAAAAGTCGTGGCACATACTATGCGTTCTACCTCGTCATTATTTCTTTGTTTTGGTTCCAAGAGGAACTCTCTGTGGTTAAACCACGCACGCTTCCGTGCTTTTTTGAGGAGTCTGATGGGATATCCTCTCTCAATAAGACGTGACATCAGACCTGTTGATTCCTCAAAATAATCCTCTTTTTTTGAGCAGTTCCTCCTCAACCTCAGGAATTGTCCAAATGGCAGGTTATCCCTGAGGTTGCGGGGATGATGGCTTGAATACCGTAAAAGAGTATTACGTCACTGTTCTTTCTATATAGGCCTGTGTATAGTCTGTCCTGTTCTGCATTGATGGTGATATCGAGGAAGTGGATCGATGACCGATCATACTCTAGCGTGAATTGGATGTCAGTAGAGCATGTATTAAGCCAAGTGTGAAAGATCTTAAGTTGTGCTTCACTACCCTTCCATATAATGAGCACGTCGTCTATGTAACGACGCCACAGATCCACGCAATCATTATATGGATTATTATCATTAAGGACATAAGTATGTTCAAAATCATTCATAAAAATATTGGCTAGATTGGGGGCAAAGCTGGCCCCCATCGCTACGCCTTTAGTTTGCAGGTAGTATAAGTCTTGGAAGCAAAAGACATTTTTAGTCATAGCAATCTCCAAAAGTTCAACTATGAAATCCGTAGGGACCCTGTGCGGTGCTGGGCGTTTATCTAAAACCGATTTTATACACATCAGCGCAGGTCCCTGTGGGATATTGGTATACAGTGAAGATATATCCATTGTAGCTAACAAATTAGTAGAGGGGTTGTATGGGCGATCGTCCACCAATTGGATCGTCTGCATGGTATCTCTGAGGTATGTGGGGGTGTTCACTGCGAGAGGTTTAAGAAATACATCTATGTATTTGCATAGGGGTTCCAAAAGTGACCCACATCCCGATATTATAGGTCTTCCAGGCGGATCTTCCATCCGCTTGTGTATCTTAGGGAGAGTGTATATAGTCAGCATTCTAGGATGTTTATTATGGAGGTACTCATATTCATGTTTGTGAAGATACCTATTGTCAAGGCCTTTACGAGTAGTACGTTCTATGATTTTACTGATTTCAATGGTGGGGTCTGTTCTAAGTTTCTTATAGTTACCCTCAATCTCTAGCTGGGAAAATCTCCTTTTATAGTCCTCAACATTCTGTACGACTATAGCCCCACCCTTGTCGGCGGGTTTGATTACTATATTCGTGTTACATTTGAGCGATTCTAAAGCCAAGCGTTCAAGTTTGGAGATGTTATACTTGACATATTGTCTCTCTGGAAGAATTTTATTAATGTCTCTCATCACTACCTGTTCATAAGCTAGATTTTATGTGGCATCAAGTGTGATGGAGGGTTGAATTTGAGGGTGGTCTCAGTCCACTACCTGAAAAAGTGGGTTGAAAGGGAATCTTTTGGAAATAATGTTTAAGTCTTATTTTGCGAAAGAAATTATGAAGTTCTACTTTCAGGGTAAAGTTGTTGAGCATAGATGTAGGGACAAAGGACAGACCTTTTCAAGAATCTTTGTTCATCTGGTGTCAGTATGTAATCAGATAAATTCACCACAGGGTTATTAGGCATGTACATTACCATCTGTAATGTTGCCGTCGGGTCTGTATGTCCCCGTGTGTCTCCTGTTGGAAATGTGTCTGTCTCTTTGCATTCCCTCTGCCCCAAATGGGTTGTCTTGTCACCCTGGGTCTCCCCCAGGGGCGGCCTCTCCCTCGATGTTCCCACCATGGGCCCTCTAGTAAAATACTCTGCTGTTCTAAGTGTGACTGCTCTGAGTGTGTCAGGCCAGGGTTCGATGTTGTCCCACTTGGGCCTGGACGTTCAGTATCGCTATCTGAGCCACTTCCTAATGATGAGCCTGAGAAGGTTGTGTATCTTCGGAAACCACTTCTGCCTCGACTGGAGAAACTACCCTGTGCTTCTTTCACATAATATCATTCTTGCAAATACGGATAGGTCACCTTCTTATCATAGAATTTGATGTCTTTGGCCACTTTGTCTAATTTAGTGGTTTGTGTATACAAATCAAACTCACGAATAGTTCTTTCCAGTCTCTCTAAGGCCTCTTTAGCATTGCTTAACGCTTTGTCATCAATAATCTCTTTCTCAAGTCAGCTATTTCTTTTGTAAGTCGTTGAACCTCTTCTAAAGCTGTCTCAATACCAAGCACCATCCAGTGCCTGGAACAATTATTTGAGATAAAGATAAAGTTCCCCTTAAATTTGGGGTTGTCTACAAAAATTGCTGACTCATTTCTAACTTGTAACCCTACGGGAATCACATTCGATTGTAGATATTTTGCCAAAGTGTGTCCATGTAGTCTTGTTCTAATTAACTTTTTTTCTAGACGTTCTAATTTAGATACTTTTTCATTCAATGAAACGTCAATGCAGGGAATTGTAAGTCCTAAAAAGTTACCACCGCCCTGTGTTTGCAGTAACTGGTCAATATATGCTTCACTATAAGACAGCGTTTCCTTATCAGACATAATTTAAATTGTCGCAGAGAAGAGAAAGATTAACAGTGTTTCCAAAAATATTTACACAATACAACACATTTAACATTTAACATATAAACCCTCGCTGGTAACACCAGCACAAGGTAGCCATTATAAAAATGGGGTAACCCAATTTGGTCGTGGACCTGGGCTCAATTTGATATGAAAAACAGTGGTCCGAGACCTCAAGTCGAGAATTAATACATAATAAACCTTTTGCAGTTTGGAGCATATGCAAAGCCTATGTTTATAGGTTTATATGTTAAATGTTAAATGTGTTGTATTGTGTAAATATTTTTGGAAACACTGTTAATCTTTCTCTTCTCTGCGACAATTTAAATTATGTCTGATAAGGAAACGCTGTCTTATAGTGAAGCATATATTGACCAGTTACTGCAAACACAGGGCGGTGGTAACTTTTAGGACTTACAATTCCCAGCATTGACGTTTCATTGAATGAAAAAGTATCTAAATTAGAACGTCTAGAAAAAAGTTAATTAGAACAAGACTACATGGACACACTTTGGCAAAATATCTACAATCGAATGTGATTCCCGTAGGGTTACAAGTTAGAAATGAGCCAGCAATTTTTGTAGACAACCCCAAATTTAAGGGGAACTTTAGCTTTATCTCAAATAATTGTTCCAGGCACTGGATGGTGCTTGGTATTGAGACAGCTTTAGAAGAGGTTCAACGACTTACAAAAGAAATAGCTGACTTGAGAAAAGAGATTATTGATGACAAAGCGTTAAGCAATGCTAAAGAGGCCTTAGAGAGACTGGAAAGAACTATTCGTGAGTTTGATTTGTATACACAAACCACTAAATTAGACAAAGTGGCCAAAGACATCAAATTCTATGATAAGAAGGTGACCTATCCGTATTTGCAAGAAGGATATTATGTGAAAGAAGCACAGGGTAGTTTCTCCAGTCGAGGCAAAAGTGGTTTCCGAAGATACACAACCTTCTCAGGCTCATCATTAGGAAGTGGCTCAGATAGCGATACTGAACGTCCAGGCCCAAGTGGGACAACATCGAACCCTGGCCTGACACACTCAGAGCAGTCACACTTAGAACAGCAGAGTTTTTTACTAGAGGGCCCATGGTGGGAACATCGAGGGAGAGGCCGCCCCTGGGGGAGACCCAGGGTGACAAGACAACCCATTTGGAACAGAGGCAGAGGGAATGCAAAGAGACAGACACATTTCCAACAGGAGACACACGGGGACATACAGACCCGACGGCAACATTACAGATGGTAATGTACATGCCTAATAACCCTGTGGTGAATTTATCTGATTACATACTGACACCAGATGAACAAAAGATTCTTGAAAAAGGTCTGTCCTTTGTCCCTACATCTATGCCCAACAACTTTACCCTGAAAGTAGAACTTCATAATTTCTTTCGCAAAATAAGACTTAAACATTATTTCCAAAAGATTCCCTTTCAACCCACTTTTTCAGGTAGTGGACTGAGACCACCCTCCAAATTCAACCCTCCATCACACTTGATGCCACATAAAATCCTAGCTTATGAACAGGTAGTGATGAGAGACATTAATAAAATTCTTCCAGAGAGACAATATGTCAAGTATAACATCTCCAAACTTGAACGCTTGGCTTTAGAATCGCTCAAATGTAACACGAATATAGTAATCAAACCCGCCGACAAGGGTGGGGCTATAGTCGTACAGAATGTTGAGGACTATAAAAAGGAGATTTTTTCCCAGCTAGAGATTGAGGGTAACTATAAGAAACTTAGAACAGACCCCACCATTGAAATCAGTAAAATCATAGAACGTACTACTCGTAAAGGCCTTCACAATGGGTATCTTAACAAACATGAATATGAGTACCTCAATAATAAACATCCTAGAATGCCGACTATATACACTCTCCCTAAGATACACAAGCGGATGGAAGATCCGCCTGGAAGACCTATAATATCGGGATGTGGGTCACTTTTGGAACCCCTATGCAAATACATAGATGTATTTCTTAAACCTCTCGCAGTGAACACCCCCACATACCTCAGAGATACCATGCAGACGATCCAATTGGTGGACGATCGCCCATACAAGCCCTCTACTAATTTGTTAGCTACAATGGATATATCTTCACTGTATACCAATATCCCACAGGGGCCTGCGCTGATGTGTATAAAATCGGTTTTAGATAAACGCCCAGCACCGCACAGGGTCCCTACGGATTTCATAGTTGAACTTTTGGAGATTGCTATGACTAAAAATGTCTTTTGCTTCCAAGACTTATACTACCTGCAAACTAAAGGCGTAGCGATGGGGGCCAGCTTTGCCCCCAATCTAGCCATTATTTTTATGAATGATTTTGAACATACTTATATCTTTAATGATAATAATCCATATAATGATTGCGTGGATCTGTGGCGTCGTTACATAGACGACGTGCTCATTATATGGAAGGGTAGTGAAGCACAACTTAAGATCTTTCACACTTGGCTTAATACATGCTCTACTGACATCCAATTCACGCTAGAGTATGATCGGTCATCGATCCACTTCCTCGATATCACCATCAATGCAGAACAGGACAGACTATACACAGGCCTATATAGAAAGAACAGTGAACGTAATACTCTTTTACGGTATTCAAGCCATCATCCCCGCAACCTCAGGGATAACCTGCCATTTGGACAATTCCTGAGGTTGAGGAGGAACTGCTCAAAAAAAGAGGATTATTTTGAGGAATCAACAGGTCTGATGTCACGTCTTATTGAGAGAGGATTTCCCATCAGACTCCTCAAAAAAGCACGGAAGCGTGCGTGGTTTAACCACAGAGAGTTCCTCTTGGAACCAAAACAAAGAAATAATGACGAGGTAGAACGCATAGTATGTGCCACGACTTTTTCGACCAAAAGCAATATGGTTAAAAAGATCATTAACCAGCATTGGCATTTGATCGCAGACGAATTGGGAGACATGCCACCACCATTGCATGCCTTTAAGAAGGGCAAGAATGTGAGGGAACATGTTGTGAAATCCTTGCTACCCACTTCTAATATCATCCGCCAATCAGTACTTTGGGGGATTCCTCCAGTTAAGGGTCACCATAAATGCGGCCAGTGTAAAGCGTGCCCCTTGGTGAAGGAAGTAAAACAATTTACTCACAACAACTATACCCACATACTACAAGAACATAGTAATTGCAACACCTCTGGAGTGATCTATGCGATTATGTGCCCTTGTGAATTTATGTACATCGGTCAGACCATCCAAAAAGTCAAAACCCGCATCCTGCAACATTGCAGCCGCATACGCTGCCAAGTACAGGGCGCGCCACTAGTTGACCACTTCACCACTTTTGGACACACCCCAGAATGTTTTAAATGGTGGGTAATAGAAAGAGTCAAACCTAATGCCAGAGGAGGAAATTTCCATAACATCTTAAGTACTCGTGAATGTAGATGGATACATTTATTTGACACAATAGCAAGGGGCCTCAACGAATACGAGGAAATTAGCAAACAAGTGGCAGTACTTAATAATGGTTGAAGTTGATGCGACATTAGATTGTATCCTCTCTCTCTTTTCTCCTTATGATTTTTCTCCTAATGTCTGTATGTAATTACACCAGAACCTTATCTATGTTGTTGGCCTTATGTAAACGTTTCAATGTATATAATCTGGATGTGTTGTGTCCTTGTATTGTAAATATTGTAAATATTGTATATATTGCACCTCCTATTTTTGTTTATTTAATTAACCCTGTATATTATTAATACAAGTCACCTTATGTATTGATAATTTTAAATGAACGATCCTGTTGATTAATTCCACCCGCTTCGGGTCCGTCCCTTTCCCCCGCCTCTATTATTGGGAATAGTGGTACTATGCCCTTGGCTGTCAGTCTCAGCCCTTCCTTGGCTGAGCGGCTAGTCTTTCTTCTACCACTATCAATCGGCGTGAGTCTCACGCAAGCGGCACGTTTACATAAACGTCCTCGAGACCAGCCAGTTTCTTGAACTCCCGGGAAGCCTGTAACTTGTGTGCGGACCGTAAGGAGATTCTAAGGTAATATTCTTTCGTAAGGCGGAAAAGCCTTATGCATGTTTTCAATCGGGAGTAAGTCAGGTGTTTAGATATTTCTAACCCGGGGTCTCTCCTCCTTCAGCCGCAGTCCCTGCATTAAGTGCCAAGACTTTAAGTTGATTCAACCCTTCACTGACGGGTAAGTGTCTCAAGTTCTAATAGTTTTTTCTGATTTTCTGACATTGAGACACTAGTTGGAGAAAAACCCTATCTCATTGGTTTTAGATGAGGACAATAGCCTCGAGTACCCGGAAGACTTATCCCCGCACTCCACTAATCCCTGTGGGTAAGTCCTTACCCGATGGGTATCATTAATTGTTTTGCGATTTCTATTCAAGTGCACAACCCTGAATTCCTTATTTTAATCCATTAGGTGTGGAACTAGGAAGCCACACACTTTTCCAGGTTGCCCACCCCTGTCCTGAGGAAGACCCGCAGGCCGAGGCCCCGAATTACCCTCTGAGCCCCAAGTCGGGTCGAAACGTCGACACCCACATCACCGTAGCCTTGGACCGCAAGCCCCAAAACTAAAACGTGCTAAATAATACATTTCTGGATTCTGAAAGTATATGTAAAATGAAATTTTGTGAACAAATAATCATATGCGGCCAGTCTGTATGTAGAGATTGATAATAGTTTATCAATCCACTATTCGAATTGTTTTAATCCCCTTTCTCTATACACTAAGTAGAATTCTTTTCTAATTTCCTTTTCACTCGAGCACCTCCTTCTTACACGTTCCCCTGGAGCAACCTTTTCTTAACTCTCCCCCTTTTAATGCAGTAAGATATCTACTGCTTTTTTGGATTTTGACTAAATAAAAAATTTTGCGCCAATTTGGAAATCGGTTGTTGCACATATTTATATTGTTTTGTATTAAGTACTGTGAGCTGACTTTGCATATGCTCCAAACTGCAAAAGGTTTATTATGTATTAATTCTCGACTTGAGGTCTAGGACCACTGTTTTTCATATCAAATTGAGCCCAGGTCCACGACCAAATTGGGTTACCCCATTTTTATAATGACATTTCGTAACAAAGCATAACCACCGCATCTCTGACCCATACTTTGCAAGGTTAAAATTGGAACTACAGATTGCAACCTGCTTTAGGCACGAAAAAAACAGTGCTGGCTGATAGCGCCGTCACACATGCAATACGACAACTGCAATGTATACATTAACACCTGAGACCTTCCCAAGAAACACTAACAGTGCTAAATATGTGCTCGGCAGGCTTTCCGGCGCAGTGCCACTTTGTGAAGCCCCTAGGGTGGTCCTTACTGCTCACGCTCCCTCTCCCCTTGAACGGAAAATAAGGGCCGCCAAATCGATAGGCAAATTGCCAGCTGGGACCTGGCACCGAAAGGACTAAGGGCACGAACCACAACATCACTAGAAGCAGGAGGGCGGCCAATGCCTCATCCACTCGGAACTGGGACGCTTTGATGTGCCAACTGTTTAATGGGGCGACACCAATGCTCGACGAAATGAAAACACAGGGTCTGCGCATGCCCCCGGGGCACATCTACATCGTGTATGACACCGTCCTTTAATTGGGCTACAAAAGAAACCACTCCTGGATGTTGTTTCTGCCCCATACATCCCTTTTCTACACCCTGCTTATTGTCCAGACACAAAACCACTTCTGTTAACGCCACCGTGCACGGGCAACCATATCAGACACAGAATGCTACGAATCAGTGTCATATACACAACGTTTCAATTCTGTGCACCCTTGCACAGAAGCACCTCTACCTCTGTATATATATTTACTTTCTCGGGAGAAGCCACAACGTTTCAACTTACACCGGCCAGCCTCACCTTACCTACTCCTCCATTTAAAGAAGTGGGTGAGGCCTGCGCCCCAGATTCGGGGGAGCATCCAGCGCTTTGGCGCTGGGGGACTTTCATGAACAATGTATATATACACAGATAACTTCCTTAGTGATTATGATTCAGAAGAATTCCATATATTCCGAGAACAAGGGAATACCCCAAATCTAAGGGGAAAACCTAAGCGGTCTGCAAAATCAATGGCGAAAATATATTAAAGTTCTTTAATGTATTGCCAAAAATACAGAAACATAGTACATCAAACGGCAGTCACTAAATTGATTGTCAACATTGTTTAATGATTTGAAATCTCTCTGTTTGAATTCTGTACAATATGAAAAGCCACTGTCCCACGCCTCGCCTCTCCGGACCCCTGCTTTCTGCATCCTGTTGTCACTTCCCGTTATTACCTTACACCTCGCCAGCACCCCGCCCACCCTCCGCGTCATGATGCATGTTTTTCTGTTTTATTACACACCTTGTCTCAGCCCCTCTGTGCGTTTGTACCCCTAAAAGCAGATGATTGCTTGTCACATTCAGGCACAGATTAAAAATGAAAAGACGTTCACTGAGTACTGAGTGACTTGGGATCAGTGGCTTTGCTGCGAAAGGGGTTGATATAATGAGTGCAGCATGTGCAGTCATGGTACCAGTGTCCATGATTCTCAGGGGCCCAGTGCCCCCCAATTACTGCTGCCCTGTGCTAGCTAATGAAGTGCTCTTGGAGTTGGGGTGCATTTTCCTTGCAGCATAGCTGAGCTGCCACTATAACAATTGAGTAATGCGGCAGTGTTGCTGTCCTATGCTGCCGCATCCTTGCTTTTTGGTGCCCCTCCTTTCTCCTTCCTGTCTGCTGCATATGCATATTCCCTCTGCCTGGATGGAATACTTGTGGGATTGTCTTATAAATTATGAAATCTGCAGTGAAATAAAGGAATCCGTATTTTCTTCAGAAAAAAAACCAGTGCGCTAGAAGTGGTCTGTGTAGACATCTGTCTATGCTACACTGGAGCTCTGAGCCCCACGCTGTCCAGCCCCCCCCCCCCCGGGGTTTCTTACAGTTTGGTGACTTTTTGACCCCCCTAGTAGATCTGTCTCCACCTTCCCAGCTCCTACGATCTAATCGAAGCAGCTGCAAATTTGCCAAAGAAAGTGTGTCACGTCCCCCCAGCCAATGATGTCTTTTAGACGAGGAATGTGGAGGGAACTTAATCGGGAGGGGACTGGGAGCGAAAAAGACAGCAGCAGCTGCTCTTAGACTGGAGGAATGTCGCCACTGGTGTCCACATCTCCTCTGCGACCCCCATGATCGTGCTAGGGGACATCTGTGTCTGTGAGTGCCATCCCTCAGCCTGCCCCCTCTAGGGAACCACCTGCCTGTTTTTATGGGAGCTTAGTTTTATATAGCGCCTTCAACTGAAAAACAAATGGACGCTCTCGTTCCCACGAGGTGCAAGGGACTCCCGGCAGGGAACTAGAGAAGCTAACTGCGGCTGGGGTACAGGCGTGAGGGGAATGCATGAGGAGCAGCAGCAACACGCAGGGAGGGAAACTTCGCCCAGTAAAATGATCGGCGTGGAGAACCATGGGGCGGGGGTGTGGGTTTGAAGTTGATTTGAGCTGGGCGGAAACCTCTGCACTAAACAAGCATTTGCAATGCAATAGGTCTCGCATTCACGCAAGTTTGAGCTATTGGCATTGTAAATGACAATGCCTTTTATTTATGTTTTGGGTTTTAAAACATAAATAAGAGATATTGTCATTTACAATACTAATAGCTTAAACTCTTGCAAACGTGAGACCTATTGCATTGCAATAAAGGGCCTTCTGGACCGCTTGTTAGATTGTAAATATCAGAGGAAAAGACCTGCCTGCGACGTCTTCAAAGTAGTGATAAATAGTGCAGTGAAGAAGATGTGTAAGTGTTGTAAATTACACAGACAAAAAGTGTGAAGTGAGAGTTACATATGATCCGAGCTATAGACACTAACAAAGCGCTCCAACACCTTTCGCTCTGTGATTACACTGTCGCGGCTCAGGAGGAAGAGCGGGAGGCGGGGGGCTATTTCCTGCCCTCTCCATGAATTGAGTGTGCAGTGTGGCATTGCATAATGTCATTGCTATCTTTGGCCTAATAAAAAACACTCTAGCTGTTGTAGGGCCCTGGCTTCACCTCCTGGTGCAGGGCGGGCTGTGCTTTATGGCAGGCATGGAGGGAGGGATGGTCTCGGTTGCAGCTCCGTCCTCGTACAGTGCCCCTGCTATTACTAGTGAGCAAGAGGCGCTGAGGTGGTGGTATTGGTATTGGTGGTGGTGGTATTGGTATTGGTGGTGGTGGTATTGGTGGTATTGGTGGTGGTGGTATTGGTATTGGTGTTGGTGGTATTGGTGGCGGTATTGGTATTGGTGGTGGTACTGGTATTGGTGGTATTGGTGGTGGTATTGGTGGTGGTGGTACTGGTATTGGTGGTGGTGGTATTGGTGGTGGCGGTATTGGTATTGGTGGTATTGGTATTGTGGTGGTGGTACCGGTATTGGTGGTATTGGTGGTGGTATTGGTGGTGGTGGTGGTATTGGTGTTGGTGGTGGTATTGGTGGTGGTGGTGGTATTGGTATTGGTGGTATTGGTATTGGTACTGGTGGTGGTGGTATTGGTGGTGGTATTGGTATTGGTGGTGGTGGTATTGGTATTGGTGGTGGTGGTGGTATTGGTGGTATTGTTGGCCGCATTGGTGGTGGTGGTATTGGTGGTGGTATTGGTGGTGGTATTGGTAGTGGTGGTGGTGGTATTGGTGGTGGTGATATTGGTGGTGGTATTAGTGGTGGTGGTATTGGTGATGGTATTGGTGGTGGTGGTGGAATTGGTGGTAGTGGTATTGGTGGTGGTGGTATTGGTGGTGGTGGAATTGGTGGTGGTGGTATTGGTGGTGGTGGTATTAGTGGTGGTGGTATTGGGGTTATTGGTGGTATTGGTATTGGCGGTGGTATTGGTATTGGCGGTGGTATTGGATTGGTGGTATTGGTGGTGGTGGTATTGGTGGTGGTGGTACTGGTGGTGGTGGTGGTCATATTGGTGGTGGTATTGGTGGAGGTGGTGGTATTGATGGTGGTGGTGGTATTGGTGGTGGTATTAATGGTGGTGGTGGTATTGGTGGTATTGGTGGTGGTGGTATTGGTGGTGGTGGTGGTATTGGAGGTATAGGTGGTGGTATTGGTGGTGGCGGTATTGGTGGTGGCAGTATTAGTGGTGGTGGTGGTATTGGCAGTGGTAGTGGTATTGGTGGTGGTGTTGGTGGTGGTGGTGGTATTGGTGGTGGTGGTGCTATTGGTGGTGGTGGTGGTAGTGGTATTGGTGGTGCTATTGGTGGTGTTGGTGGTGGTATTTGGTGGTGGTGGTGGTATTCGAAGTGGTATTGGTGGTGATGGTATTGGTGGAGGTGGTGGTATTGATGGTGGTGGTATTGGTGGTGGTGGTGGTGGTGTTATTGTTAATAAAACAGGCTTTTGAAAACAACCCGTCAGGTGGCTTTAGTACAGATGACATGTAACACAGATGTGCTGTTGTCAGCTTCAGCCCATTAGCACACGATTATGTGCTACCTGGAATTCACATGACTTAATTCGCTAATCATTTCAAAATCCATTTTACTTGGGGGGTTGAAACAGACACAAGATAATGCCGGGTTAAAGTGGTTGAAAGCTGGCGCCCGTGTTAGGGGGGTGGCCCTGCTGCTTAAAAAAATACAAGCAGTTTGAGCTGAAGCAGCGCATGTCCGGCCTGCAGTAAGAGAAACTCAATAAAGTAAATAGTGCTTACAGACTAAATAACAGGTCCCGTGTAACAACTGAAGTAAAAGGGCCAGTCGCTATGGGAGGGTACAAATGAAGACAAGGTCGTACTAAGGAGGGACTAACAAGCCTATTAACGAATCCGAAGGCAGCTTTTACGAAAGACAGTGACACAAGCCAATTAAAAATATAGGAGGAGGGTGGGCGTGGCTTCTCTCCCATACTCTACTACAGCAGTCTCGCAATGCGAGCAGTGCATGCGCGCTGCCGCTAGGCTCGACCTAAAAACAAGCTGTGTATAGGACTGCAAAGCCCATACAGGAGGAGGGGCCATCACATGCTGTACTGTGTGATGGTCAAACAGAATTTTCTCTGAGTGAAATCGCCGGAAAGAGAGCTAAATACGCAAAGGAGGGACTTTTACAGAATTGCCACAATAACATCCAGCATTTCTGAATGCCACAGATAACAACCAGTGGCAATCGGTGGGTGGCCCAGAGCCTATAGAAGAGGATACAGCAGGTCGACCGAAGCCTGACCTAAAATGAAAAGGGGACAGGGTAGGAATACCCTGACCCCAAAAAGTAGGTCCAGGGGTCCTAGAGGGACCCTAAACGGCCAAAAAAGCATATTTTGACAAAACAAATTGCAGTAAAATTGCGATATTCGCGAATGTGCGCCAAAAATAATAAGGAAAAGCAAGAGCAGGCTCCCATGCTTGCTTTGAAATAACCCCAGAGTGGACAAAGGATCAGTGATGTCATTTGAGATGTCATCAGTGATGTCACTGACCATGTCATGAGTGATGTAATATGTGAGGTGATATTTTGCGGAGGCATAAGTTATAGTTAGTTCAGCTAACTATAACTGCTGAAATTCACTGGTTTTGTACGAGTGAAATCTGAGCCTAACTATAACGTCTCTGCCTGTAACCTTTGTTTTTTCCAGTGAATATATATATATATATATATATATATATATATATATATATATATATATATATATATATGTGTGTGTGAATTACTACATGCAGGGTTGCTATATATATATATATATATTACCTACTGGCGGTCGCCAGTAGGTAGTTATAGATAGGACCTATTATCCATAGGAAAAGCGTTTTTTGATTTGCCAATATCTTTGGCGCTGTTTGACGAATCTTCGCGAAATTTTCAAAACTAATGGTTCACTCAGGTCAGCTCCTGTCTTCAAAGTTTGGGGGCGATTCGTCAAGCGGGGGCCGAGAAAAAAGGGGGGTCCCAAAACGCGTTTTTTCCATGTTAATTTCCATAGGAATTTTGAAACAGGCTACAGCTCGAACTGCTGAACGGAATTACACCAAATTTGGCAAAAAGGTAGGTCTTGGTCCAGAAAGCGTGTTTTTTTAAAAAATGGTGTAAATCCGTTCAGTAGTTCCTGAGACATTCAAAAAATAAAAATATCGATATCTGAGCACCGGGAAGGGTTCGCGAACCCTCCCGGGCACGAGTTTCACTCTGATTGGCTGCCAACACTCCAAACCAGGAAGTGTTGGCAGCCATCTTGTGACTCGGTAACCGAGTCACGAGAAAAAGGGTGAAAAAAAGATGAAAAACAAGAAAAGGGGGCAGGGTAGAAACACCCTGACCCCCTAGGCCTGCTCAGGGGGTCGCCCAAAAAAGCATTTTAAAAAAAAGAAATCGGCAGGATTCGCGCACCCAGCTGGGTGCGCGAATCCTGCAGAGAAAATTTTAAAAAATGAAGCGCGGGCTCCCGCGCTTCATTTTAATGAGCCCCGGGTGGGCCAGGTCCCGGGGGCAATGCCAAAATTATATAACGGGGGCCCCCGCAGCTTCTTTAATTGGATGTGGGGGGGCTCCCAGGCCCCCCCTAAGCCCCGGGGACCGCCACCTCCCCAGGGCTTTATTTAATTATGCGCGGGGGGCACGTGGCCCCCCCGCAGCCCCGGGGACCGCCACCTCCCCGTGGCTTTGAAAATGTAGGGAGGGGGGCCACGTGGCCCCCCTCCTGGAGCGCTTGATGGCCCTGGGGACCTCCACCCCCCAGGGCGGCACCTGCAATGTCTTGGAATGCCCACCCCCGGGACATTGCCGTCTGCTATGGCAGGGCGGGATGCTCCCGCCCTGTCATAGCAAACACTGCTTTGGAAACCTGCTCTCGCTTTCAAAAAGCAAAGCAGATTGCTTTTGGGCAAGGGGAACTGCATCTTAGCAGCTCCCATTGCCCAAAAGCAATGCCTGCTCCCGCAGGAGGCGGGGAGCCGGCTGGGACCGTGGGGGCATTGGGGCTCCCCCCACGGTCCCCAACGGTGAGGCCAGGCCCCGGGGGATGGGGTCCCCGGGGCCAGAAGTGGCCCGGGGGTGGGGGGCCACTCGGCCCCCTCCCCCTTTTTTAATGTTTATAAAATAAATAAATTAAAAAATAAGGCCGGCCCCGGGAGATGGGGTCCCCGGGGCCATAATTGGCCCCCCTCCAAAAAAATAAAAATAAAGAAAAGAAGGCTGGCCAGGCCCCGGGGGATGGAGTCCCCGGAGGAAGGGGGGCCCCCCTCCCCAAAAAAAAAAAAAAAACAATACTGCCAGGCCCTGGGGGATGGGGTCCTCGGGGCCAGGGAAGGGGGGCCACGCAGCCCCACTCCCATAAAAAATTAAAAAAGAAACCGGCAACTCGCCAGAGGCCCCGCCCCCTCCCTACATGACTCTGCAAACGCGCCCCCTGGCGCGTTCTAAGTTGGGGAATTAAGTCCCCTTGAATACTGAGGGTCCCTGGGGGCCAACTAGCCCACCAGGTACCTCCAGTAAGCGGCACACAGCTGTATTGCAGAGAGGTGGTCCGAGGCCACGCCCCTTTTACACCACTCTGCAAACGCGCCTCTTGGCGCACTGCTGGTGGGGCGATCAGGTCCTCTTTTGTCCTAAGGACCTCAGGACACAAGTGGACTTCATCCCCCGAGCAGCAGTGCCCCACGAGTCACGTTTGCAGAGTTGTGTAAAAAGGGGGCATGGCCTTTGAGCACACTCAGCAATCTAGCTTTATGGGGCTTACTGGAGGTAACAGGAGGGCTAGTTGGCCCCCAGGGACCCTCAGGAGGAAAGGGGACTTCATCCCCCAACCAAGAGCGCGCCAGGAGGCGCGTTTGCAGAGTGGTGGAGGAAGGGGGTGTGGCCTATGTCCACCTCTCAGCAATCCCACTATGTGGGGCTTACTGGAGGTAACAGGTAGGCTAGTTGGCCCCTTAAGGACCCCCAGCAGCGAAGGGGACTTCAATCCCCATCCAAGAGCGCGCCAGGGAGCGCGTTGGCAGAGTGGTGGGCAAAGGGGGCGTGGCCTGCTATGAGAACTTAGCAATCCTGCTGTGTGGGACTTACTGGAGGTAATAGGAGGGGTAGTTGGCCCCCAAGGATGTCCTTGGGGGCCAACTATCCTTGGGGGCCAACTACCCCTTTTGTTACCTCCAGTAAGTCCCACACAGTGGGATTGCTAAGATGTGCTCGGAGGCCATGCCCCCCTTTCTCTGCCACTCTGCAAACGCGCCTCCTGGCAGACTACGGGATGGGGGATGAAGTCCATTTTACTCCTGAGGGACTTTGGGGGCCAAGAAGCCCTCCTGCTACCTCCTGTAAGTCCTATGCAGCGAAATTCCTGAGCGCTGGTCGGAGGCCCAGCACCCTTTCTCCACCACTCTGCAAACGCGACTACTAGTTAAAGAAGTGTTTGCAATGTAATAGGTTTCGCATTTGCGAGAGATAGAGCTATTTGCGTTGTAAATGTAAAAGTTTGTAATGTTTTTTTGGAGTGGAGTGGATGTACATTGTGTGTAGTGGAATTATGTGGTATGTTGTGCAGTGAAATTATGTGGATAGAAAGTATGTGGTATTTAGTGTATAGGAATTATGTAGAGTGGGACTATGTGTTATGGAGAGTAATTATGTGGTATGGTAGTCTGTGTTGTGGAGTGGTAACCTCAGGTTTAGTCTTCATCGTTTCCATAGAAGCTCAACTATGAACTTAGTGAGACAAAAAAGAAAGAATCACTGAGGAGCACTTGTGGACCTAGTCAGAGGTATGAGCAGGGCCACTGGAATTATGTGACTGTTTGTCTGCACCGACTTTCGCACAAATATACATTTTCCGCATTAGCCACATAATTAATCATCTGCTCCCTAATCTGCAGATTTGAACAAAAAAAGCCTTGTTTCTAGCTCAAACGGCTCAAACGTTACCAAAAATGCAGCGTCAAGTGTTACAGCGTGGTGGAAGGCCCTTTGCAAACCTAGAATGGTCAGCTGTTACTTATTGCTAAATATGGGTGTTAAATTGGTACTAATGGTGTGCAAGCCACTCTTGCTTCCTTCTGCGCCTCTCTCTGCGCCTCTCTTGCCTCTTTCTGCATTTCTGTTGCTTCTTTCTGCACATTTCGTTCTTTTTCTGCACTTCTCTTGCCTCTTTCTGCAAATCTCTTCTACTTTCTGCATCTCGCTTGCCTCTTTCTACATGTCTGTTGCCTCTTTCTGCACCTCATTTGCTTCTTTCTGTACCCCTCTTGCCTCTTTCTGCACCCTTCTTCCCTCTTTCTGCACCTCTCGTGCCTTTTTCTGTACCCCTCTTATGTCTTTCTGCACCTTTTTTGCCTCTTTCTGCACCTGTGTTCCTTCTTTCTGCACTTCTTTTGTTTCTTTCTGCACCTGTCTTCTTTCTGTACCCCTCTTGCCTCTCTCTCCACCCCTCTTCCCTCTTTCTGCACTTCTGTTGCTTCTTTCTGCACTTCTGTTGCTTCTTTCTGCACATCACTTGCCTCTTTTTGCACCTCGGTTGCCTCTTTCTGCAGTTCTCTTGCCCCCTTCTGCACTTCACTTGCCTCTTTCTGTAACTCTCTTGCCTCTTTGTGCACCTCTCTTGCCTCTTTCTGCACCTCTCTTGCTTCTTTCTGCACCCCTTTTGCCTGTTTCTGCACCCCTCTTGCCTCTTTGTGCAACTCTCTTGCCTCTTTCTACACCTCTCTTCCCTCTTTCTGCACCACTCTTGCCTCTTTCTGTACCTCTGTTCCTTCTTTCTTCACCTGTCTTGTCTCTTTCTGCACCCTTCGTGCCTCTTTCAGCACCTCTGTTGCTTCTTTCTGCAGTTCTCTTCCTCTTTCTGCACCCCTCCTGCCTCTTTCTGTACCCCTCTTGCCTTTGTGCACCTCTCCTACCCTTTTTTGCACCCCTCTTGCCTCTTTTTCCACCTCTGTTGGTTCTTTCTGCACCTCTTTTTCTTCGTTCTGCACTTCACTTGCCTCTTTCTATACCCCTCTTGCCACTTTCTGCACCTCTGTTGGTTCTTTCTGCACTGCTCTGGCTTCTTCCTGCACCTCTGTTCCAAATTTGTGCATCCCTCTTGCCTTTTTCTGCACCCCTCTTCCCTCTTTCTACACCACCTGTTCCCTCTTTCTGCACCACTTTTGCCTGTTTCTGCAACTCTCTTGCATCTTTCTGCAGTTCTCTTGCCTCCTTCTGCACCTTACTTGCCTCTTTTTGCACTGCTCTTGCTTCTTTCTGCACCTCTCTTCTAAATTTCTGCACCCCTCTTGCCTCTTTCTGCACCCCTTTTACCTGTTTTGCACCTCTCTTGCCTCTGTCTGCACCTCTGTTCCCTCTTTCTATACCTCTTTTGCCTGCTTCTACAACTATCTTGCCTCTTTCTGCAGTTCTCTTGCCTCCTTCTGCACCTCTGTTGCTTCTTTCTGCACTTCCCATGCTTCTTTCTACACCTGTCTTGCTTTTTTCTGCACCCCTGTTGCCTCTTTCTGCACTTGTCTTCCCTCTTTCTGTAACTTTCTTGCCTGTTTCTGCATCTCACTTGCCTCTTTCTGCACTTCTCTTGCTTCTTTCTACACCTCTGTTGCTTCTTTCAGCAATTCTCTTGACTCTTTCTGCACTACTCTTGCCTGTTTCTGCACCTCTCTTGCCTCTTTCTGCACCTCACTTGCTTCTTTCTGCACCTCTGTTGCCTCTTTCTGCACCCCTCTTCCCTCTTTGTGCAACTCTCTTGCCTCTTTCTGCACCTCTCTTGCCTCTTTCTGCACTTCTCTTGCTCTTTCTGCACCTTTCACGCCTCTTTCAGCACCTCTATTACTTCTTTCTGCACTTCTCTTCCTTCTTTCTGCATGCACCCTCCTGCCTCTTTCTGTACCTCTCTTGCCTCTTTGTGCACCCCTCCTACCTTTTTCTGCACACCTCTTGCCTCTTTTTGCACCTCTGTTGGTTCTTTCTGCACTGCTCTTGCTTCTTTCTGCACCTTACTTGCCTCTTTCTACACCTCTGTTGCTTCTTTCAGCAATTCTCGTGTCTCTTTCTGCAATTCTCTTCCTTCTTTCTGCACCCTTCCTGCCTCTTTCTGTACCTCTCTTGCCTCTTTGTGCACCTCTCCTACCTCTTGCTGTACCCCTCTTACGTCTTTTTGCACCTCTGTTGGTTCTTTCTGCACTGCTCTTGCTTCTTTCTGCATCTCACTTGCCTCTTTCTGCACTTCTCTTGCTTCTTACTAAACCTCTGTTGCGTCTTTCTGCACCTCTGTTGCCTCTTTCTGCACTTCACTTGCTTCTTTCTGCACCTCTCTTGCCTCTTTCAGCACCTCTGTTGCGTCTTTCTGCACCTCTGTTGCCTCTTTCTGCACTTCACTTGCTTCTTTCTGCACCCCTCCTGCCTCTTTCTGCACCGTATTCCCTCTTTGTGCAACTCTCTTGCCTCTTTCTACACCTCTCTTCCCTCTTTCTGCACCACTCTTGCCTCTTTCTGTACCTCTGTTGCTTCGTTCTGCACTTCACTTGCCTCTTTCTATACCCCTCTTGCCACTTTCTGCACCTCTGTTGGTTCTTTCTGCACTGCTCTGGCTTCTTCCTGCACCTCTGTTCCAAATTTGTGCATCCCTCTTGCCTTTTTCTGCACCCCTCTTCCTCTTTCTACACCACCTGTTCCCTCTTTCTGCACCACTTTTGCCTGTTTCTGCAACTCTCTTGCATCTTTCTGCAGTTCTCTTGCCTCCTTCTGCACCTTACTTGCCTCTTTTTGCACTGCTCTTGCTTCTTTCTGCACCTCTCTTGCAAATTTCTGCACCCCTCTTGCCTCTTTCTGCACCCCTTTTACCTGTTTTGCACCTCTCTTGCCTCTGTCTGCACCTCTGTTCCCTCTTTCTATACCTCTTTTGCCTGCTTCTACAACTATCTTGCCTCTTTCTGCAGTTCTCTTGCCTCCTTCTGCACCTCTGTTGCTTCTTTCTGCACTTCCCATGCTTCTTTCTACACCTGTCTTGCTTTTTTCTGCACCCCTGTTGCCTCTTTCTGCACTTGTCTTCCCTCTTTCTGTAACTTTCTTGCCTGTTTCTGCATCTCACTTGCCTCTTTCTGCACTTCTCTTGCTTCTTTCTACACCTCTGTTGCTTCTTTCAGCAATTCTCTTGACTCTTTCTGCACTACTCTTGCCTGTTTCTGCACCTCTCTTGCCTCTTTCTGCACCTCACTTGCTTCTTTCTGCACCTCTGTTGCCTCTTTCTGCACCCCTCTTCCCTCTTTGTGCAACTCTCTTGCCTCTTTCTGCACCTCTCTTGCCTCTTTCTGCACTTCTCTTGCTCTTTCTGCACCTTTCACGCCTCTTTCAGCACCTCTATTACTTCTTTCTACACTTCTCTTCCTTCTTTCTGCATGCACCCTCCTGCCTCTTTCTGTACCTCTCTTGCCTCTTTGTGCACCCCTCCTACCTTTTTCTGCACACCTCTTGCCTCTTTTTGCACCTCTGTTGGTTCTTTCTGCACTGCTCTTGCTTCTTTCTGCACCTTACTTGCCTCTTTCTACACCTCTGTTGCTTCTTTCAGCAATTCTCGTGCCTCTTTCTGCAATTCTCTTCCTTCTTTCTGCACCCTTCCTGCCTCTTTCTGTACCTCTCTTGCCTCTTTGTGCACCTCTCCTACCTCTTGCTGTACCCCTCTTACGTCTTTTTGCACCTCTGTTGGTTCTTTCTGCACTGCTCTTGCTTCTTTCTGCATCTCACTTGCCTCTTTCTGCACTTCTCTTGCTTCTTACTAAACCTCTGTTGCGTCTTTCTGCACCTCTGTTGCCTCTTTCTGCACTTCACTTGCTTCTTTCTGCACCCCTCCTGCCTCTTTCTGCACCGTATTCCCTCTTTGTGCAACTCTCTTGCCTCTTTCTACACCTCTCTTCCCTCTTTCTGCACCACTCTTGCCTCTTTCTGTACCTCTGTTGCTTCTTTCTGCACTTCTCTTGCCTCTTTCTGTACCCTTCGTGCATCTTTCAGCACCTCTGTTGCTTATTTCTGCACCTCACTTTGTTCTTTCTGGACCCCTCCTGCCTCTTTCTGGACTTCTCTTGCTTCTTTCTACACCTCTCTTGCCTCTTTCTGCTACTCTCTTGCCTCTTTGTGCATTTCTCTTGCCTGTTTCTGTACTTCCCTTGCCTCATTTCTCTTGCCTGTTTCTGTACTTCCCTTGCCTCTTTCTGAACCTCTGTTGCCTCTATCTGCATTACTCTTGCTTCTTTCTGCACTACTCTTGCTTCTTTCTACACCTCTGTTGCTTCTTTCAGCAATTCTCTTGCCTCTTTCTGCTCCTCTCTTGCCTCTTTGTGCATTTCTCTTGCCTGTTTCTGTACTTCCCCTGCCTCTTTCTGAACCTCTGTTGCCTCTTTCTGCACCTGTCTTGCCTCTATCTGCACTACTCTTGCTTCTTTCTGCACTACTCTTGCTTCTTTCTGAACCTCTCTTGCTTCTTTCTGAACCTCTCTTGCTTCTTTCTGCACCCTTCTTCCCTTTTTTGCATCCCTCTTGCCTCTTTCTGCTGTTCTCTTGCCATTTTCTGTACCTCTCTTGCCTCTTTCTGCACCTCACTTGCCTCTTTCTGCACTTCTCTTGCTTCTTTCTTACACCTCTGTTGCTTCTTTCAGCAATTCTCTTGCCTCTTTCTGCAGTTCTCGTCCTTCTTTCTGCACCCCTCCTGCCTCTTTCTGTACCTCTCTTGCCTCTTTGTACACCTCTCCTACCTTTTTCTGCACCCCTCTTTGCCTCTTTTTGCACCTCTGTTGGTTCTTTCTGCACTGGTCTTGCTTCTTTCTGCACCTCATTTGCCTCTTTCTGCAGTTATCTTGCTTCTTTCTGCACTGCTCTTGCTTTTTCATGCACCTCACTTGCCTCTTTCTGCAGTTCTCTTGCTTCTTTCTTCACCTCTGTTGCTTCTTTCAGCAATTCTCTTGCCTCTTTCTGCAGTTCTCGTCCTTCTTTCTGCACCCCTCCTGCCTCTTTGTGCACCTCTCTTGCCTCTTTCTACACTTCACTTGCTTCTTTCTGCACCTCTCTTGCTTGTTTTCGCACCTCTGTTGCTTCTTTCTGCACTTCTCTTGCCTCTTTCTGCACCTCTGACTTAGAAGTAGTTTTAATCCCCCTGCCCTATTATGTACTAGGGCCTTACAGGGGAGGTCATGCCAATCACAGGGGTACCCCAACCCATAGTGTACCCTAGTGTATGTAGGTGTTTTCACTGTTTTCTAAGTGTCTTTCAGCATAGCACTGGCTCCAGGCTGGGTTAGTCAGAGTGAGTTACCACCAGTACCAGTCAGCAAAAAGTTGGGGGCACAGGATGACTTGCAACAAGGCCTCTTTCTGCACCTCTGTTGGTTCTTTCTGCATATGTCTTGCTTCTTTCTGCACCTTTCTTCCTCTTTCTGCATTTCTCTTGCTGCTTTCTGCACCTTTCTTCCTCTTTCTGCACATGTCCTACCTCTGTAGGCATACTTAGAAATGAGCATTTAAAAAACCTTAGAAATTCACTAAAAAAACCATAGGTTTCAGGGACGTTATAGTTAGAAATGAGCATTTAAAAAACATTTCAAATTCACTGAAAAAACCATAGGTTTCAGGGACGTTATAGTTAGAAATTAGCATTTAAAAAACCTTAGAAATTCACTGAAAAAAATACAGGTTTCAGGGACGTTATAGTTAGGTGGACATTTCACTCGTACAAAACCAGAGAAATTCGGCCGTTATAGTTAGTTGAGCTAACTATAACTCGCACCCCCGCAATGCACTGCTGATGACGTCACATATTACTTCATTCATGACATGGTCAGTGACATCACTGATGACATCTCAAATGACATCACTGATGACATCATCCACGTGATAATCTGATGCACCTCCTCACACCCTAATATAACCTTTGATACAACCACTCTAAAATACAGACTACCATTTTCGAAACCATAGACACACCGATACCAGTTACTACATAAGTACTCACTGATTCCTAGGTCTACACACACATCCACTCATTCACCCATACAGCTACTCATACATGCAGTCACTCATCAATACAGCACTATCATATGCACTCCTACACCTATACAGACACTCACACACCGCCACTCATCCTTAGAATTACTCACACACCTGGTCAGTCATGCAAAGAATCAATCACACTCCCATTTACTCACCTATACAGTTATACACACAACACCTCGCTTATTCAAACATATACTAACACATACTTACAGTCTTATACAATAACTAATACAAGCACACACTCATCCATACAGCCAATCTCACAATCACTCACTCTCACGTATAGTCATTTATATACTGCAACTCTCACATACACTGCCTTTTACATATGTAGTTACTTGGACATGTACCACTGAGACATCCATTCACTCACCAACACACCCATATACACACTCACCCACCCATACAGCTGTTTCCACATGCACACTTGACCCCATACACCCAGTGAATCAACCACTCAAACATCTATGCACAGAGTCACACACCTCCCACCCACCCACACACACACACTCAGGCACCCATACAAATACTCAAGCAACCAATCGATAACCCATATAGACACTCATGTAGCTACTGACCAACCCATGCAGCAGCTTATACAACAACAGACAGACTGATACAGACATTCACACAGTTTAGTCACTAACCCATGCATTCAGTAAGACACATGTAATCACTCACTTAAACAGTCAGTCATGCACCTACTAAATCCTCCATCCAGACACTTATACACCCACTCATTCTTCAATACGCCTTGGCATATATATAATACATATTTAAACTTTAAAGAAACAGACAGTCACTGGATGATGTCATCAGTGATGTAATTTGAGATGTCATCAGTGATGTCACTGACCATGTCATGAATGATGTAATATGTGACATCATCAGCAGTGCATTGCGGGGGCGCGAGTTATAGTTAGCTGAACTAACTATAACGGCGGAATTTCTATGGTTTTGTACAACTGAAATGTCCAACTAACTATAACGTCCCTGAAACCTATGGTTTTTTCAGTGAATATAGATAGATAGATAGATATAGATAGATAGATAGATTAAAAAACAAAGGTTAAAGTAGAGCTATATGTGGGGATGGTACCTCTAATATTTAAAAACTAAAAAATCACTGAAATTCATGAGTTATTCATAAATAACATAAGTATAACTCGCACCGCCATAGTTTTCAGATGTCATCCGTGATAGCATAAACAGTTCATCATGGAGGTGGAAGAACTTTTGTTTTTTTAAAGTTTGGGAAGATTTGTCAAACAGCGCCAATGTGATTAGCAAAATAAAAGCATTCTTCTTATGGAAACTCTGACTTCTGTATAACCACACTGGCTCTCTGCCACTGTCGTGGGTAAGCATTATTGCTTGGATGCAGAGGTGAGAGGGGCTGACCATTTTGCACTTTCTGCACTCCACTGAATCCTCTTCTGATCACTCCTTCAGACCTACCGATTTGCAGAAGGTACTACTTTGGAATCTAACAGGCAAGTAATCTACAGGGTGCAGAGAAAGAATATTGAGTAAAAAATATTGAATTGCACAAATATCGTGGTAAAAATATCGTGGGTCAGGAATATCGACAGACAAATTCTCGTGGTCAAGAATATCGATTTTAGGTAAGTAATATTGATTTAAAAAATATCGAAGTGTTTAATATCGTTTGCAAAAATATAGTTGTTGAAAATATCGATTTTTTTATTAATGTTATGTATTTTAGTATATATTTTATGTGTGTGATGTTTGTTTTTTTGTATAAGTATTGTTTGTATTTTTATTATATGTGTTAAAATTTTAGTAGTTATTAATTTTTATAATTTGAATTTTGCGTTATCTGAAACAGACAATTAGTTATAGATTCCTTACCTTGTGAATTACCCCCAGAAGTCAGACTGGATCCGTAGAATTTTTCGTCAGCAGTACCCCTGCGCGTCGAAAGGTGGCGTCGGTCGGCTCCACGTTCGTCGTTGGCGTCGTGGTCGCCGGGATGACGTTGCGGCAGCTACTTAGACGCCGCCCTCGCGCGCTGACGTCAGTTCTTTCTTTTTCCGCGCCAGCCAGCGCAGATCCGGAGAGAGCGGTACCTCCAGTCACTTTTTGACTGACTTTTTTGCGAATTTTGTCTACACTGTTTTTTGAGTCTATCGACTCCTGGTGCACGTTAGGGATGCCCGGTTTCAAGGCTTGCGGTTCCTGACGAAAACTGATTTCAGTGGCGGATCCGCACCGCGTGTGCCTGTGGTGCCTCGAACGTGACCACGATCCCAAGTCGTGTTCCGACTGCCGGACCATAAATCCGAAGTCTTTGCGGGAGCGGTCCAGAAAGCTTCTCGAGGCCCGGCAGTCCGCTCCGCTCAAGGTCCCAGTCGCACGGGAGGTCAAGGGACCGGTCGCGGAGCCACCACCACCACTCGTCCTCGAAGTCGAAGAAGCATCGACGCTCTTTGACTTCTCCCCGTCCGTCGGCCGACGCGACTAGGGATGCGGGTGGTGCCCCTCCCGCAGCTCCGCGTGCGGAGCCCGAAGGGTCGACTCCGAGGTTCCCTCCTTTTCCGGGACCCAGAGCGACCCCTGCCCAGCTTCAAAGCTTTACGAAGCGATGCATGTAATTTAATGTAATGTAATTGTACACTTGTATAGCGCAGCTATCACTCCAAGGAGCATCATGGCGCTGAGCGGATGCCATCTTTGGGCAGCCCGACTCCGTTGGCGCACCTTCGGGCCCGCGGACTCGGCTGGGGTCCCTGGGCCTTCAACGCCGGCGGCTCCGGCCCAGGCGCCGCAGGGTCCCTTGGATCCAGGCCTGGATCCGGATCGGCGCCGGTCGACCTCATAACACCTCCCCCGGCGCCGATTCTACCGGCACTATGTCTGCAGCCGACGCCGGTTGTGTCCCCAGCCGGTGTCGACCCCGGCCTCCACCCCAACGTGGACATGGAGCCGGACCGGCGTCGACCGACGCCGGATCCGGCGCCTACGGGTACTTTTGTACCCCTGTTCTACCCTGGTGTTCCTTTCAGGCCAGATTGGCAACCAGAGGAGGGTGAGGAGGACTGGGAGGGGTCTGGAGACCCTTAAACTGACCAGTTGGAATATGATCCGGACTGGAGAGAGGAGTTGGGGGAAGCCAGTGGTCTGGACACCTCCCCATGCCTTGGCCTGTTGTCTCCTCCTACCGTGGCTACGGAGGAGGGAGCTTCTTATGCAGTGGTGTTGCGTAGGGCGGCCGAGGCTCTCAACCTCGAGCTACCTACGGTGGCAGTCAGGACTAACCTCCTGACAGAGGTGCTTCAACCGGCATAGAGTTCTTCGGAGCCCCTGCTGCCTTTTAATGAAGCCCTAACTGACATCCTTTTGGGCACCTGGTCCAGGCCCAACACAGGGGCTCCTGTGGATAGGGTGATTGCCCGATACCACCGCCCGGCTCCGGGCGACCCCGCTTTCATCTCCCAACACCCCACCCCTGAGAGCTTGGTGGTCCAAGCCTCAACGTCCAAAGGCGCATTCCCTACTGCACCACCTGATAGGGAATCCAAAAAGCTGGACCATCTTAGGAAGAAGATGTTTTCTTCCTCCAGCTTGGGACTGCGGTCGGTAAACACTGCATGTCTGTTGGACCGTTAACCCACTCTGTGTGGGATACGGTAGCGCAGGTGCTGCCACAGTGCCCGGAGGAGGCCCCGGTCGTGCTTTCCCGTGCAGTCGCCCAGGGGAGAGACGCAGCCAAGTTTACCATACGATGTGGACTGGACACTGCCGACTTGCTAGGCAGGACGATTTCAACGTCGGTAGCCCTTCAACGCTATGCCTGGCTGAGGTCAACTGGCTTTTCTAGGGATGTCCAAGCTACCCTCATAGGTATGCCCTTTGATGGACTTCGCCTGTTTGGCGACAAAGCAGACAGCGCGCTAGAGCGCTTCAAGGACTCTCGGGCTATGGCCAAGTCCTTGGGCCTTTCCACCCAATCTGCGCAGTCTGCTTTTCTCCCCTTTCGTGGCTACGGAAGGGGTGCCCCGCCACGTTCCTCCCAGAGCCGCAGGCCGGCGCAAGCTGTTCAGCCCCTGCGTGGCTGGGGACATGGGACCCACCGCCGTGGGTCTGGGGGCCAGCGAGCGGGCCAGTCCACCACCGCCCCCTCTGCAGCAGCCTCCCAACCCTCCTAGTCCGACTTTTCAGGGCCACCAATCGCCAGTGGGTGGCAGGATTCGCCATCACCTCCTCCACTGGCGCACCATCACGTCTGACAGGTGGGTTTTGCAGATAGTCCGAAGGGGCTACTCCCTCCCCTTCGAGACTACCCCCCCAGCCATGCCACCTCAGTACCATCGAATGTCGGAGGATCTTCTGGCCCTTCTCCAACAGGAAGTTACGGCTCTCTTGGCCAAGGGAGCCATTGAGCGAATTCCTGCCCCAGAAGAAGGTCGTGGTTGCTATTCCCACTACTTTCTGGTGCCCAAGAAGGACAAAGGCCTGCGTCCTATCTTGGATCTCAGGAACGTCAACCGCTTCCTCCGGAAGGAGAAGTTCAAAATGTTGACGCTAGCTCAGGTTCTGTCTGGCCTCGACCCCGGAGACTGGATGGTAGCGTTGGACTTGCAGGACGCTTATTTTCACATCCCCGTCCTGGTGGCCCACCGGCGTTACCTGCGGTTCACGGTGGGCCACGAGCACTTTCAGTTTACCGTGCTCCCCTTTGGCCTTACCAGGGCCCCTCGGGTGTTCACGAAGGTGATGGCGTTGGTCGCAGCTCATCTGCGCAGATCAGGGGTTCCAGTCTTCCCCTATCTCGACGACGGGCTGTTGAAGGCGGACTCCCCCCAGGCTGTCGTCTCCCACCTCCAGACTACGGCGGACCTCCTGCATTCGCTGGGGTTCACTATCAACGTTCCGAAGTTGCACCTGATTCCCTCTCAGAAGCTCCTTTTCATCGGAGCGGTTCTAGACACAGCGCAGTTTCGGGCTTATCCTCCCGAGCAGCGAGTCCAGGATATTCGGGCTATGATTCCGATGTTTCAGCCTCTATCACGGGTTTCGGTCAGAATGACCCTGAGGCTGCTGGGCCTCATGGCCTCCTGCATCCTGCTGGTAGATCATGCCAGGTGACGTATGCGGGCTCTGCAGTGGGACCTGAAGTTCCAGTGGACACAGCATCAAGGGAATCTGTCCGATTGCATTCAGATCTCGGAGGGCACTGCACAACAATTGCAGTGGTGGCTAACGAACCAGGATTGGGTCAACGGCAGATCACTCTCCCTTCCCCAACCAGAGTACACAGTCGTGACGGATGCATCACTTCTGGGGTGGGGCGGCCACATGGGAGAGGCGGAGATCAGAGGCCTCTGGTCTCCGGCGGAGTCCGGGCTCCACATCAACCTTCTGGAGCTCCGGGCGATCCATCTTGCCCTGAAGACATTCCTTCCCTCTGTCCGGGGAAGAGTAGTGCAGGTGTTCACGGACAACACCACCACCATGTGGTACTGCACCAAGCAAGGCGGGTGGGGTTGTGGACCCTATGTCAAGAGGCTCTCCGTCTCTGGACATGGCTGGATCATCAGGGCATATCCCTGGTGGTTCAACACCTGGCGGGTTCTCTGAATGCCAGGGCGGACGAACTCAGCCTCAGGTGCATGATGGATCACGAATGGCGTCTTCACTCAGAGGTGGCGCAAGGTCTCTTTCAGCAGTGGGGAGAGCCTTGGTTAGACCTATTCGCCACCGAAGAGAATGTGCAATGTCAGCAATTCTGCGCGTTGGAATTCCAAGGCAGCACTCGCTAGGCGACGCTTTTCGTCACAAGTGGGGTTGCGGTCTTCTTTACGCCTTTCCATCTATACCGCTTCTGCCCAGAGTACTGAAGAAGATCAAGCACGACCGGGCCCAAGTCATCCTTGTGGCTCCGGATTGGGCACGAAGAGTCTGGTATCCCGAGCTGTTACACATGGCCATCTATCCTCCGATCCGTCTGCCTCTTCGGGAGGATCTTCTGTCGCAGCAGCGGGGGACGGTCCTCCACCCGAACCTGTCCAGTCTCCACCTCCTTGCGTGGATATTGAGCGGCGACAGTTGACAGCCTTCGACCTTCCTCCCGAAGTCTGTGATGTTATCTTGGCAGCCAGGCGTCCCTCCGCTAAGACGGTATACGCCTGCAGATGGAACAAATTTGTGGCATGGTGCACAGCAAAGGCTGTGGATCCCCTTTCTGCCCCTCTTTCTGAATTTCTCTTGTTCCTCCTTTCTTTGGCCCAGCAGGGCTCTGCTCTGGGCACTCTAAAGGGCTACCTCTCAGCCATTTCAGCTTTTCTTAGGCTTCCTGATCAGCCTTCTCTTTTCAAGTCCCCTGTTGTAAATCGCTTCCTTAAGGGCATTACTCATCTTTTTCCACCTGTTCCCTTCGTATTGCCTCAGTGGGACTTGAACTTGGTTCTTACTTACCTTATGTGCGCTCCCTTTGAGCCGCTTCATAACTGTCCTCTCAGACTTCTTACTTTAAAGACTGCTTTTCTGGTTGCCATCACCTCTGCTCGCAGGGTGAGTGAGGTCCAAGCTCTTTCTTTAAAGCCTCCCTTTTTGGCTGTTCATCCGGACAAGGTCGTCCTAAGAACCAGACCTTCCTTTCTTCCCAGTGTGGTTACTTCTTTCCACATTGGTCAAACCATCACTTTGCCCACCTTCTTTCCGCCTTCGCATCCTTATAAGGAGGAAGAGAGGCTCCACCGTCTGGATCCAAAACGTGCGCTTTCCTTTTATTTGGATCGCACCAAGTAAGTCCGGGTGGATGACCAGCTCTTTGTTGGCTACATGGGCGCCAAAAAAGGACGGGCTGTGCACAAAAGGACCATCTCTAGATGGGTTGTTTTGTGCATAAAAGCTTGCTACTCTTTGGCAAAGAAGGAGCCTCCAGTGGGACTGCGCACCCATTCCACCAGGGCGACGGCAGATACCACTGCTTTGGGACGGGAAGTCCCCCTCAATGACCTCTGTCAGACTGCTACGTGGGCATCTCTGCACACGTTCACAAAACACTACTGCCTGGACAGCCAAGTCCGGAGAGACGGCTTCTTTGGCTGTTCTGTTCTCCAGGACTTTCTGGTGTGAACTTGGTTCGCAGACCCACCTCCGGGGTTGGTATTGCTGGTGTATCTATTCACAAGGTAAGGAATCTATAACTAATTGTCTCTTGAATAATTTTTATTTATTAATATTTGTTTAATTGTGATGTTATAGTGTTAAATGTGTAAATTAATTTATTATGAATTATTTAATAATTAGTTATTTAATTTAAATGAATTAATTAGTAATTAATGATGGTAATTGTGTCATTAATTTTAGGTGTGTGTTGTGGTGTTTATAGGTGTAAATGGTGGGAAGGGTGGGAAGTAATTAATTTTTTTATTGATGAATTATTAACTAGTTGTTAATTAATTTACATTAATTAGTAATTAATTATGGTAATACTGTAATTAATTTTAGGTGTGTGGTGTGGTGTTTATAGGTGTGAATGGTGGGAAGTAATTTATTTTTTATTTATGAATTATTAATTAGTTAATTTAAATTAATTAATTAGTAATTAATTATGGTAATTGTGTAATTAATTTTAGGTGTGTTGTGGTGTTTATAGGTGTAAATGGTGGGAAGGGTGGGAAGTAGTTTATTTTTTATTGATGAATTATTAATTAGTTAATTTAAATTAATTAATTAGTAATTAATTATGGTAATTGTGTAATTAATTTTAGGTGTGTGTTGTGGTGTTCTAAGGTGTAAATGGTGGGAAGGGTAAGAAGTAATTTATTTATTATTGATTAATTATTAATTAGTTGTTAATTAATTTCAATTAATTAGTAATTACTTATGGTAATTGTGTAAATAAGTTTAGGTGTGTGTTGTGGATATTATAGTGTTAAAGAATGTGTATTCAATGAATGTTTATTATCTTTTTTTATTAATAATATTTTTTTAATTCATTATTAATTATGTTAATTATGGAAATACATTTAAATAAAAATGTTGATGTCTTTTTTTATTGGTGTGGTGTTATAGGGTAGGAAATAAAATAAATACATTTATGTTTTAAATAATTTGTTAATATTTGCTCCTTTTAAATATTGTTTATAAATGTATTTATTAATTTATTTTATATAATATTTGTACCTTTTTGTTATATGTAATTATTATTATATGTGTTCTTTTTATATATTTAATCGTATATTTTTTAAATATTGATTATTTATTTTTAAGATTATTTAATTGTTTTCAATTGTTTAGAAATAGTAATTTTTACCTCTCCGCTATCCAATACTTTCCCTACTGTTGCACTCACTGGAGTGGGAATAGTAATTTTTACCCCTCCGCTATCCAAAACTTTCCCTACTGTTGCACTCATTGGAGTGGGAATAGTAATTTTAACTGTCCGCTACCCAGCACTTTCCCTACTGTTGCATTCATTGGAGTGGGAATAGTAATTTTTACCCTTCCGCTATCCAGCACTTTCCCTACTTTTCCACTCACTGGAGTGGGAATAGTAATTTTACCCCTCCGCTATCCAGCACTTTCCCTACTGTTACACTCACTGGAGTGGGACTAGTAATTTTTACCCCTCCGCTATCCAACATTTTCCCTACTGTTGCACTCATTGGAGTGGGAATAGTAATTTTTACCCCTTTGCTATCCAGAACTTTCCCTACTGTTGCACTCACTGGAGTGGGACTAGTAATTTTTACCCCTCCGCTATCCAACATTCTCCCTACTGTTGCACTCACTGGAGTGGGAATAGTAATTTTAACTCTCCGCTACCCAGCACTTTCCCTACTGTTGCATTCATTGGAGTGGGAATAGTAATTTTTACCCTTCCGCTATCCAGCACTTTCCCTACTTTCCCACCTACTGGAGTGCGAATAGTAATTTTACCCCTCCTCTACCCAGCACTTTCCCTACTGTTACACTCACTGGAGTGGGACTAGCAATTTTTACCCCTCCGCTATCCAACATTTTCCCTACTGTTGCACTCACTGGAGTTGGAATAGTAAATTTAATTCTTCCACTATCCAACATTTTCCCTACTTTTGCACTCACTGGAGTGGGAATAGTAAATTTTACCCCTCCGCTATCCAACACTTTTCCTACTGTTGCACTCTTTGGAGTGGGAATAGTAATTTTTACCCCTCCGCTATCCAACACTTTCCCTACTGTTGCACTCATTGCAGTTGGAATAGTAAATGTAATTATTTCGCTATCCAACATTTTCCCTACTGTTGTATTTATTGTATTGCAAAATGTACGTTTTAATTTTGTTTTAATAGTTTAATGTTTTAATTAATTATAGAATGTTTTTTTTTAAATTATTGATATATGTATATATTTTATTTTTATATAATTTAAAAGTTAAAAATAAATAAAGATAATAGTTAATAAATTATTTTAAAGTAAATATATGTATATGTATAAATTATTATGTTTGCATGTTTATATTTTTTTAATTGTTTTTTTATATTTATTTAAAATGTATATTACATTTAAATTATTTTGTTAAATATAATATTAATATTTTATACATTTAATATATATTATTTTATTTTATTTAAATTTTTGAATCGATATTTTTTACATCTGTATTTTTAACTTCGATATTTTTGATTCGATATTTTTGTACTTACCTGTTTAAGTATAGGAGTCGATATTTTTGCATTCTATTTTTTCCGATATTTTTTATAGCGATGTTTTTAGCATCGATATTCTATCAGTGAACCAATCTACAGGTAGGACTGTGCAGCAGAAGAAAAAGTTGGGAGCGATCTTTCAGGTGGTTACCTGCAGATTCCTCATTGATCCCAACCATTTCACCATTTTGAAGAGGGCTCAAACTCCACTAATGCTAAAAAGGTTCCAATGTAATTGTTATTCTGAATTCCCTCATAATTGATCTGTTGCTTCCTCGTCTCTGACTCTAAGGGCTTAGGAAAAATTACTAGGAAACTCACTTCTGTGTTTTGTAGTGCAGCTATATGGTACCAGTGATTTCACGCTAGCATCACTTCTGGTGGCACAATGGAGCTAGCGTCCCCAACTGGCATAGGGAGGGCTATAAAAAATTTCTAGATCCAGTCTGGCACCTGGGAAATTCAACAGATGAGGCATCTGCAGTTAGATAGAGTATCCACCAGAAAGATTGTTACCAAAGGTAAGTAACATTTTATTATTGTCTTTATCATAAACTATTGTGCCCTAGGTTGCAAAATAATTAGGAAATTATCTTCTAAAACCTGAAGGAAGCTAATGGCCCCTCCTCCTGTGATTTGGAAAGATCAAGGCAAAGAACATTCTCTCTTCTGGGAACATGTCAGTACACATCACCCCCTCCAGTTCATATAAAGCACATAAAGAGGAGCATATAGAATTAAAACCTACCAGTGATTTGTATTTTACTTTCAAGGCATCACTGGTAAAGGTTCATAAGAGGACAAAAATATTGGTCAGGCTTTGCAGTCCCTCTCCTCAAAAACTAAGAGGTACCTGCCAAAATCAAATGGCCTCTTTGTTTGTGTTGCAGCTCCAACAAGGGTGACTTCAGATCTGTTACCTACGCTGAATACTACATTATGAAAGACAGCATGGTTGACATATCCATACAGCGACATCTACACCATAGGCAACTTCGCTGATGGTCAAATCGTCCCCGTCACTGCTTTCTTCAGTTGGCATTCCACTCTTATGTTAAGTTTGTCAGAAGTACCATCACAGAAGTTTTCATAATAGCCACATCACTCTGACCCCTGACAAGGGCATTACCCCAGTCAAGTTTGCAGTGCACAATTCACCAAGCAAGGTGGTTCCTCACCCACATCCCAGTGTTGAACATGGGAGAGTCTAGGGATGAGGGGTATTTTAAGCCAGCCTACATTCTGAAGCAACTAAGGGGCCGATTCCGATTCAGGCCGGAAATCTCTCCGACCGAGCCGGACCCGGAGAGAATTCCGACCGAATCGGACTCTGGCAGTCCGACCGAACGAGTACGTTGCGCACGCATGCAATCGGACTCGAGTCGGTCGGACTCCCATTGAGTCAATGGGAGCCGGACGTACAACGCGTACGCGGGCTCCCATTGACCCAATGGGTGCGAGGCGAACAAGGGTGCCCCCTACAGCGGGTACGACTCGAAGCGACTCGCGGCGTACATGCACAGGTAGGGGGGACCCATGGGTCCCCCCTGTGTGCGAATCGCGCGGCTACGCATACAGGGGGGTCCGACACGGACCCCCAAAGTGCGGCTCCGACTGCTCTTTCGAGCTGGACGGCGCGAGTCGGTCGGACTGCTCGCGGCGCGCATCGTACTTGCCCGGCCGGGGAACGTCTCCATCGCGCGGTGCAAGTCGTGTCCGTGCGAGTCGGTCGGAGCGCTTCGGACCCGCGAACAAGTCGGTCGGCGATTTCGCGTGTGCTCGCATCGTACTCGCTCGGCCGGACGCACGTACGAATCGGTCGGGAAAGAGGGCTCCGAATCGGATCCGGTTAAGCCGAATCCGATTCGGTGCCCTACCGGCCGAGATCGGAATCGACCCCATAGTGTTAGATGCGAAGAGGCAGATCAGGAAGAAAACAATGACAACCTTAAGGCTATGAGGACTAGTTTAATCAGGGAGATCTTCACATGGTACATTCATTCGGCCTATATTACGACCACCAGGAAGGTGGCAGCATGCTCTCCTTGATTATGATCATCATTATGATCCATGCTATGATGGTTGTCGATATCGGGAATCATCCAGGGTTCAAGGTCTGTTCTTTCTAATAAAAGACCTCCAATAAATGTTGGATTACTATGTAAGGTTTCCTAGCTGGCCTGCACAGACAGGTGCTGCTGCACAGTTTACATAACCAGCACAGCAGCAACCATGACTTCAAGAGCCCCCACTGCCATAGCCCCACCTCAACAATTGCCTCCATTGCCTCTCATCCCTCCACCACAGTTAACCAGTGTGGCCACCACAGAGTATGATGATGATGATAAGTATGATGATGGTGACGAGGAAGAAGAGGGTCGGTTCCCTGGTGATGCCCCTGCCAATACTGGAGGCAAATGGGGCAACCACGTTGCTTCAGCCACTGGACCTCTTTCCCCTGGATGACATTGCCAGGTTTTATTAATTTCATTAGTGGAAACGGACGTCCAAAGGATTTGAGATGTCAGACTCTTTCTTGTACAACTGTTGTCACCTACCGCAAAAAGTTGTCCTGGACAATCCTGATTATTAATTACATTTTTCTGCTAGGTCTGATGATCATTGAAATGTTCACTATGGTGACCTTGCCGCTGATCAATAGATATAAAACTCTGGACTGTTCCCCAGCTTGCCTCATTGCACATCCAAGAGCAGATTTCTCCGTGATACAAGCAGCTGAAAGGAAGTCACTGAACATGACCTCTTTTTACACTGTGCTCATCACAGAGAAGGGTGGGAAGTGTATACCATTGGAAAGCGAGTCGCTCAAATGGCGGCATCTTCCATCAGAGCAGCTTGCTTCCTGGCTATTCCTGGTAGGTGCAGCTGCCAGATGTTGGCCAACATTGCACAATACTTGGAACTGATACTGGAATACTAGCGCACCAGGCCAATCCTTGGGTGGGTCAAAACTCCTTGGCGGTGGTTATTGACTCTGCAATGGTCGTAGTCAAGACAGGCTTCAGGCAGCTGGTTGAGGTGGCTATCCTCTCTAGGAAGGGTTGAATGAGGTACATATTGTTGAGGTCAGAGGTCCAAACTGCAATCTTCACTATGCCATTCATTGGTGAGCTCTTTTCAACTGATTTGTAGATGATGCATTCGCTGGGTGTTATTCAGTAAAGTCATCAGCAGCCCTTTCGTGGAGCCAAAGGTAGAAGCCATTTCTTTAATTGAGGAGGATGTTAAGCATACTGTTAGCTGCCCTACCAGCAAAACAATAGTCCTACTGCCAGAGATATGGACTACAACCATAGCATAGTGCATCACATCCATCGTCCTGCTTTAAGCAGCCACCATGTTGCAACTTAGGCAGCCAGTGCAACTGAAAGACCCCAGCTGATGCAACTGACTTCTTATTAGACCTTGGCACAGCTATACCATCCCCATAGCGAGACTCTATGGGGGTAAGGATTTAATTTTTTCCTCCATAAGCATAATAACACAACCTATGTTGATAGGTCATCAAGCCCTTGAATTCACCCAGAGACCCTTGCAAGATGATTCAGTCCAAAAACGTATCCATGCTAAAGAAAGTTAGCTATAAGCCTGTGCCCCAAATCTGACAGAAACAATTGATTCTACTCTGGATTTTTTCTCATCTGTAAACAATCTGACAATTTATAAACAATCATAGACCTGAGTCAATTGAATGATTATCCCAAAAAGCAGTGTTTTTGCATGTTCCCGCTGCAGGAGGTCCTTCTGCTCCTTTCAGGCTTTGACTGACAGGGCACATATTTCCACATTTAGTCCAGTATTGGAACTTTCATAGATTCACATGCTTGAATCATTCCCCGTCATCGGGATGGGAGTCCCACGGTACCTTATAAAAGCAGTGTAATGTTAAACTTGGACTAGAAAGGCCCTTAGCCCTTCAGTTTTGTAACATATCCTAGTCATGTTTAAAAAAGAGACCAAACTTAGGTTTGAACCAATCAGCATTACATGCCCTCTAGAATACTCCTGTCAGATTTTCTACTGCATGTCTTGCTAGGGAGTCTCCACTGAGCTCTCCTCAGTTATACCTGTTCTACACTACTCCAAGGAATTCCAAACCTTCTTTTTTCCTCAGAAGATATACAGATTTATCATTAATAACAGTTATTCAATTCTGGCTTCATCGTGTCGGATAAAGAAAAGAAGAGCCTTTTCAGGGCCTGTTCTGCCTGTGGTAAGAAAAGGCTCCATTCGGATGATCCTCATCAGGACTGTGTATATTGCCTTTATCTAGAGCATAAGGCCAAAGAAAGTAAGGTATGTCATACCTTTTGTACAAAAACTCTGAAGGACCATAAAGGGAGGCTGCTGATATGGTTTCAAAGAGTTAAAACAAGGAAGGAGCTGGTATCTGATGAAGACAGTTAGGACTCTTCATCCTCCTCACGAAGGTCGCAAAAGAGGGAGAGATCATCTCATTCTCACTCTTCTCTGGAGCAGCCTAAAAAAGCCTGGAAAAAGACCACTCGTGTCTTAACAAAGGGCGCAGTCCTTCAAAATCTCCTCAGGAAGGTGTGGTTTCTTCTAGGTGAAAGAATAAAAAGAAACCATCTGTCTCCTCAGAAAGACCTGAAAAAGCTAGGTCTGAACCTCTTCACCACCTCCTAAAGTCTGTTGCTGCTTCAAGAAACTGTTGTCTACTCCATCTACTGACAGATCGTCGATGAGTGTCTCTCCTTCGATGAAAATCTCGTTGCCATTGATGACAAAGACATACTCAGCAGCGTCTAAGACAGCTAACACAAGCACCATCTCCACGCTGACTACAACTTTGTCTTTCTCGATGATGACATCCTCGTCTGCGACTCATACACCTAGACTCTCAACGCTGAAGATTACTCTGACCTCGATGTCAACGACCTCGAAGACGATTCCTCTGTCTACGACGATAGCTCCCTGGCGACGATGACAAAGTCTCTCCCGTCGACTTAAGACATTGCTCTTTTGATGTCGTAGTTGCCATCCTTATTGACGACCTCGTTGATGACAACGACAAGTGGAAAGATTAAGAAACAAGACAAAATAACACATTTATCTCCTGCATATACCTCTCCAAGCAAGGTGTCACCATTGCTGCCAGCCCACCTGTTGGAGGAAGAAGATTTGGATGAGGAGGGGCCCCTTGGGGTTGCGCACAGCCCATCCGAGCTGCATTTCAAGTGCAGGACGACGGCTAAAATGAGGGTGAATATGAGGAGCAAGGGTATTATGCCCCTCAAGACCAATACCACCAACAATACCAAGAGTAAATGGTGTCTCTGCCTTCTTCATTAGTTACAGACCTGCAATGTATGCTCTCAGATTACCGGAAGCATTTTCCTCCTACTTCATCTATACTGCATAAGCCACATCACCTGTAAGATCTCCATTTGGGCACCCATATACCCCTCAGCATACGCCATTGTTACTGCCTACGTCGGTAAGACATATTCCACAAACAGCTCTCTTGCAAGACCCAGCAACTTCTGATGACAACAGAGAAGAGGGGGATGTAGGATGTGGCTCTGTATATACTATATCAAAGTAAGGTATAGAGTGCACAGAGTCTAGTGGATCCCCAGAGGCTTTACAGAGGCTAAAGTAGATAATACTAATGCTCTCTTTTGTGGTAGGGTGGCCGAGCAGTTAGGCTTAACAGAGGGCTGTGTTAAGCATTTGTTGTACACACTCAGGCAAGAAATGATTACACACACTGAATGACTAAATCCGAGACCAATCGTTTGTAAAAATATTACTTTATATATGTCTATTACTTGGAACCAATGATATTTTGTTGCAGTAAAGTATGTTTTGCAATATCACAGTTTTTAAGTTTAAAAAGTGGACACTTTTTCAAACAGTTCAATGTTAACCAATGGGAGGATAACAATCACACAATTTTACAGGTAAGTACACAACTTACAAATCCAGTCTTCTGGGTTTTGGACCAACACTGGGCAAGGGTCACGGAAATGTAGAGACTGCACCACCAGTGGCACTGGGACGGCCGGGTGCAGAGGTCAAATTTGGTCACTGGGCCCAATGTTAGTCAATGGGGACTGGGGCACACAAAGAGGTGTCGGTTGAGGGTAGGTACCCATGGTTTCAGGGCACCGGCCCCGGGGGTTTAAGCAAGCAAAGGGGGGTCCGTAAGGCAGCACCAATCATACACCACCAGCAATACAGGGGCGGCCGGGTGCAGGGTGCAAAGACTGCGTCAGGCGCCCAATGCAAGCAGATGGAGGAACTTGGTTCCACAAAAGAGGGTGCAGGCTCGGACCAGGAGGCTGGATGAAGGTGATAAATGACTGGGCAGGTAAGTTGGGATGTCGGTGGACGCCTGGGCACCATCGGCTGAGCTCCCCAAGGTGGGGGCCTGAGGATACAGGAGTACCTTTAGATGTCGGAAAATCTTCACCAGAGCCGGTCGTGGTCAGGGGGACCCTTCATGTTGAGGCTGCAGGCCTTTTCGTGGAGTCCAGGAGAGTTCATCTGCTGATGGTTTGGAGGTCAGGATCGATGAGGAGACTTTACTGGACTGATGGGCCACTCAGACTGTGGCTGTGGGCGTCGGGTGCAGAGTGGGTCGACTCTTGGATCCAGAAGGCGAGGGAGTCCTTGGTGTGGGTTTCTTTGTGGACAGGGCCACTGTCCTCAGGAACTCTTGGTCTTTAGGGAAGGCATGCCGTCCTCCCAGGGTTGTGGAGGTCGCTGGGCCTGCAGGACGAGTCGCTTCTTCGAGGGCTGGGGCCAAGTCAGTTGTCGTCTAGAGTCTTCACTGCTACACGGCTCTTGGATCCTTCTTCTTCTTTAGGTCACCAGGAATCTGAGGATCAAGGTTCATGGGTGCCCCTAAATACTCAAATCTGAAAGAAACACGTTAGTCATAGATTCCTTACCTTAGAATTACCCCCAGGCGTCAGACTGGATCCGGAAAGTTTTTTCGTCAGCAGTACCTCGGCGCGTCGGAAGGTGGAGTCGGTCGGCTCCGCGTCCGTCGTCGGCATCGTGGTCACCGGGATGACGTCACGGCAGCTACTTAGACGCCGCCCTCGCGCGCTGACGTCAGTTCTTTCTTTTTCCGCGCCAGCCAGCGCAGATCCAGGAAGAGCGGTACCTCAGTCATTTTTTGACAAAATTTTTCTCGACTTTTGTCGACTTCTTTTTTCTTTGAGCCTTCGACTCCGAAAAGGTGCACGAGGGATGCCCGGTTTCAAGGCCTGCGGTTCCTGTCATCGCGTGATGTCGGTGACGGATCCGCACCGCGTGTGTCTTTTTTGCCTGGAACGCGACCACGACCCCAAGTCGTGCTCCGACTGCCGGTCAATGGCGCCAAAGGCTTTGCGGGAGCGGTCCCGAAAGTTGCTTGAACACCGGCAGTCGGCTCTGCGCCGTTCGAGGTCCCGGTCGAGAGGGAGGTCGAGGGTCCGGTCGCGGAGCCACCACCATTCCGGTTCGAAATCATCAAAGTCTTCGCACTCGAGGTCGGGTAAGTCGAAGCATAAGAAAAAGTCGAAGAAGCATCGTCGCTCTTCGACTTCTCCTCGTCGGTCGGCCGATCCGACGAGGCACGCGGGTGGTGCCCCTCCCGCGGCTCCGCGTGCGGAGCCCGAAGAGTCGACTCCGGGTTTCCCTCCCTTTCCGGGACCCGGAGCGATTCCCGCCCAGCTTCGTACGTTCTACGAGGCGATGCATGCCATCTTTGGGCGGACCGACCCCACCGGCGCGCCTTCCGGCCCCGTGGACTCGGTTGGGGGGCCTAGGTCTTCGCTGCCGGCGGCTCCGGCACCGCAGGGCCCCCTTGGATCCAGGCCTGGATCCGGATCGGCGCCGGTTGACCTCGTTGCGCCTCCACCAGCGCCACTTCCGATGGCACCACTACCGCGCTCAACGCCGGTCGGCTCCCCGGCCAGCGTCGACCCCGGCCTCCATCCAGACGTGGACACGAAGCCGGACCGGCGTTGTCCGACGCCGGATCCGGCGCCGGGTGGGGTTTTTGTGCCCCTGTTCACTCCTGGGGTCCCTTTTCAACCACAATGGCACCCAGAGGATGATGAGAAGGACTGGGAGGGGTCAGGTGACCCTTTAACTGACCAGATGGACAGTGAACAGGACTGGAGAGAGGAACTGGGGGATGCCAGTGGTTTGGACACCTCCCCCGACCTTGGCATGTTGTCTCCTCCTACCCTGGCTACGGAGGAGGGAGCGTCATACGCAGTGGTGTTGCGTAGGGCGGCCGAGGCTCTCAACCTCGAGCTTCCTACGGTGGTGGTCAGGACTAACCTCCAGACTGAGGTGCTTCAGCCGGCTGCGAGCTCTTCGGAGCCCCTGCTGCCGTTTAATGAGGCCCTCACAGACGTCCTTTTGGGCACGTGGTCCAGGCCCAACACGGGGGCTCCCGTGGACAGGATGATTGCTCGACGCCACCGCCGGCTCCGGGCGACCCCACTTTCCTCTCCCAACATCCCACCCCGGAGAGCTTGGTAGTCCAAGCTTCCACGTCCAAGAGCGCCTTCCCTACCGCTCCACCGGAAAGGGAATCCAAGAAGCTGGACCACCTTGGCAAGAAAATGTTCTCTTCCGCCAGCTTAGGACTGCGGTCCATAAACACTGCATGTCTCTTGGGCCGTTATTCCCACTCAGTGTGGGATACGGTGGCGCAAGTGCTGCCTCAGTGTCCGGAGGAGGCCCGGGCAGTGCTCTCCCAGGCTGTTGCCGCCGGGAGGGATGCAGCAAAGTTTACGATACGTTGTGGGCTGGACACCGCCGACTCTATGGGCAGGACCATTTCAATGTCTGTAGCGCTTCGTCGCTACGCCTGGATGAAGTCCACTGGCTTTTCAGGGGATGTCCAGAACACCTTGATGGACATGCCCTTTGATGGCCGTCGCCTTTTTGGCAACAAGGCAGACAACACCGTAGAGCGCTTCAAGGACTCACGGGCTACGGCCAAGTCCTTGGGCCTCTCCACCCGTCCGGCGCAGTCTGCTTTTCGCCCCTTTCGTGGCTACGGAAGGGGTGCCCCACTACATCCCACCCAGAGCCACAGGCCACAGCAAGTCACCCAACCTTCGCGCGGCCGGGGACGTGGGAACCAACGTTGTGGTTCAGGGGGCCAGTGGGCGGGCCAGTCCACCAACCCCCCCCCCCTCTGCAGCAGCCTCCAAAGCCTCCTAGTCCAACCTTTCAGGCCCATCAAACGCCAGTGGGTGGCAGGATTCGCCATCACCTCTCCCACTGGCGCACCATCACGTCGGACAGGTGGGTTTTGCAAATAGTCCGAAGGGGCTGCTCCCTACCCTTCAAGACTACCCCTCCAGCCATGCCACCGAGATACCACCGCATGTCGGAGGATCACCTGGCCCTTCTCCAGCAGGAAGATACGGCTCTCTTGGCCAAGGGAGCCATCGAGCGCGTTCATGTCCCAGAAGTAGGTCGTGGTTGTTACTCCCACTACTTTTTGGTCCCCAAGAAGGACAAGGGCCTGCGTCCTATCTTGGACTTCAGGGACGTCAATCGCTTCCTCCGGAAGGAGAAGTTCAAGATGTTGACGCTTGCTCAGGTCTTGTCTGCCCTCGACCCGGAAGACTGGATGGTAGCGTTGGACTTGCAGGACGCTTATTTCCACAACCCCGTCCTGTCGGCCTACCGGCGTTACCTGCGGTTCACGGTAGGCCACGAGCATTTTCAGTTTACCGTGCTCCCCTTTGGCCTTACCAGCGCCCCTCGGGTGTTCACGAAAGTGATGGCGGTGGTGGCAGCTCATCTGCGCAGATGAGGGGTTTCAGTCTTTCCCTATCTCGACGACTGGCTGTTGAAGCCGGGCTCGCCCCAGGCAGTCGTCTCCCACCTCCAGACTACGGCCGACCTCCTGCATTCGCTGGGGTTCTCCATCAATGTGCCGAAGTCACACCTGATTCCCTCTCAGAATCTCCTCTTCATCGGAGCGGTTCTGGACACGACGCGGTTTCGGGTCTATCCTCCCGAACAGCGAGTCCGGGATATTCAGGCTATGATTCTGATCTTTCAGCCTCTATCCCGGGTTTCGGTCAGAATGACTCTGAGCCTGCTGGGCCTCATGGCCTCCTGCATCCTGCTGGTCGATCATGCCAGATGGCATATGCGGGCTCTGCAGTGGGACCTGAGGTTCCAGTGGGCGCAGCATCAGGGGAATCTGTCCGATTGCGTCCAGATCTCGGAGGGCACTGCATGTCAACTGCAGTGGTGGCTCACGAACCAGGATTGGGTCAATGTCAGATCCCTCTCCCTTCCCCAACCAGACCACACTGTGGTGATGGACGCTTCCCTTCTGGGATGGGGCGGCCACATGGGAGAGGCGGAGATCAGAGGCCTCTGGTCTCCGGCGGAGTCCGGGCTCCGCATCAACCTTCTGGAGCTCAGGGCGATTCGTCTTGCACTGAAAGCATTCCTTCCCTCTGTCCGGGGGGAGAGTAGTGCAGGTGTTCACGGACAACACCACCGCCATGTGGTACTGCAACAAACAGGGTGGGGTGGGGTCATGGACCCTATGTCAGGAGGCCCTCCGCCTCTGGACATGGCTGGAACATCAGGGCATATCCCTGGTGGTTCAACACCTGGCAGGTTCTCTGAACGCCAGGGCGGACGAACTCAGCCGCAGGTGCATGATGGATCACGAATGACGTCTTCACTCGGACGTGGCGCAAGGTCTCTTTCAACTGTGGGGAGAGCCTTGGTTAGATCTATTCGCCACCGAAGAGAACGCGCAATGTCAGCAATTCTGCGCGTTGGTATTTCCAAGGCGGCACTCGCTAGGCGACGCTTTTCGTCGCGAGCGGAGTTGCGGTCTGTTGTACGCCTTTCCACCTATACCACTTCTGCCCAGAGTGCTGAAGAAGATCAGGCGCGACCGGGCCCAAGTCATTCTTGTGGCTCCGGATTGGGCACGAAGAGTCTGGTATCCCGAGCTGCTCAACATGGCCATCGATCCTCCGATCAGACTGCCTCTTCGGGAGGATCTTCTGTCACAGCAGCAGGGGACGGTCCTCCACTCGAACCTGTCCAGCCTCCACCTTCTTGCGTGGAGATTGAGCGGTGGCAGTTGACGTCTTTCGACCTGCCTCCCGAAGTCTGTGATGTAATCTTGGCAGCCAGGCGTCCCTCCACTAAGTCGGTATACGCCTGCCGGTGGAACAAGTTTGTGGCATGGTGCACAGCAAAGGCTGTGGATCCCCTTTCTGCCCCTCTTTCTGAAGTTCTCTTGTTCCTGCTTTCTTTAGCCCAGCAGGGCTCTGCTCTGGGCACTATCAAGGGCTATCTTTCAGCCATCTCTGCCTTCCTTCGGCTGCCAGATCAACCTTCTCTTTTCAAGTCCCTGGTAGTTAACCGTTTCTTAAAAGGCTTACCGCATCTTTTTCCTCCAATCCCCTTCGTTATGCCTCAGTGGGACTTGAATCTTGTTCTTACCTATTTAATGTGCGCTCCCTTTGAGCCGCTTCATAACTGTCCTTTAAGACTCTTGACTCTTAAGACTGCTTTCCTGGTAGCCATCACTTCTGCTAGAAGGGTGAGTGAGCTCCAGGCCCTTTCTTCCAAACCTCCATTCCTGTCTGTCCATCCGGACAAGGTGGTTCTCAGGACCCGTCCATCCTTCCTTCCTAAGGTGGTCACTGCCTTCCACATCGGGCAGACCATTACTTTGCCCACCTTCTTTCCGCCTCCTTCAAAGGAGAAAGAGAGGATCCACCGTGCGCTCTCTTTCTATCTGGACCGCACAAAACAGTTCCGGGTGGATGATCAACTCTTTGTTGGCTATGTGGGCGCCAAGAAGGGTCGGGCCGTACACAAACGCACCATTTCTCGATGGGTCGTTTTGTGTATTAAGGCATGCTATTCTCTGGCTAAAAAAGAGCCTCCGGTCGGGCTACGCGCCCATTCCACCAGGGCGACGGCAGCCACTACTGCCTTGGGAAGAGGAGTTCCTCTAAATGACATCTGTCAGGCGGCCACGTGGGCATCGCTGCACACGTTTACAAAACACTACTGCCTGGACAGCCAAGTCCGGAGAGACGGCTTCTTCTCCAGGATTTTCTGGTGTGATCTTGGTTCGCAGACCCACCACCGGGGTTGGTATTGCTGGGGTATCTATTCTAAGGTAAGGAATCTATAACTAATGTGTTTCTTTCAGATGCACAAGTTACTTACCTTCGGTAACGATATATCTGGAAGAAACATTAGTTAGTTATAGATTTCTTACCGCCCCACCCATCCTCCCCGTTCTGCGATCTGATTTCTAGGGTTAAGGACTACCTTTAGGGCCCTAGTTTTGTGCACCAGTGGTCAGTGTCTTGCATGGCTCTGCGTTTCTGGCGCGGAAAGTTGTGTACAGAATTGACGTCAGCGCGCGAGGGCGGCGTCTAAGTAGCTGCCGCGACGTCATCCCAGCGATGCCGATGACGGACGCAGAGCCGACCGACGCCACCTTCCGACGCGCAGAGGTACTGCTGACGAAAAAACTTTCCGGATCCAGTCTGACGCATGGGGGTAATTCTAAGGTAAGGAATCTATGACTAACTAATGTTTCTTACAGATATATTGTTACCGAAGGTAAGTAACTTGTTCTTTAGTGGTGTTACAGGTATTAGCAGGTAGTAGCCAATGGGCTACTTACCTTTTAGGGTGTCTACACCCTTTGTATGTCCCCTCCCTTTGGGGAGGGTGCATCCCCTAATCCTATTGGCTAAAATCCTTCCATCCAACATGGAAGATTTTCTAAGAAGGGGGTCACTTCAGCTCAGGACACCTTAGTGGTGGTCCTGGCTGAGAAGGGACACACCTCTCCTGCTTACTAATTTTCCCACTGACCTAGCTGCCAAAAGTGGGGCTTGGTCAGGGAGGCGGGCATCTCCACTAGCTGGAGAGGTCCTGGCTAGCATAATAAAGGGCAGGAAGCCTTTGAGGCTCACCGCCCTGAATGCTATTCCTGCTTGGGGGTTGGTGAGAAGCACCTCACCCACAGCAGGCTTTGTTTCTGACTTACGGGAGCACCAGGCTCCCACCTCAGGGGGCCATAAACGTTTCTGAGAGTGGCAGGCTGGTGCAGACCAGTCAGCTGCACACTAGAGAGTTGGTCGTTTTTCCGATGGCATCTCTAAGATGCCCTCAGAGTGAATTTTACAATAAATCCAACACTGGCATCAGTGTGGGTTTATTGTGCCGAGACGTTTGTTACCAAACTTCTCAGTGTTCAGTAAAGCCATCATGGAGCTGTGGAGTTCTAATGACAAACTCCCAGCCCATGTACTCAGTATGGCTTGACTGCACTTACAATGTCTAAGAATGGACTTAGACACTGTAGGGGCATATTGCTCATGCAGCTATGCCCTCACCTATGGTATAGTGCACCCTGCCTTAGGGCTGTGAGGCCTACTAGAGGGGTGACTTGCCTGTGCCACAGGCAATGGTTGTGGACATGGCGCACAGGAGTGTGGGCAATGTTGACTCTTAGGTTTTGTCTGCACCAAACCACACAGTCTGCAATGGCAGTGGGTATGTGTTTGGTGAGGGGTCTCTGAGGGTGTCACAATACATGCTGCAGCCCTTATAGAACCTCTCTGGTCACAAGGCCCTTGGTACCACTGGTACCTTTAACTTGCATGTGGGCCAGAGGTGTGCCAATTGTGGAAACAAAGGTACAGTTTTGGGAAAGAACACAGGCACTGGGAACCTGATTCGCAGGGAGCCAGTGCACACTCAATCAAAGTGCATCAGATATCAGGCAAAAAGAGGGGTGTAACCATGCAAAAAGGGGCACTTTCCTACACAGATGTCTCAAATTCTTCCTGCAAAGAAGTAAGAGCATCCTCAAGGCTAAGCAGTTATTAGTAGCCTATGGACAAGGCCGTCAAGGCACCGCAGTGACAAAACCAACCATTGCCAGATGGATCTCGGTAGCAATTTAATTTTGCCATACCAAGGCGGGCAAGCCTTTGGTGAGATGAGCAAAAGTGCATTCAACGAGAGCAGTCTCCACTTTGGCTGCTCTGTGTGCAGGAATTCCACTAGAGCGAATATGCCGTGCTGCATTGTGGAAGAGTGCCCACACGTTCACTCAGCACTACTGCCTGGAATCAGCACAGCGTACTGACCAGATGTGGGTCAGGCAGTATTACATCATCTATTCTAATAAGGTGAGCCTCTTTAAATAGAGGTTTTTTCTTCTTTATATTCCAGATGTTAAATGTCCTCTGACATTTATATGGGACTGCTTAACAGTTTCTATCATTTTGCTTCTTTAAAGTTTTTGCACATAAATGCTTATCATCTTAATTTTGATAATGAAGATGTTTGCATGTCGATATATGTGGATATATGTATTTCCCTCATTTAGCTCTTTAAATGCTTTATCTACAAATGAATATTAACATTATCCACCATCCACTAAGGGAAATCATATTTATCATGATACTGCTTGCTATTCTGATTCAAGCATGTGCATCTATGAAATATACCCAATACTGGATAAGAAAATAAGATACTTACCTGTAACTGTAGTTATCCAGTTTTGGTATCTTTCATAGATTAACATAGATAGTCTTTTAAGCTGCTGGCCTAGGGCCATTATAGCCTATAGTACTTTTATTACACTGCATCATTATGGTACCGTGGGAATGATTCAAGCATGTGAATCTATGAACGCTATGAATACTGGATAACTGCAGTTACAGGTAAGTATTTTCTTCTCCAGTATTGGAATCTTTCATAGATTCACATGCGACCCACCCTCCTCCCCTGAGAAGCTCACCTTCTCTCTCTTGCTCTCTTTCCGCTTTGTGGATGTATCTCCTACACTCGTGCTTTGAAAATCTGAGGGACTAGAGCTTCTCACAGGAGTGTTCTAGAGGGCAGGGCATGCTAATTGGTTCAAACCTAAGTTTGGTCTCTTTTTAAAAAATGACTAGGATAAGTTATAAAAGAGAAGGGCCTAGGACCTTTCTAGTCTATGTTGAACACTGCTTTGCTATTAAAAGCTACCATGGGACTCCCATCTTGAAGACGGGCAATGATTCAAGCATGTGAATCTATGAAAGATTCCAATGCTTGGGGACTTCAGTTGCAGGTAAGTAACTTATTTTCTTCCATCCACCCCATGCAGCTCAAATACCTACCTGATCAAGCACACACTTCAGAGAAGTTCAGCTGTTCTGAAAATAGACTATCCAGCCAGAGAGCTCACTGACAGCTAAACCACTTGCATGGCGTACACCGCGAATGGGCCAACACTCTCAGTCAGACGTTCAGGGAGTGTTGCGAATGGGAATCACACCAGGTCAAGCTTAACAAAGTCTTCCTCCAGTGAAGCCTGCTGAATCTTCCTTCCACCTGAGATGTATCAGTAAGATGAAAAGGGAAGCATGCCACCTCATCTGCATTGCTTGTGTGTGGCCAAGATAGTATTGATTTACATCTCTAAAACTCTTCCCATACCATTGAGTGCGTATCCGGATCTCCTCTAGCCATTCAACAGCCAAAATCTGCCCCACGCTATAGAATCAACAAATGTATCTACTTGGCTCCCGAACAAAATTAGTTCTCATGCCTAGATGTTCCTGTAGTTTGCTTAGAGAAATATTGTCACAGGCCATAACAGTTTCAACAAATAAAATTTACTTCACAAAATGCATAAGGTTGTGATTGTTGTGTCTCAAAATGCTTTCACCTGTCCTCTGCTGTGACTCAGCACATTTTTCAATACTTGTTGCATTTAGCACAGCCAGGCTAATACATGCTTCTGTCACGGTGTATCTATCAGTGGTCTCTTGGTTCCGATGTGCGTCAGATCAACCATTGTTGTGTTCCAACTGAGTCAGCAAACAGTATATTTAGAGACTTCACTCCAGTTCATTTTCTTCTTTCGGATAGGTGAGGACTGAACACTGTTCTAGCACAACTAGTGTAGGAAACTTATTAAACCCATACACCGAGCAGGCATCAAGTAGGTCTCCTGGTAGGTTGCTCTCATGGCCTTACCTTCACCAGGAAGGTCACCAATATGCCAGCTTTTACAAGCAAGGATCCTTTTTAAGGTTGTTTGAGGACAAGCTCAACTTGCTGCCCAATCCACTATTCCTCCCCTAAGTGCTAATGGGTTTCCACCTTAACATACCAGTGGTCTACCTTAACATACCAGTGATCTAAAGGTTCTCTTCCAGGGGATACTCATCAATAGTCATAAGCACTGAATAATCCCCGCCCATGTGCGGGACCCCGGAGCATATACAAAAATACATATATATGTGTATGTTTAGAACCACAAGTACATAGTACTTCCAAAACATACATGTATACACATATAAATATGCAGACTATAATAGGTCCAATAGACTGAAATGCCAAAATTACATGGATTTCTACTATAAGAAAATAATATCACATGTAAATAATGTAACATAGAACATATACTGCAGTAGTGTTCAACAACAACCCTTTATTTTCATAAAGAAAAAACAGGTAATTGCAGGCAATTTGTTCTTAGGCTGCATAGATGAATAATCATCACCATATAACAAAAAACTGGCACCTTGCCTTTAAGGCTTTAGAAACCCTGGACACCGTGCCTTTAAGACCTCCAGGAGCCCCCTGCTCCCATCATGCACCACAGGTGACAGTTAGGTCAGTTCTTTTTTCGGGCTCCTTCTGTGAGGATCCTGGAGCTTGAGCTCAGTCTTTTTGACTTTTTCAGTCAGAAATTGATTTTCTACTACTTAATTCGACATTTTTCTTTGCTGGTATTAGTTTCTAACTATTTTCTGACTTTTTACTATCTTTTTATGTCAGAAATGCCAGCTTTGTTTAATAAATGTCCTTCCTGTGGGAAGAAAATGGCGAAATCCGACCCTCACTCTGTGTGTATTGTGTGTTTGCCATCCTCACACAATCCACAGAAGTGTTACTACTGTCTACAATTTTCTAAAAGAACTCTGCGTGACAGAGAAAAGATCAAACTTCATGCGTCGATGGAGAAAGGAAAAACCAAAAGTGGCCTTGAGGCGCATTCCAAGAAGCCCTCCTCTCATGGACAACACAAGAAGTGTCGATCTGCTTCTCCAGCTTCCAGAAGTAAGCAGATTCCAGAGTGCTCGCCGTCAGATTCGAAATCGGCGTCAGGAAAAAGAGTAAGTCATCCTACGACGTCGAGGGACAGATCGCCGTCGAAGAGACGAGAACCGCCGTCGACAAAGAGTAAGTCGACGTCGAGGCATACTTCGGGCTCGAAGTATGTGGGTGAAGACAGATCTAAGTCGACGCCGAAGCATCCGTCGATGACGAGACACCGGTCGACGTCGAGATCTCCGCCTCCTTCTCGAAGGTCGGCGTCGAGAGGATCGACGACGAAAAGTACCTCGCAGACCCACAGACGGTCGACGTCGAGGGCACGATCGCCAACGAGAAAGTCGACGTCGATGGCATCACACAGCTGCCGAAGTTCGGCATCGAAAAGATGGTCACGGTCGCCGTCGAGGAGACCGACGTCTAGAGCATCAACGCAGAGACACGAATCTTCAAGTGTGTCTCCACAGCGGTCGACGTCGGCGGTGGCTTTATCTGGGTCGACGTCGAGGCAACGTTCGACGTCGAGGGAAAGGATTGTTGCCACTTCAGGAGAAAAACCAAGATCGACGTCGGGAACACGGTCGACGTCGAGAGAAGTGTCATCTTCTCCTGGAATCAACATTATACAAGTCACACTGGAGGGATCTCCGGCTCCAAGAGAAAAGTCTCCTACTAACTTATCTCCACGATGGCTTGAGAGTATAAGACACTGGAAAGTGCCTAGAGTTCCGGGCGTGGAATTCTCCAAGCCTCTATCACCACCAAGTGTCTCTGGGGGACCCCCTCCACGCAGGTCCCCAAGAAGGTCTCGATCACCTGTGAAAAGGCGTTCAAGATCAAGAGGGCGTTCAAGATCTCGCCGCTCTCCTACTCCTAAAAGAAGACGTAGATCTCCAACAGCAACTACGTCAATAAGGTCTTCCATTAGAGATTACTCTCCTACTCTATCCACTACACCCCCGTCCAGGGTGTCCCCGATAGACGATCTCGGAACTTTTAATGAAGTCCTTTGCAGGGGTGCCAATAAGCTAAACATCACTATGTTTACACCTCCAGTTTCAATGTCAGTCATCTTTGAAACTCTACATCACAGGTCTTCTGCAAAGCCTCTGCTACCTTTGGTGCCAGGTCTGCTACAACCAGCGATGCAGACCTTCCTTACCCCAGCCACGGTGGGTTCAGTTCCCACACGGATATCCAAGAAATATAAGGCCCCTGAGCAGGACCCGTTTTTTCTTCGCGCAGTCCCAACTCCAGACTCAGTGATAGTGGCTGCAGCCAGGAAAGCACATTCGGCTACATCTTCTTCTACTGCCCCTCCAGAGAAGGACAGCAAAAATATGGACTCTCTGGGCAAACGAATGTGCAATACATCGGCTTCGGTGATGAAGGTGGCTAGTGCTTCCGCCCTGTTGGGTCGGTACGGTAGATCTCTCTGGGATTCTTTGGCGAGATTTACAGAGAAGCTGCCGAAGGAAGATCAACAGGACTTCCAGGAGATATTACAAGAAGGCGGACTGGTAGCTAATCAGATTATCAGTGCAGCCGCAGATGCATCTGACTTGGCGGCCCATGGATACTCGCATGGCATCTGCTCAAGGAGATCGGCATGGCTTCGTCTTACGGGGCTAAAACCTGATGCACAAAGAAGGATCACGAACCTTCCATTCAACGGATCCTCTCTGTTCGGTTCCCATGCGGACGACGAAATGTCCAAAATGAAGAATGACTTGGACACTCTGAAAGCTGTTGGCTTAGAAAAGCGGAAAGAGTTTAAGCATAGATTCCGTCCCTATGATCGACGCTCCTCTCAACAGAGGGTTCAAACCCCTCATTGGAACACGCAAAATCAGGGTCAAGGTCAATCCAAGTCCCATTACCAACAAAGAAGACCTGGACGAGGGAGAGGATCTACAAAACAGCAACCTAACGCTCCTAAACAATCAGCAAAACAATGAGGGATGGCTTCCTCCATGCCCGTTGACCACTCCGGTGGGAGGAAGTGTTATGTTACACCTGGAGGAGTGGGAGAAGTTAACAAAGGACAAGTGGGTTTTGAATATTGTGCAGAATGGCTATCGGTTCAAATCTCCACCACCATCAGTTCCTCCAAAGCAAAGGCCGCTTCAAAGACACCACTTGTTACAAGCAGAAGTAAACGTTCTCCTGCAAAAACATGCTATAGAAAAGGTCCCTAATCCACAAAGAAAGCAGGGGATTTATTCTCGCTATTTTCTCGTTCAGAAAAGAGGTCCGACCAGAGAATACAGACCAATACTCGACTTAAGACTGCTGAACAAGTACATTCGCAAAGAGAAGTTTCGAATGTTGGCTTTACATCAAATATTCCCTCAGCTTCATCAGGGAGATTGGATGTGTGCAATAGACTTGCAGGACGCATACTTTCATATTCCAGTGTCCATAAAACATCGCAAATTTCTACGATTCCAAGTGTCTGCCCAACACTTTCAGTTCAAAGTTCTCCCGTTCGGGCTCAAATCAGCCCCCCGAACGTTTTCCAAGTGCATGGCAGTGGTGGCAGCTTTTCTTCGCAAGCAAAGGGTATTCATATATCCCTATCTGGACGACTGGCTTCTGAAGAGCTCGTCACCTGCTCTGCTTCAGAGTCATCTCTCGTATTGTCTGCAACTACTAAACAGGTTAGGCCTTCATGTAAACTACAAGAAATCAATCTTCAACCCATCTCAGAAGATCCACTATCTGGGTGCCTTACTGGATACCGCAGAAGCAAGCGTGTGTCCTTCGGAGGAGAGGTTATCCTCAATTCAAGAGAAATGCCGCAACCTTCTTCTCACGCAGTATCCCACAGTCAGGCAGGTGTCATCACTGCTGGGATCAATGGCATCATGCATCTTCATCGTACCAAATGCCAGGCTGAACATGCGTCCTTTGCAGCAGTCTCTGGAAGACCAATGGATGCAAGTGTCAGGGCGCTGGGAGGATCAGCTGCTTCTCTCCCAATCGGCCAAGGATTCCATCAAATGGCGGATGAAGAGATCCAATCTGATGAAAGGAGTTCCCTTTCACCTGGACCCTCCTGCACAAACGATAGTGACGGATGCTTCACTCCAGGGATGGGGTGCTCACATGGGGGTTCTGAAAGTTCAAGGCCTGTGGTCGGAGACAGAACAATCTTACCATATCAATCTCTTAGAGTTGAGAGCAGTGCACTTAGCTCTCAAATCATTGTACCCGTCACTTCAATCTCAGTACCTTCTGATCCAAACGAACAACACGACCACCATGCATTACTTAAACAAACAGGGAGGTACCCGATCGAGGCCTCTTTCTCTAGAGTCTCAAAGCATCTGGAAGTGGCTTCTTGCAAGAAACTTGAACATTCTGGCAATGCATCTCCCGGGGACTCTCAACGTCCAGGCGGACGCCTTGAGCAGAGAATTCGTCGAAGCTCACGACTGGTCGCTCAACGACTAAGTCATTCAAAGCATCTTCCGAAACTGGGGAACACCAGACATCGACCTGTTTGCAGACGCGGTAAACGCAAAATGCCCCGTCTTCGCATCCAGGTTTCCCCAACCAGGATCTCGGGGCAATGCCCTTTTGATAAATTGGTCTCAGACATTACTGTACGCCTTTCCGCCAATTCCGTTGATTCCCACAGTGATCAACAAGTTTTACAGGACCAATTCCAGGATGATTTTGATAGTTCCGGAATGGCCGCGTCAGTGGTGGTATCCGGATCTCCTTCAGCTATCAGAAGTCCCACACAGGAGGTTACCATGTCGTCCAGATCTACTATCCAAGAACGAAGGGAAGGTATTCCACCCCAATCTACCATCCCTACGGTTGACGGCATGGCTCCTGAAGTCCTTCAATACGGACATCTAGACTTACCTCCAGAATGTATGAACATTCTTAAAGAGGCTAAGAGGCCTTCCACTAGACAGTCCTATGCTTTTAAGTGGAAGAGGTTTTACTTATGGTGCACGAACAATGGACATGATCCCGTCCGGGGTCAGGAACAGGCGCTTTTACCATATTTACTGCATTTGGCCAAATCTGGGTTGAAATTTTCCTCTATTAAGGTGCATCTTGCAGCTATTACAGCGTATAGAAAATCACCTAATCAAATTTCCTTCTTCAAAATCCCTGTGGTCAAAGATTTTCTCGAGGGATTAAGAAAGGTTTACCCTCCAGTTAGAGCTCCTTCGCCACCTTGGGAGCTCAACATTGTATTAACGAAATTAATGGGTGCTCCTTTCGAACCTATTCATAGAGCTTCTTTACAACATTTGACATGGAAAGCTGCGTTTCTCGTGGTTATCACCTCTGCTTGCAGAGTAAGTGAGATCCAAGCACTATGCTGTAAAGAGCCCTATACTGTTTTTCATGCAAACAGAGTGGTTTTAAGAACGCATCCGAGTTTTTTACCCAAAGTTGTCTCGTATTTCCATATTAACCAGACAATCACTCTCCCCACTTTCTTTCCGAATCCTTCAAATCCTCCAGAAAGGTCCCTCCACTCTTTGGATCTTAAGAGGGTTCTGAAGTTTTACTTAGACAAAACAAAAAGCTTGATGAAAACGGACTGACTGTCTATAAACTATGGGTCCATAAATACTGGTTCTGCCGCTTCGAAAAGGTCTATCTCTAGGTGGATAGTGTCTTGTATATCCTTGTCCTATCAATTGGCCAATAGAGTCCTTCCTGGCAAGCCTAAGGCCCTTTCCAGGAGGGGAAAGGCTTCTACCACAGCTCTTCTTAGAAACATTCCTATGGCAGAGATTTGTAAAGCAGCCACATGGCGCTCAGTGCATACTTTCACGCGCCATTACTGTTTGGACTCTGATACACAGGCGGATGCCCAATTCGGGCAAGCCTCACTCAGAAATCTGTTTGGATAATTACGTGTTAGATGCTATGTTAAAAATTATTGTGACTGCTCATCCGCGAGGAAGTGGGTATGGGCTTGCTACTCTATTCAGTGCTTATGACTATTGATGAGTATCCCCTGGAAGAGAAGGATAAGTTACTTACCTGTAATCCTAGTTCTCTTCCAGGGGTATACTCATCAAAGTCATAAGCAACCTTCCCGCCTCCCCGGATGAGCATTAACAGTATGGTAATGTGTTATTTGCATCTGATATCCTGGTTACTACATGTTAGTACGCCGTACAAAAAGAACTGACCTAACTGTCACCTGTGGTGCATGATGGGAGCAGGGGCCTCCTGGAGGTCTTAAAGGCACGGTGTCCATGGTTTCTAAAGCCTTAAAGGCAAGGTGCCAGTTTTTTGTTATATGGTGATGATTATTCATCTATGCAGCCTAAGAACAATTTGCCTGCAATTACCTGTTTTTTCTTTATGAAAATAAAGGGTTGTTGTTGAACACTACTGCAGTATATGTTCTATGTTACATTATTTACATGTGATATTATTTTCTTATAGTAGAAATCCATGTAATTTTGGCATTTCAGTCTATTGGACCTATTATAGGCTGCATATTTATATGTGTATACATGTATATATGTATGTTTTGGAAGTACTATGTACTTGTGGTTCTAAACATACACATATATATGTATTTTTGTATATGCTCCGGGGTCCCGCACATGGGCGGGGATTATTCAGTGCTTATGACTTTGATGAGTATACCCCTGGAAGAGAACTAGGATTACAGGTAAGTAACTTATCCTTATTGTACAAAATACTGCCAATGCAGCGGAACAAGTGATGCATTCTGTACATTTGCTTAGAAATATCAAATTCTACACTGATAGAGCAAAGAATGTTAGGAAATCAAATTGGCATCCTGTTGTTTTTGAAAATCCTCAGAAAGGCGGCCACCTTTCCAAAACAGAGGATAGCAAGATGGGTAGAGGCTGAAACATCATCCTTTGTCACATGAAGTTACTTCAACCCCATTGCTGTACTGTAACTATGTGGTGTGCTGCTGGCAGACTCACTTGGAAGAATTCTCGATGCATTTACACAACATTACTACTTGGATGCTGACGTGGAAGGTGAAGCTGCAGCGCGCCAGGTGGTATTTTGACATCTATTTAGTTAAGGTGAACCGCTTTTGACTATTCAGACAATAACCTGCCTTTTCATAATTTTGGTATGCTGTTTGCTTTTCTAATTCAAGCATGTGAATCTATGAAAGATAAAGTGCTAGAGAGGAAATATTTCCTAAACTGTAATTATAACCCAAAATTGTTGGTATCTATAATATATTTACACTTGGCCCAGCATCTTGTACAGGGTGAGGCTCAATTACCCACTGTATCCTTTCATTATTTTATTACAAAGTCTGAGGTGTAGCCCCTTGGGGACAAGTTTAGTGCAGTCTCACCTGATTGGCTGAAGTGAGGGTTTTTTCCAGTGAGGTGATTGTGCTACTAGCATTTCACTATTTAAAGACTTTCAGGCACAGCTACAGTTGATTCTGTCATTTTAATCTTCCCGGACATGAGGAATGATTTAATCATGTAAATCAATGAAAGATACCAATGCTTGACAGCTATAGTTGCAGGTAAATAACTTATTTTGTATATCTCCGCTTTGTCTGTCACTGGTCTTACTTCCCGCGTTTGTCTCCATTGTTTCTGTTGGGAGGCTGTTTCATGCAATTGCTGCTTTTCTGATATACATTTCTATATATAAATATATAGGTTTATTTATAGGAGTTTACCATTACTAATCCTCAATCCCTCTTCTCTCCTTCTATTAACATGCAGTGGGCTCTAGTTCTAGATATATTGCTCTAATGCAAACTCAAACCTCTTGTACTGTGTTTTATTTCTGAATATGAACATCCCTCAAACTGTGTGCCTCACAAAAGACGTGCGGTTTGAACCATTCACCATTTCGGTCTTCTCATGTTGTATTTAGTTTGCCTCAAATGTGTTGGTGTTATTTGGTTAAAGCTTTACAGAGATGACCTGTCTGTGTTTGCCCTGCAGAGCTGCATACGCTGTGGCAGAATGAGGAACGGGCCGCCATTTCTTCTGGGAAAGTGAATGAGATCTGGCACCGTAGGCATGACTATTGGTTGTTGGCTGGCATTGTGCTGTATCCTTTGCTGAAGTCTCCACAAACTCTTATCTAAGGTCCCTTCTTTTTTGTTAGTATGTTACATTTTGTAAAGCAAATTGGAGACCTCAAATGTAACACTTCTTTCCCCTTTTAATGTCTTATCTCAATCCTTCAGTGTTCGTCCTCTTTTGTTTCCTTTTTTGAAAATTTTTCTTTTCGTTGATTTAAATTTGTGTTCCCCTTGCAAATCTTTACCTTGTTTATCTCTTTCCTCACGTCTTCGCTCTGTTCCCTGATCCTCCTTTTTCAGCTTATCATTTCTTCCTATCTATCATTTGTATTTTCCTTTTTATTTTTTCTCATCTTTCTCATATATTGTTCGTCTTGCATTTACCCCATCTAAATGTCTTTCACATAATTTTTGGTTATGTTTTACTGTTTTAAAACAGTAGAATGTTGTGAATGTACCCAAAGTGAGTCAGAAGATGTTAAAATACGCTTGTTGTTTATCAATTCCTCATGATACAACATGAATGTGCATTTAGCATCTTCCAAGCATTACAATACTTTAGCGTTCCTTAATGTTCTGTGCAGTCATGGCTATGCTCGATGGCAGGATATTCAGAATGACAACCCCTTTGCCATAATAAATGAACCTTTTAAAACAGAAGCTAACAAAGGCAACTTTTTGGAGTTGAAAAATAAGTTCTTGGCCAGGCGGTTTAAGGTAAGGAATGGTCCTGGCTCATAATCCATGTCTATGAAGTGTATTTAATAAAGAGGACGTGTGTGCCTTGTCGCTGTGGTTTTGGGAAGGTGTGAAGGGTGATGCCCAGCTTAGAATGATGCTGACATGACCTTTCGTTTAGGGTGTTATTTTGACCTCTTTGATGTTGCTGTACCACAAAAAGCTTTTGGAAAATAGATGTGGTTGTATGTCCGTTGTATAGAGTTACATCACTGGGAATGCTACAGTGAAAGAAGTGATGTTGTTCATATACATTAACAGAAATGGGCCTCTCTTCCAGGGGATCCTCATCAATAGTCATAAGCACTGAATATTCCCGCCCATGCGCATGGACCCTGGAAATACTAAAAATATATATGAAAACATATATATACAGCTATATATATATATATATATATATATATATATATATATATATATATATATATATATATACATATATATATATATATATATATATACATATATCATTTTTCACACATCAATGCAGCCCCTATAAAAGAGGCTAATCAATGTAATAATAAGCAACTGCTTTTGTAACCACATACTATAGAATATAGACAACAGGAGGGCAAGCATTACTTGAACTCTTTTTAATAAGTAGAATCAAAACCAATCTGCAAAAGAGCAAGCATTGTTAGCCTATAGGCTGCATTGAAAACCAATAGCATAAAAATCAGGACCACAGCTACCCGGTCGCTAGACACTTTAGTGAGGCTCACAGTGCAGACCCAAGTGGCCTCAAATATTATTTAATCGACGCTGTTCCCCCCAAGAAAAGAGGAGGGGATCGGGAAAAACAGCTTAGGCTACTTGAGGCCCAATACATAGTCAATCTCGACACCAAACAACCTAGAGGCCTCAATGCCACTGAAGAGTTGCACACCTGCCTGCAGTAAAGTACATCAAGGAGATTATGGGAGCAATAACCTGAATTATTATTAAGCAATTTGTCCACCGGCATGCATTGTTTTTATTTAGGACAATAGATCTTCCTTGTTAAAATTGCCGCCGCACAACATTTTAATTTTTGTAAACTTCAATTTTATACACAGGGTTAGGTAGTTTTTTTAGCACATAATCTTTTTTATCACTGGTTTTATATCACTTTTGCACAGCACAAGCACTTTAAATCGCACAAGTCAGTACTTCACACCCAGTTTATATGATGTTGCAATACATCAACAGTATTTTGATATTAGGGTATGGCCAAAAGCATTTAAGCTGAAATTGTTTTCGCCAGTTTATTAACTACCTACCCTGATTTTTATGAACTATTAATTGCATTAATAGTTTTATTTTCAATGGTATCAACAAATCTAATTTTATAAATTGCAAATATTACTTTTGGGATTAATCATTACAACTGAGATTGCAATATGATGAAACAAACAATATTCAGTCAGCTACTTGTTAAAAAAGAAAAAATGTTTTTAAGGTACTTAAAATACAGAAATCAATTGAATGACACTTACATTCCGCTGTACTATATTGTCAACATTTCTGTTATCATTGGTTTTAAACAACTATGATGGTTCTTATGTACACTTATATATATATATATATATATATATATTAATTTTTTGTTGTTTTATACAAGTTTGTACCTTTTATTAATGTGAAGTTTTTCTGATGCACTGATCACTTTAAACAATGCACAGCTGATAAACCGAATATAAAAAAGCCACCTACCTGACAGAGCGTGTCATGTGATCAAGGCCCGAGGTGGGGCTGAAACGCGTCATGGCTGTAGAGGTGTTGGAGGAGCAATAAACGTACATCTGTTGGCTACTATTTGGGTCCGTGCTCCGTTTCTTTGGGATTAGATGCACGCCAGAGGGCGAAAGGAGTTGCCAAGAATATATATATATATATACATATATCATTTTTCACACATCAATGCAGCCCCTATAAAAGAGGCTAATCAATGTAATAATAAGCAACTGCTTTTGCAACCACATACTATAGAATATAGACAACAGGAGGGCAAGCATTACTTGAACTCTTTTTAATAAGTAGAATCAAAACCAATCTGCAAAAGAGCAAGCATTGTTAGCCTATAGGCTGCATTGAAAACCAATAGCATAGAAAATGAAAGCAAGTGCAAACACAAAAACTGCCACCGTGCCTTTAAGGCAGCCATGACCCCCAGCTTCCCATCATGCCTCAGGGATGACAGTTCGGTCAGTTGTTCTTTCCGGCGCCTTCAGTCAGGACCCTGGAATTCACAGCTTTGACTTTTTTGTCAAATATTCTAATATTTAATTGTGGTTTTTTACTTTTCACTCGACATCTTTTAGGTCTTAGAGTGAGGTACTAACATTTTTGGGACAGAAATTGGTTATTTTTTCTGTCACAATGCCATCTCTTTTTGATCCTTGCCACTCCTGTGGCAAGAAGAAGGTCAAATCTGACACACATTCTGTGTTTATTCTCTGCCTTCCTGACTCTCATTCCTCAGAGACTTGCCAGCATTGCAAAAAGCTGTCTAGGCGTACTCTCAAGAAGAGAGAAAGGATACGTCTCTATGGACTTTCTGAGAGGAAGAAATCTACATCCAGAGGAAGGTCTCCGGTGAGACAGAAGAAAAAGAGGTCCAGATCGACGTCTAGAAGTAAGATCCCGATCTGTTCCCCATCGGAGTCGGGATCGGCGTCGAATTTACCACCAGTGGCGAAGAAACGGATGTCGTCGTCGGGACCTCGACAGTCGACGGTGCCGGTGCACCAAACGACGCCGAGATTGAAGACGGCAGTTTCAACGTCGAGTCATCAGGTAACGGATCCTCCGTTGGCATCAACCCGGCGACGCTCAACGTCGAGGAGTAGGTCTCCGTCGGCGTTGGCTCAGTGTTGGCGTCATCTCTCAGGCGTTCGACGTCGAGGCACAAGACTCCGTCGACGTCATTACACAGGCGTTCGACGTCGAGGCACAAGACTCCGTCGGCGTCATCACGTAGACGGTCGACATCGAGACACAAGACTCTGTCGACATCATCTCAGAGGCGTTCGACGTCGAGGCACAAGACTCTGTCGGCGCCATATCCCAAGCGCTCGACGTTGAGACGGGATTCCGTCGGCATCAACTCAAAGACGTTCGACGTCGAGACGAATGCCTCCGTTGTCGTCAACACAGCAACGATCGACGTCGAGGCACAGATCTATCCCCAGAAGACGGTCAACGTCACTGACACACCGTTCGAGACATCGGTCTCCATCGGTCTCACATCCAGTGAGCATCTTTCCATCACCATCCCCGACGTTGAGAGCTAAATCACCATTGGTGATTCAGGACACAGTGACTCCGCGTTCAACGTCGAGACACTCACATCAGTCGGCCTCGACCCATCACGCACGATCAAGTTCAAGACGCACGTCATCATCAACCTCAAGGTCACCGGAGGTGATTATTTCGACGTCGGGCAGTCCGGCATCTTCACCTGTACGCGCCCGTTCACGCTCTGAGACTCCTGCACAAGAAGTGAGGCAGAAATCTCCATCTGTGCACCTCTCTCTCCTAGTTGGATGTTACCTCTGCATCACTGGCAGAAATCTGGAACGGCGCAGGCACGAGGTCCACAGGACTACTCCAGTCCTCTACACAGGTCTGCACTGGCTCGGCTGGTACAAGCAGTAGATCTCTCTCCTACCACTCCCTCGAGGGGTCGAGATCATACGCGTACGCAGGCAGCCTCCTCAAGAAGAAGATCTACGTCTCGGGGGCATAGGAGAAGGCACAGGTCACCGACATGTTCACCCTCTGCTACCCAATCTTCAAAGAGGGATTAATCTCCGACTCTTACAGACAGTCCACCTTCGAGGCTCTCTCCGGTGGATGATGTCAGTACTTTCCAGGACGTTCTGGCCAGGGGTGCAGCAAAGTTGAACATTGTTATGCCTACTCCTCAAAGTTCATCCTCAGTGATTTTTGAAACTTTGCATCAAAGATCAGCAGCCAGACTGTTGTTACCCTTGGTACCGGGGCTTCTACAGCCTGTTATGGAAACGTTCCTTACACCGGCAACGTTCAAGACCGCACCAGGGAGGATCTTGAAGAAATACAGGCCTCTGGAAGAGGATCCATTGTTTCTTAGATCTGACCCACCTCCTGACTCTGTGATAATTGCGGCTGCGAAAAGGCATACGCAGTGGCCTCCTCATCAACAGTTCCTCCAGATAAGGAAAGCAGAGCACAGGATTCGTGGGGAAGAAAAGTCTGCTGCACTTCGGCCTCCATGTTGAAGGTCTCCAGCGCCTCAGCGCTCTTAGGGTGCTATGATAGGTCCTTATGGGATTCGCTGCAAAGGTTTACAGGAAAAACTTCCCAAAGAAGATCGCAGGGACTTTGAAGAGGTGTTGCAGGAAGGAAGTTTGGTGGCAAATCAAGTTATCAGCGCCGCAGCTGATGGAGCGACCTTGTCTGCACATTCCTATGCACACGGGATCTGTGCCAGACGTTCTTCCTGGCTTCGACTAACTGCACTAAAATCCGAAGCTCAATTACGGATCCTAAACCTCCCTTTTTCAGGATCCTCCTTGTTTGGCCCTCACACAGATGAGGAAATGTCAAGGATGAAGGCGGAGCTAGACACCTTGAAGGCAGTAGGGCTTGAGAGAAAAAAGGAGTTCAGGCACCGATACAGGCCATACGATCGGCGGCCCTTCCATCAGAGGGTTCAAGCCCCTCAGTGGCAGAGGCACTAACACCAGCAGAGCCAATTAAAATCCCACTATCAGGGACGTCGCGCTCCCAGAGGGAGAGGAGCTCCTCGTCAATCTGCTGCCTCAGCAAAAACTCCATCAACGCAATGAATGCTCACTTCCCCCATCGCCGTTTCCCACTCCAGTGGGGGGAAGTATAGCCAACCACCTGGAAGAGTCGCGCAGCATCACAAAAGACCAATGGGTGTTATGTACGCTGCAGAATGGGTACCCTCTACGTTTCCGACATTGGCCTCCTATGATTCCTCCAGTAAAAACTGCATGCCACCAGCTGCAGGTACTGCAGCAGGAAGTATCCACCTTCCTGCGAAAATCAGCCATCGAGGAAGTTCCTATATCGCAGCGAGGTCGAGGGGTATACTCAAGGTACTTCCTAGAGAGGAAGAAAGGTCAGAAATCAGAATTCAGACCTATCCTGGATCTTCGCGCCCTCAACAAATCCATCTGGAAGGAGAAGTTTCGCATGTTGGCTCTCCATCAAATATATCCCCATCTCCAACAAGGGGACTGGATGTGTTCGATAGATCTGCAGGATGCATACTTTCACGTCCCAGTCAATCCACATCACCGAATGTTCCTGCGTTTTCTGGTGGGATCGACCCATTATCAGTTTAAAGTCCTGCCCTTAGGGTTGAAGTCAGCTCCCCGAGTGTTTACAAAATGCATGGCAGTAGTAGCAGCTGCTCTACGGCGCCAGGGAATCTTTGTTTACCCTTACCTCGACGACTGGCTTCTGAAGGGCCCTTCTCCCCAGAGCGTGAGTGCACACTATCAACAATGTCTAGCCCTTTGCCAACAGCTGGGTCTTCATGTCAACTTCGAGAAATCGACTCAGCATCCCACGCAAAGAATCCACTATCTGGGTGCAACAATAGACTCCGCAGTAGGACAAGTGTTTCCTTCGGAGGAGAGACTGTCACCTATCACTCTGAAATGCAAACAGATTCTGCGCAGCAACTTCCCTTCAGTCCGTCAGGTTGCCTCTCTCCTAGGGTCGATGGCATCCTGCATTTTTTTTGTCCCCAACGCCAGGCTGAGGATGCGTCATTTACAGCAGGATCTGGAGGACAAGTGGGATCAAAGAACGGCTCGATGGGACGACAGGATACATCTGTCGAAAGCAGCCAGAGCATTGATTCCATGGTGGATGCGACAGGAGAATCTGTTGGTAGGGGTTCCGTTCCATCAGTCTCCTCCCTCTCAATCATTAATCACAGATGCTTCCCTTCAGGGTTGGGGAGCACACATGGGTCCCTCCAGACTCAAGGTCGATGGTCGGCAAAAGAACGATTGTATCACATCAACATGCTGGAGCTGCGAGCGGTGCATCTAGCCCTCAAGGCCTTCCTCCCATCTATTCAGACCAGCTCCATTCTAGTACAGACGGACAATACGACCACCATGTACTATCTGAACAAGTAGGGAGGGACTTGATCGCGGTCTCTGTCTTTGGAGGCCCAAGCTCTCTGGCATTGGCTCCTTGCAAGGAATCTGACAATTACAGCAATACACCTGCCGGGGGAGCAGAATTCACAAGCACACGCTCTCAGTCGTCACTTAGAGGACCAGCAGTTCTGGGTCCTAAACGACGTCGTTGAAGAAATATTCTGAGAATGGGGTCGTCCAAGCATCGACCTTTTTGCGGACGACACAAACAAAAAATGCTGCGACTTTGCCTAAAGATTCTACTGACCAGGGTCGAGAGGGAATGCCCTTTTGAGCAACTGGTCAGGAGGCTTTGTATACGCTTTTCCTCCACTTCCTCTCATCCCGAAGGTCGTAACCAAACTCTCCCACTCAGAGACAAGATGATTCTGATGGCTCCGGACTGGCCACGGCAGTGGTGGTACCCGGACCTTCTGCACCTATCAGAATGCCCACACAAGAGATTGCCGTGCAGACCGGACTTGCTGTCCAAGGTGAACGGGAGCATTCATCACCCAAACCTTCCCTCACTGAACTTGGCAGCATGGCTCCTGAGGTCCTCCAATATGGTCATTTAGGACTCCCTCAGGACTGCATGACCATCTTGAAAGAAGCAAGAAGATCTTCCACAAGACACTCTTATGCTTGTAAATGGAAGCATTTCTATTTGTGGTGTGTGCAAAATAGTTGCCATCCTACCAAGGGGCAAGAGGAAGTCATTTTACCTTACCTACTCCACTAAGCTAAGGCAGGTCTAAAATTCTCTTCCATAAAAGTACACCTGGCTGCCATTACGGCATACAGGCGGTCTCTTTCTCAACCTTCTTTCTTTCAATTGCAGGTAGTGAAGGATTTTTTGCAAGGGTTAAAGAAGGTTTACCCTCCTATCCGACCTCCTTCGCCTCCCTGGGAGCTGAATCTGGTCCTGTCTAAACTGATGGGTCCTCCTTTTGAACCTATCCACAAAGCAACCCTCCAACACCTAACGTGGAAGGTAGCCTTTTCGGTAGCAATCACCTCAGCTCGCAGGGTGAGCGAGATTCAAGCTCTCTGTTCTAAGGAACCATACGCAGTCTTTCATCTCAATAGGGTCGTTCTGAGAACCCACCCCTCCTTCCTTCCGAAGGTGGTGTCGGATTTCCATATCAATCAATCCATCTCGCTGCCTACCTTTTTAGGTCTCGACCTAGCGACGCAGCGCGAAGCGCTGTCGCTAGCGAGACTTATTGTCGTCGACTTGCTTCGGAAGGGAGACAGGAGATGTGCACGCGCAGGCCGGACTGGAAATGTGAACACGCACGTCCAGGCACGCGATGTGCACATCTCCTGTCCCCCTTCCGTCCTCTCCAGCCGCATTGCACGCACTCCCCAGCTGTCCTTGCACCCCTCCAGTGTCAGTCAGCCATGCGCCTGCCACCCCCCCACCTTACCGTCGTTCCGCCATGCTTCACGCGATGCCCTGCAGCGTGTCCCTAGAGCTCACAGGGTGATCGGTGTACCTCGCAGCCAATGCGGTCGCCGTCACGCTGGTCTTTGCTGGCGATCTCCAGACAGCAAATGTGCACGCTTACGGCGCGTTCTGATGTGCACTTGCCCGGACAGCTGATGTGCACGCTCACGGCGTCTCTTCTTTTGCTCACGGCGGACTCGAAAGGGCTTCGTTAGTACAATGGCGGTGGGGGATGTTTCAGTGCTGCGACGTAAATGCAGGTCTTCGCTGTGCACTGTCAGCCGCTGCCTTAAATCCTCTGCCTTCTGTTCGCAGACTGCTGCTGGCTTTGAGCACCTTGTGATCAATTAGCGAGTTTTCGATCTTGATTTGCTGCGTTTGGCCCAGTTGGTTCTCCAAAAACGGCAGCACGGATAGGGATTCCTTCATGTTGGTAAACATCGGGTACGTATGTAAGAGGAAAGACCTTGGCTGCAAGTTTAAGCGACTCTTTTATTAATGTTTTGCATGCACAGCGCGCTCTCCCAGAGCCTCCACGAGCAGAACAATGAGGCACGCTGTACCACAAGCACAAACAGTAAATGCGCATCTGAAAGAGACACGTTAGTGATAGATTCCTTACCTTAGAATATCCCCAGGAGTCAGGCTGGATCCGGAAAGTTTTGCGTAGCAGTACCCTTGCGCGTCGGTAGGCGGCGTCGTGCGGCTCCGCGTCCGTCGTCGGCGTCGTGATCGCCGGGATGACGTCGCGGGCAGTACTTAGGCGCCGCCCCTGCGCGCTGACGTCAGTTCTTCTTTTTCCGCGCCAGCAAGCGCAGATCCGGGAAGAGCAGTGCCCTGGTCAATTTTTGACCATACTTTTTGGTGATTTTTTCACTGTTTTTCCAACTTAAAGGTGTCGTAGGGATGCCCGGCTTCAAGCGATGCGGCGCCTGTGCGCGGATGATGTCCGTCACCGACCCGCATTGGGAGTGTCTCTTCTGCCTCGGCCGAGGCCACGACACCGAGTCTTGTCCCGAATGCCAGGCCCTCAACCCGAAAGCTTTGCGAGAGCGGTCTCGAAAGCTCCTCAAGGCCCGGCATTCGGCTCCACGGAGGCCCCGGTCGCGTGAGAGGTCCAGGGGTCGCTCGCGGAGTGCACACCGGTCGTCGGCGTCGAAGTCTTCTTCGTCCGGTAAGTCTAAGCACAAGAAGTCCAAGAAGCATCGTCGCTCTCGGACTTCGCCTCGCCTGGTCTCGCGACTCGGCTGAGGCCCCTCCCGGCACCGTCCCCGCCCCGCGGCCCCGGACTTGCCTGTGGAGTCGCCCCGCCATACCCGCCCTTCCCGGGTTCGGGGCGGATCCGGCCAAGGTACAGGAGTTCCTGTCGGCCATGGCCCGCCTCTTCGGGCCTTCAGGCCCCTCCGGTGCGCCTTCGGGCCCCGCGGACCCTGATGGGGTTGCTCCGGCGTCGCCGGCGGCTCCGGCCCCGGCGTCGCCCGTGCCTCCAGCCTCGATCCCGGCTCCGGCTTCGGCCCCGGCCTCGATCCCGGCTCCACAACCCCCATCGACGCCGGTCGACCTCACGACACCTCCGCCGGCGCCGATGTCTCCGGTGCCGTTCTCGACGCCGCCCTGGGCTCCGGGCGGCGTCGTCCCCCAGTTCCTTCCGGCTCCGGACATGGACCCGGAGCGACGTCGCTCGACGCCGGCTCCGGCGCCGATGGGACCTTGGGTCCCAAATGTCCCTCCTCCTCCTTATTTTGAACCAGAGGAGGACCAGGAGGACTGGGAGGGGTCTGATGACCCTCTGACGCGCAACTGTCAGTATGATGAGGACTGGACAGAGAGTCTAGGGGAGGCCAGTGGTCTGGATACTTCCCCTGACACTGGCATGCTGTCTCCTCCCGTGGCTACGGAGGAGGGGGCCAACTTTGAGTACGGTGTTGCGTAGGGCTGCTGGGGCCTTACGTCTCCAGCTCCCTACTTTGACGGTCAAGCCTAACATCTTGACAGAGGTGCTTCAGCCGGCAGCCTCCTCTGCGGAGACTGTGCTGCCGTTTAACGACGCCCTCACTGACGTTCTTTTGGGCGCCTGGTCCAAGCCCAACACAGGGGCTCCTGTGGATCGGAACGTGTCACGACGCCATCGCCCTGCTCCGGGCGACCCCTGTTTCTTTCTGTCCACCCCACTCCTGAGAGCTTGGTTGTCCAAGCCTCCGCTCCCAAACCGCCTTCCCTACCGCTCCTCCGGATAGGGAATCCAAACGCCTGGATCAGTTTGGGAAGAAAGGTTTTTCTTCCTCCAGTGCTGGCTTGCGGTCCGTTAACACCGCTTGTCTTTTGGGCCGATATACCCACTCCCTGTGGGATTCGGTGGCGGATGTTTTGCCCCAGTGCCCTGAGGAGGTCCAGGCACTGCTTTCCGCGCCATTGCGGAAGGAAGGGATGCGGCCAAATACACTATCCGTTGTGGCCTTGACACCGCCGACTCGCTGGGCAGGTCGATTGCAACGACGGTGGCGCTCCGACGCCACGCCTGGCTGAGAACCACTGGTTTTCAGGGGATGTCCAGAATACTCTCATGGACATGCCCTTTGATGGAGTCGGTCTTTTGGGTCCAAAGCAGACCATGCGTTGGAGCGCTTTAAGGACTCACGGGCTACTGCCAAGTCCCTGGGCCTTACTGCTACACGCCCTCCGCTGCCTTCTGCTTTTCGCCCCTATCGTGGCCACGGTAGGGGTGCCCCTTCACGTCAGCAGCCCAGCCACCGGCCCGCGCAGCAGGCGTCTTCGCGTGGCCGAGGACGTGGATTCCGCCGTGGCGGATCGGGCAACCAGCGTGCGGGTCAGGCCACCACCTCCAACCCGTCCGCGGCCTCCAAGCCCTCCTAGTCCCTCCTTTCAGGTGCACGGCACGCCAGTAGGGGCAGGGTCCGCCATCACCTTCCCCACTGGCGCACCATCACCTCGGACAGGTGGGTCTTGGACATTGTCCGAAGGGGCTACTCCCTCCCCTTCGAGACCACCCCCAGCCATGCCACCTCAATTCCACCGCATGTCAGGGGATCACTTGGTGCTTCTACAGAAGGAAGTCACGGCCCTCTTGACCAAGAGGGCCATCGAGCATGTTCCGACCCCAGAAGTAGGGCGTGGTTGCTACTCCCACTACTTTCTGGTGCCCAAAAGGACAAGGAGGACATGCGTCCTATCTTGGACCTCCGGAACGTCAATCGCTTCCTCCGGAAGGAGAAGTTCAAGATGCTCACCCTAGCTCAGGTCTTGACTGCCCTCGACCCTGGAGACTGGTTGGTAGCGTTGGACTTGCAGGACGCGTATTTCCACATCCCCGTCCTGCCGGCCCACCGGCGTTACCTTCGGTTCACGGTAGGCCCCGAGCATTTTCAGTTCACCGTGCTCCCCTTTGGCCTTACAAGTGCCCCTCGGGTGTTCACGAAAGTGATGGCGGTGGTCGCAGCTCATCTGCGCCGGGCAGGGGTTTCAGTCTTCCCCTACCTCGACGACTGGCTGCTGAAGGCGGGCTCGTCCCAGGCAGTCGTCTCCCACCTCCAGACTACGGCCGAACTCCTGCACTCGCTGGGGTTCTCCATCAATGTGCCGAGTCGCATCTAATTCCTTCTCCACAGCTCCTTTTCATCGGAGCAGTTCTGGACACGACGCAGTTTCGGGCCTATCCTCCCGAACGGCGAGTCCGGGATATTCAGGCTATGATTCCGATCTTTCGGCCTTTATCCTGGGTTTCGGTACGGATGACCCTGAGGCTGCTGGGCCTCATGGCCTCCTGCATCCTGCTGGTCAATCATGCCAGATGGCATATGCGGGCTCTGCAGTGGGACCTGAAGTTCCAGTGGGCGCAGCACCAGGGCAACCTGTCCGATCACGTCCAGATCTCGCAGGGGACTGCAAAACAGTTGCAGTGGTGGCTCTCGAACCGGCAATGGGTCATGGGCAGATCCCTCTCCCTTCCCCAGCCAGAGCATACAGTTGTGACGGACGCGTCCCTTCTGGGATGGGGCGGTCACATGGGGAGAGGCGGAGATCAGAGGCCTCTGGTCTCCGGCGGAGTCCCGGCTCCATATCAACCTTCTGGAGCTCCGGGCGATCCGGCTTGCACTCAAAGCATTCCTTCCTCTGTCAACGGGAAGGTAGTGCAGGTGTTCACAGACAACACCACCGCCATGTGGTACTGCAACAAACAGGGCGGGGTGGGGTCTTGGACCCTTTGTCAGGAGGCTCTGCGCCTCTGGACATGGCTGGAACATCAGGGCATGTTCCTGATGGTTCAACACCTGGCAGGTTCTCTGAACGCCAGGGCGGACGAACCTCAGCCGCAGGTGCATGATGGATCACGAATGGCGTCTTCACTCGGAAGTGGCGCAAGGACTCTTTCTACAGTGGGGAGAGCCTTGGTTAGATCTATTCGCCACCGAAGAGAACGCGCAATGTCATCAGTTCTGCGCGTTGGAATTTCCAAGGCGGCACTCGCTCGGCGACGCTTTTCGTCGCGAGTGGAGTTGCGGTCTGTTGTACGCCTTTCCGCCTATACCACTTCTACCCAGAGTGTTGAAGAAGATTCGGCACGACCGGGCCCAAGTCATTCTTGTGGCTCCGGACTGGGCTCGAAGAGTTTGGTATCCCGAGCTACTCAATATGAGCGTAGATCCCCGATCCGTCTGCCTCTTCGGGAGGATCTTCTGTCGCAGCAGCAGGGGACGGTCCTCCACCCGAACCTGTCCAGTCTACACCTGCTTGCGTGGAGACTGAGCGGCGGCAGTTGATTCCTTTCGACTTGCCTCCCGAAGTTTGTGATGTGATTCTGGCAGCCAGGCGTCCCTCCACTAAGGTGGTATACGCCTGCAGGTGGAACAAATTTGTGGCATGGTGCACAGCAAAGGCTGTGGATCCCCTTTCTGCCCCTCTTTCTGAGGTCCTTCTGTTCCTTCTCTCTCTGGCCCAACAGGGTTCTGCCCTGGGTACCATCAAGGGTTATCTTTGTGCTCTCTCGGCCTTCCTCAGGCTCCCTGATCAGCCCTCCCTTTTCAAGTCCCCTGTTGTTAACAGGTTCTTAAAAGGCATTACTCACCTCTTCCCTCCTGTTCCGTTTGTAATGCCTCAGTGGGACTTGAACTTGGTTCTTACCTTTTTAATGTGCGCTCCCTTTGAGCCTCTGCATAACTGTCCTCTTCGTCTTCTGACTCTGAAGACAGCCTTTCTGGTGGCCATCACCTCCGCTCGGCGGGTGAGTGAGCTCCAGGCTCTATCGTGCAAACCTCCCTTTCTGTCTGTTCATCCAGACAAGGTTGTTCTTCGGACGCGTCCGTCCTTCTTGCCAAAGGTGGTTACTGCTTTCCACATTGGGCAGACCATCACTTTGCCCACCTTCTTTCCGCCTCCGCATCCTTCCAGAGAGGAAGAGAGGCTCCACCGTCTGGACCCAAAACGTGCGCTCTCCTTCTATATCGACCGCACCAAACACTTCCGGGTGGATGACCAGCTCTTTGTTGGCTACGTGGGCGCCAAAAAGGTCGGGCGGTGCACAAGAGGACCGTCTCCCGCTGGGTTACCTTGTGCATCAAGACCTGCTATTCTTTGGCCAAGAAGGAGCCTCCTGTTGGGCTGCGTGCCCATTCCACCAGGGCAACGGCTGCTACCACGGCCTTGGGCCGCGGTGTTCCGCTGCCGGTTATCTGTCAGGCAGCTACGTGGGCCTCGCTGCACACGTTTACTAAGCATTACTGCCTTGACAGTCAGGTCCGGAGGGACGGCTTCTTTGGCCGTTCTGTCCTCCAGGACTTCCTTGTCTGATCTTTGTTCGCAGACCCACCACCGGGGTTGGTATTGCTGGGGTATCTATTCTAAGGTAAGGAATCTATCACTAACGTGTCTCTTTCAGATGCACAAGTTACTAACTTGTGTAACGATATATCTGTAAGAGACAGTAGTTAGTGATAGATTCCTTACCGCCCACCCATCCTCCCCGTTCTGCGAACTGATTTCTAGGGTTAAGGACATCCCTTTCAGGGCCCTAGTATTTTTCAGACACCTGTGTCAGCTTCTTGCATGGCTCTGCGTTCCTGGCGCGGAAAGTCGTGTAAAGAACTGACGTCAGCGCGCAGGGGCGGCGCCTAAGTACTGCCCGCGACGTCATCCCGGCGATCACGACGCCGACGACGGACGCGGAGCCGCACGACGCCGCCTACCGACGCGCAAGGGTACTGCTACGCAAAACTTTCCGGATCCAGCCTGACGCCTGGGGATATTCTAAGGTAAGGAATCTATCACTAACTACTGTCTCTTACAGATATATCGTTACACAAGTTAGTAACTTGTGCTTTGTGTACATTTCTAATGTGCTTTGTGTACATTTCTTTAGGGTTTGACTGCATGGTTTCGTGTTTTTACTGCCGGTATGGCTGGACAGCTTAGTGGGATTATGTGTGACAAAGGCGAATGCAGAGCTGATTTCATGTTTTTTTTAATGTTTTTTATTTAGCACAGAAACTTAACTGCTCCCTCCAACTTGCGTGTATTCTCTGTGCTGGGTTTGTCATTGCTTGATTGTATGCATGCAATGGGCACTTTGCTCCGCCCCTCCACTCTCTGTGGTTCTGCAGCCTTTTACTGGTCCCACTTCGTTGCTTCCACCGTCCCGCGACGTTCACAGTTCCCCTTCCATAACCTGTTGGTAAACATCGGGGCATGTGTGTAGTTAGAAAGACCTTAGCTGTCAGGCTGCAAGTTTAATCGACTCATTGGTTATGTTGTTTTCCTTGTTCAAATTGCCAGGCTTTAGCGCCGGCAACAACTTTGTGCATCAGTTCCTGTCTCACCGATGAGGACAACGCATTAATTTAAAGCCTATTTTACTTCCAGGCAGCGCACTTGCAGGCATGCTGGTTTTATTTATTCAGTGGAATGCGACAGTCCAGTTTAGTGCTGACGGCTTTGTTCACCCCCTGAACTTGGAATGTAATCTTGTTTTTGTAGCAGTTCCTTCCTCTAGCGTGAGCAATAATTCTTAAATATTGCATCTCCCTAATTAACTGATACACAGGTATCTAGGGGCTATAAAGGAGAGAATTGGGACTGTGTGGGCATTTTCATCGGGATTGTTAGCAAAGTCAGCACAAAAGGCTTTCTTTGCAAACCTCTGCAAATTAGGGAAAAACACAGTACTTGTTATTTATGTAATGGCTTTTAAAGCACAAATAAAAGGCATTGTCATTTACAATGCCAATAGCTTAAACTCTCGCAAATGCGAGACCTATTGCATTGCAAATGCTTGTTTCCTAATCCCTCTACACCAGCTGAGAGGTCCCTTCATTCTTTAGACCTGAAAAGGGTTTTGAAATTCTACTTGGACATGTCTAAAGCAATTAGGAAATCTGATCAACTGTTCATTAATTACGGGTCAATCAGAACAGGTTTTCCAGCTTCCAAGCGTTCCATCTCCAGGTGGATAGTGTCATGTATTGAACTGGCTTATCAGTTGGCACAGAAGCCGCTTTCGTCTAGGCCCAAGGCTCACTCCACTAGAGGAAAGGCAGCTACAACGGCTTTCCTTAATAATGTACCGATTGCTGAGATCTGCAAGGCAGCCACTTGGAAATCGATACATACGTTTACGAGACACTATTGTCTCGACTAAGATACCAGAGCAGACACTCAAGTAGGCCAGGCCTCCTTGAGAAATTTGTTCCAACGCTGAAAAAGCCTTGATTGTTTGTTTGGTCATTTTTTCTCATTTGACCGCAGGCGGAGGATGGGCTTGCTATTCGATTCAGTGCTTATGAATATTGATGAGGATCCCGTGGAAGAGAAGGATAAGTTACTTACCTGTAATCCTAGTTCTCTTCCAGGGGTATCCTCATCAAAGTCTTAAGCAACCCACCCGCCTCCCCAGGCAAATGAGAGTTCTTTAAACTATATCTTTGTGTCCTGACCCTCGGGTCTCCGCAAAGAACAACTGACCTAACTGTCACCCCTGAGGCATGATGGGAAGCTGGGGGTCTTGGCTGCCTTAAAGGCACGGTGCCAGTTTTTGTGTTTGCAATTGCTTTAATTTTCTATGCTATTGGTTTTCAATGCAGCCTATAGGCTAACAATGCTTGCTCTTTTGCAGATTGGTTTTGATTCTACTCATTAAAAAGAGTTTAAGGGGCGTGGCCAAGATGGCGTCGCGCTAGGACGCTTCTTCGGAGCTCTCCGCTCCCTCCGGGCCTGTCGTAGCGTTCCCAGCGGAGCGGGGGTGCCGTTTGTGATGAGAAGGCACCCCGCGACAGCGCTGACCTCCGGGAGAGGCGTGGGGGTAGTGACTTCGCCCCACGACCAGTTTAGACAGGGCGGCGGGCCGCCCCGGCGTGCTACGGCGGACCGGCGAGACACTGCATAACCCCCGCGGGGGCCTGGAGACACCCGACGGCCCCGGTGTGCCTCCAGGAGTTGCTGCGCCGGCCCCCCCTGGACGCGAGGACCAACCCAGCCGGCCTTGACGGAGGAGGACCCGGGCCGCGACAGTTGCGCGAGGCTCTGGCGCAGCGGCTCCACGTGGGCCTCATCTCTGCGGATTCAGTGGAGGAGAGGCGCCCACACCTCCGGCTGTGAGGGCTGCCCTGTTGCCGGCGGGATCGCCTGCCCCTGCGGCACCGGGGAAGCCCAGAGAGGAGGTGCTGAGACACAGCAGGTGCCTTCTACACACGGCTGGCGTGCGCCGAAGGTAGGAAGACGACTGGGGGATGCGCACAATCGGGAGACTGCTGCCAATGGCCCTGAACTCGACCTAGACCCTGGCGGGCCCCCTCTACGGCAGGCACAAGCAGTGGAGGAGGCCAGCGCGAGCCCACCACGCTTTACCCACTGAATAAGGTCTATAAGCTCATGCCTGCAGAGATTTGTGCCCCCCCCTCGCTAGAGACCCTCTTGCTGGACGTGGTGCTTCGGTGGGTGACCTGCTGGGTTGAAGGGACTGCCGATTGTGCGAAGGCCTGTTGGTAACGCTACAGTATAGACCCGCACTCTAAGACCGGACCTGCTCTCGCCACACCCCACGAGATCGGCGCTCTTGGTGAGGTACTAGAGCGGCTTCCAGGCGAGACCACAGGAGGCAGAGCACTAGCGCACACCCCACTCTTGGCACCTCCAACGGGCTCCCCCGTATTGTGGACCGCGGCAGCACTGGCCCCGGCCAGGACGAAGACCCAGGAGACCACAGCAGGGATGACAGCCCCCAAGAGCAAGAAGGACCGATCGGTCCGGGAGCTGCTACTCAAGCCCTCACAACAGCCAGGTGGCCGGACGGGCCCGGGGCGCGCAGACGAAGCCTCGGGAAACGAGGACCCAGAGGGCCCGGTCAGTCGCTCCTTCCTGGAGTCCCTCTTTTCTTCCCTCCGAGACGACCTTGCCACAATGAAGCGCGACCTTCAGGCGGATCTCCGGGAGGTGCGCCGACATGTGGATTCCCTGGGGGAGCGAGTCAATGCTCTTGAGGAACACGACGCAGGGCGGGATGAAGAAATTGAACATCTCCAGCAGGAGGTTCTCCGACTGCGGGAGCAGCACCTGGACCTGCAGGCCCACACTGAGGATTTGGAGAACAGATCCCGCCACAATAACATCCGCATCCGGGGTCTGGCGCACGCGACGATGCGGGCGACCTCGAGGCCTACGTAGCGGACCTTTTTCGATCCATCCTGGGGGAGCCTCTGGAGTTCTCGATCAAGCTGGATCGTACACATAAGGTGGGCCCTCGCAGGTCGGCCTCTGCGCCCCCAGCGGACATTCTGACTTGCGTCCATGACTTCCAGCTTAAAGAACGGATCCTCCGCGAATCAAGGCGCCAACCGGACTTTGTTCACCAAGGTCAGAAACCCTCATTGTTTCAAGATCTGGCCGCCTCTACCTTGCTCAAACGAAAGTCCTTCAAACCGATCACGCACCACCTCCGTGAAGCAGGTATCAAATACTCCTGGGGGCATCCGTTTCGGCTGATCTTCACCTATAAAGGAGAACTGAGGCAAGTCCAATCACTCCAGGCGGCCTGCAAACTCCTGGGTCTGGATGAGCCTGCGCCGGAGCAACCCGACCAGAGCCGCAGCAGCCATGGATGGACCACTATCAAGCCCTCGAGTTCAGCGATGCGCCCTGATTCGGACACCATGGCCAAAGAACGGCAAGCAGTGCTGTCGACCCTCGCTGGGACACCTTCGGAGTGAAGCCTGTTCTCCCTGGACTGCACCTTGGTATGGTATGGCTACACTCCCGTCTCCAGGGGATGATGTTGCGGACATTTCTATTTGTTTGTCCAGTGGGGGCAGGGAGCTCTGGGCCACAGGTACCTCTCTCTTGGTTTCCTAGGAGCAAGACGCTCCGGATATAGACATTGACTTTGACCTTGTTATGCCATTTCCTTTGTTACCGCCAAGTACGGGTTTTTCTCTTTCGTATATGTTGTTGGGACTCCTGAGGTTATTGTTTTTTATAATGTTGGGACCTCCTTCCCCTCGCCCACTCCCTGCGACATCTCTACAGGTTAACTACTCATGCCCAATCCCACCGCCTAGCTTAGACTGCCCTCTCCCTACGATGCACATAGGCTGCCCAGCCTGCTGTCCCCCACGAAGCGCAGCCCTCCCCACCTCCAGCAGATGAGTATTAAGATTCTAACACTGAACGTGAAAGGGCTTAACAACCCCACTAAGCGCAGAGCTACTTTGTCATATTTAGAGAACTCTGGGGCCCACATCTGTCTACTCCAAGAGACACATCTGAAATCCAGCGACACCTATAGAATGCGCTCCAAGGCTTTCCCGCACCAATATTACTCCTCCCTTCCTACCAAAAAGGCAGGGGTAGCTATCTTAGTCGCGCGCACATTTCCTGGGCGGGTTGGGACCAAGGAGGTGGAGGTTAAAGGCCGCCTCCTGGCACACTCGGTGACTATAGGGGGGCATACCTTCACACTAGTCGCCATCTACGCTCCTAACGACGGCCAGGAAGCCTTCCTGTACAAAGCGATAGGAGATCTGACCTCCATGCACGACCGACAAATTCTTCTTGGGGGCGACTTGAACATAGTCTTTGACGGTCAGCTCGACCGCTCTGCGCAGCTACAGGGAGCAACCGGAGCTCTCTCAGACGCCCACCGCCGATGGCTCCATGACCTAGGCTTGGTGGACACATGGAGACACCGCCATCCTCACACGCGCGACTACACCTTTTACTCCCACGCCAGGGGAACCTATGCACGCCTTGACCATTTCCTGTTATCCCGCTCTCTCCTCCCATTGGCGCAAGCATCGACCATTGAGCCCAAAACGCTCTCAGATCACGCGGCCCTGACCGTGACCCTACTGTTCCCCCCCACTCACAGACCGCCATATTCGTGGCGACTTAGGGACACGCTCCTACACCGCCCTGAGGTAGTGACCCGCCTTACGAAGACACTAAAGGACTTCCTGGTTATAAACGACACACAAGACACTTCCATCACATCCCTCTGGGAAACACTCAAGTTAGTGGCCCGTGGAGACTTCATAGCCATCTCTGCCGCAGACAACAAGGCCCGTAGAGACAAAAGGGATGAGCTAACTGAGCAGGCACTGGAAGTGGAGGGATTCACAAGAGAACGGGGGCCCCCCGGGTATGGCGGAAGTTAAAAGCGGCCAGGGCACAGCTGGCCAGCCTCGACCTAGATAGGGCGGAATATGCCGCGCTCCGCCTGAAACACGCATTCTATACTGGTGGGGATAGATGTGGCCGTCTCTTAGCTCATAAACTGCGCGCGCAGAGACAAGCGGCGACGGCCCCCTCATCCAGACCACCGACGGTGCGGAACACACCCGTGGCGAAGACGTAGCTGCTGCATTCCGAGACTTTACGCCACCCTGTACTCCGCACAGTCCCTACCTGACCAAAACCCCTCTAGGTACTGTCAGGACATAACACTCACCAAATTGACAGAACATCAGGCTGCCACCCTGGATAGCCCCATCAGACTGGAGGAGGTTATCTCGGCTATATCCTGACTTAAAATTCTTAAATCCCCCGGCCCGGATGGATTCACTGCCCTTTTTTATAAAACCTTTTGTTCCATTGTGGCCCCCATACTAACGTGACTCTTCAACTCGGTTGCCGACTCTGGGGAACTGCCACCTACAATGCTCTTAGTGTCGGTGGCGGTAATACCCAAACCCGGGAAAGATACTCAATACTGTGCCTCGTACAGGCCGATTTCACTCCTCAACATCGACTTTAAGATCTTCACCGGGATCCTGGCGGCGAGATTGGGACCCATGATGCCAGGCCTGATCGACCCAGATCAGGTGGGCTTTGTCGCTACCAGACAGTGTAGTGATAACACTCGAAGGCTATTACACCTTTTAGATAAGTCCCACAGACAGTCTGAGGAACGTGTTTTTCTCTCCATAGACACCGAGAAGGCGTTCGACAGGGTCCATTAGCCCTTCCTGGAGACTGTTCTGGAGAAATTTGGGATTGGCCGCTGCTTCCGACGGTGGATGTTTAGCGGCTATAGCCACCCGTCGGCCACTGTCAGAGTGAACGGCTTCACCTCCACACCTTTCCCCATCGCCAGAGGCACCCGACAGGGCTGCCCGCTCTCTCCAATACTATTTGCTCTCTACATGGAGCCACTAGCTCAACGACTACGGGAGAACCGGCTGATCAAGGGAATCCTCTTTGGTGGAGAGCGCCACACAGTTAGCCTTTATGCGGATGATGTGGTTGCTACACTCGAGTCCCCCCACACCTCCGTTCCAGCATTTCTGGCCGAACTGGAGGAGTTCGCGGAGGCCTCTGGCATTAAGGTCAATGTAGCCAAATCCCAAGCGTTGAGTTTCTTGTTGAAACAGACCACTATAACTGCGTTGGCCCAGATATGCCCTATTCAATGGGACCAAAAAGCAATACCATACCTAGGCATTCTGCTGTCTTCATCCATAGCGGAGACTAACTCTCTCAACTATACTCGGCTAGTGCGCCAAATAAAGCAAGAGCTCCAGAGGTGGCGCCCGTTCAACCTTTCCTGGCTGGGCAGAATCGCGGCTCTGAAAATGAGCATACTCCCCAAAATCCTATACGTTTTCCAAACTCTTCCGGTGGAGCCCCCTCCGGGTGCCTTGAAACAACTGCAGTCCAAATTTAACTCATTCGTTTGGGCAGATAAGAGGCCATGACTGAAAAGGGACCTAAGCTACAGGCCCCATGAAGAGGGGGGGTTGGGAATTCCTGACCTCAGCCGCTACTATAAAGCGACGCAACTGAGGGCCCTCCTAGAGTGGGCCCAGCCGAAGTCGGAGAAACACTGGCTCTTTGTCATTCTCTCTATTTTTGTCTTTATGTTTGTTATCCAGGTGCTCTGCGAAGCACAATGAAGGCTAAAGGCCCACGATGTGGCCGCATAGCGCACTGCATTTTGCTGGTGAAACTCAATAAAAACTATTTCAAACTAAAAAGAGTTTAAGTAATGCTTGCCCTCCTGTTGTCTATATTCTATAGTATGTGGTTGCAAAAGCAGTTGCTTATTACATTGATTAGCCTCTTTTATAGGGGCTGCATTGATGTGTGAAAAAATGATATATATATATATATAGAGCTGTATATATATGTTTTCATATATATTTGTTAGTATTTCCGGGGTCCCCGCGCATGGGCGGGAATATTCAGTGCTTATGACTTTGATGAGGATACCCTTGGAAGAGAACTAGGATTACAGGTAAGTAACTTATCCTTTTGGTTGCATCCAGTTAATGATGCTGAATGAGAGAGATTCTGAGGAACGTTTAGTGGATGTCCCAGAACTATGATATACTGAAAATAATCTACATATTCTCTACTTAAAATATCACCTAATGTTCTGAGAATGGTCATGGAAAAGTTTTTAGTAATAAGGGATTTAGTTGACAGCCATTTTGTAACAGCCTGGTGATGTTTTCATGTGGTGTAATCCCATTCCCTTGGTTTTGATCTTATTTTCTTTCTTCACATTGCAGGATGATGGTCAAACATTCTGTTCATTTAGGTTTACCTTTGCAGCGGTTTGCTTTTGTATTGTCTTCTTATTTTTTCCATTTGTCTTTGGATGAATTTCTGCATGGTTGTTAATCTTTTTCTTCCTTAATCACTGTTTCTGCATGGTAAAATCTTCACTGATAGTCATAAAGGCTGCTTTGTATGTGGACCCTGTGGATAGATATAGATAAATCATCATATCAGGTAGCTTTTTTTTACCTGAATGTTTTGCTTTTAGAATTGAAAAAATACTAATTTTAAGTCTACATTGCAGCATCTTTGTTGCAAAAGAGATGAAAAATGTATGCCAGAAATGATATAATACGCTCTAATAGGCCTACACTGAAATCTGTGAAAAAGACATCCTGTTTCTTTAAGATTCCAGGAGCTTCCTCCACCTACGATGCATTATACAGACAGTTGCCTCCCACAGCTAGTTCTTTTTTCTATCTCCTGTAACTAGGATATCTGAAAGAAACACATAGTGATAGATTCCTTACCTTAGAATATCCCCAGGCATCAGACTGGATCCGGAAAGTTTTCGTCAGCAGTACCCCTGCGCGTCGGTAGGTGGCGTCGTGCGGCTCCGACTCCGTCGTTCGCGCCGTGGTCGCCGAGATGACGTCGCGGGCGCTATTTAGTTCTCATCCAGGGGATACTCGTCAATAGTCATAATCTATGAATAATCCCCGCCCTCGTGCGGGATCCCGAAGCATATAGAAAATATATATATATATATATATATATATATATATATATACATATGTGAAACATATACATGCAACCTAAAAATGTTTCCAACATGGCAGAACTGCCGAAATTACATAGGTTTGCATTGTAAGACAAATACCCTCCTAACCCATAAGGAAAAGAGGACATGCACAGAACAATTGTCATATACCAATGCTTTATTGCCACAAGGAAAACTTGTAATTGCAGGCATTCGCCTGTAGGCTGCATTGCAGAGCAATAATGAAACCAAGACAAAAAAACTGGCACCTTGCCTTTAAGGCTTCCAAGGGTTAGGGTACCGTGCCTTTAAGGCCTGCCGGAGACCCTCTGCTCCCATCATGCACCACAGGTGACAGTTAGGTCAGTTCTTTTTTCCGGCTCCTTCTGTGAGGATCCTGGAGTTTGAGCTCTTCAGTTTTTGACTGAAAGATAATTTTTTGATATTTCTTTGGAAATTTCGACAGTTTCTGATACCTAGAGGTATATTCTACTGGTTTTTGTTTTTTTTCCAAAAGTTTCCAGTCAGAATGCCTGCTTTATTTCGGAAATGTCCTTCCTGTGGCAAGAAGATGGCACTGTCAGATCCACACTCGGTGTGTATTGTGTGCCTTCCATCTTCACACAATCCTGACCAGTGTTATCATTGCCAGAAGTTTTCGAAGAGGACTCTGCGTGACAGAGAACGCATCAAGCTTCATGCCCTACTGGAGAGGGATAGAGACCATCATAGAGCTCCCTCTTCAAGTAAGCAACACCGAAAACGGCATCGCTCCACCTCTCCTGAGTCCAGGAAGAAGCAGGTGCCTGAATGTTCGCCGTCGACGTCGAGATCGCCGTTGAAGAGGCCGAGGCATTCTTCAACGTCGAGGGAAAAGCCAAGTAAGTCGGCGCACAGCACTTCGGGCTCGAAGGCTGTGGGTCCTGAGAGACCGTCCAAAACTCCATCGACGTCGAGGCTTCCGTCGACGTCGAGGCACACTCCGCCAACCTCGAGGGGATCGGCGTCGAGAGACTCGCCGGCGAAGACCATGCCGCGAGGGGACATACCGACGTCGAGGCATTCTCCGTCACCCTCAAGGGGGTCGGCGTTGAGAGACTCGCCGGCGAAGGCCATGCCGCGAGGGGACGTACCGACGTCGAGAGCATCGTCGAGGTCCCATCATTCGACGTCGAGGAGATCGACGTCATCGAGAAGGGCGACGTCGAGATCCCCCCCATCGGCGCCGACAGGCGACATCAGGGTCCCCCCATCGACGTGGGCGGTCGACGTCGAGACCTGTAACGGATCATTCGCCGTCGAGGAGATCGGCGGCAGCGTCAAGGGCGACGTCTAAGTCTCCCCATCGACACCGACAGTCGACGTCAAAGTCCCCCCATCGACGTGGGCGGTCGACGTCGAGATCAAGATCAGGGCACAGATCGACGACGAGGGTGACGCAGACCTTGTCGACGTCAAGATCCCGTTCGACGTCAAGGGACCAGTCATCTCCAGGGCTGAATATTGTACAGATTTCTTCAGAGAGATCTCCTACAGTTGCCGAAAAGAAATTTTGCGGCCTGTCACCTCGCTGGCTGCAGGGTGTTGGAACAGGTGCCGGCAGAGGTCCGGGCTCGGACCACTCGCGGTCATACGCAACAAGACTTTCTAAGTCGCCTTCCAGAAGACCAAGGTCGCCTTCTACACGCCGATCTCGGTCAGGAGGTCGTCACAGCTCGCACGATCATCCACATAAGAGGAGGCGCAGAACATCTTCTACCTGTTCTTCGTCTTCCATTCGGCACTACTCGCCAACTTTTTCATCTACACCACAAGGGTTTCTCCTATTGATGACATTGGGACTTTCTCTGACGTACTTGGCAGAGGAGCTAAGAAACTAAATATCAGTTTATGTAGTCCTGTGATCCCTACATCGATCATTTTCGAGACATTGCACCATCGTACAGCTCCCAGACCTCTGCTACCTCTGGTGCCAGGTTTTTTAGAACCAGCTATGACCACGTTCCTTACTCCAGCCACAGTGGGGTCAGTTCCGTCGAGGATCGCAAAGAAATACAAAGCTCCAGACCAGGATCCCTTGTTCCTTAGGTCTGATCCTCCGGCGGATTCAATCATTGTGGCAGCCGCAAGGAAAGCACACTCCGCAGCCTCATCCGCTTCTGTTCCTCCAGAAAAGGACAGTAAACAAATGGACTCTTATGGCAGGAAAATGTGCAATACTTCGGCATCATCGATGAAGATTGCAAGTGCTTCAGCCCTTCTTGGGCGCTATGATAGGTCTCTTTGGGACTCCCTGGCTAGGTTTACCGACAAGCTTCCCAAAGAAGATCGACAAGACTTCCATGAAATCTTGCAAGAGGGTGGCTTAGTAGCCAATCAAATCATCAGCGCGGCGGCTGACGCCTCAGATCTCGCCGCACACGGCTATTCACAGGGCATCTGTTCGTGGCGCTCAGCGTGGTTGCGCCTCACAGGTCTAAAACCGGACGCCCAGAAGAAGATCCTAAACCTTCCTTTTAACAGCTCCTCCTTATTCGGTTCTCATGCTGATGAGGAGATGACAAAGATGAAGACCGAGCTAGACACAGTCAAAGCAGTTGGACTGGAGAAGCGGAAGGAGTTTCGAAAACGCTTCCGTCAGAACGACAAGCGGCCCTTCCAACAGAGGGTTCAAACCCCTCAATGGTCCTCCCAAAACCAACAAAAGTTCCAATACCAGCACAAGCGTCCTGGCAGGGGCAGAGGGAACAATAAGCAACAGCAGTCCTCCACCAAGCAGCCTCCAAAACAATGAGGCATTGCTTCCTCCGCACCCGTTCGCCACTCCGGTAGGAGGGAGTATCGTTTTCCACCTAGAAGAGTGGGAAGCCATAACAAAAGACAGATGGGTGCTGAATATTGTACAGCATGGTTACTTGCTGAGTTTCAAGACCCCTCCTCCGCAAGTTGCCCCTCATTTGACGTGCCTTCCTCAACAACACAATGTATTGCTACAGGGCGAAGTGTGTACCCTCCTCTCCAAAAAGGCCATAGAAGAGGTCCCACCTCACCAGCGAAATCAAGGGGTATACTCACGGTACTTTCTGGTCCAAAAACGAGGAGTAGCCAAAGAGTACAGGCCCATCCTCGACCTGCGCCTGCTGAACAGGTTTATAAGAAAAGAGAGATTTCGGATGCTAGCCCTGCACCAGATTTTCCCACATCTTCATCTGGGAGACTGGATGTGTGCCATCGACCTGCAGGACGCCTACTTTCACATTCCTGTTTCAGTGAAGCATCGCAAGTTCCTCAGGTTCCAGGTGTCTCGACAGCACTATCAGTACCGAGTACTTCCATTCGGGCTCAAATCCGCTCCCCGGACGTTCTCCAAGTGCATGGCGGTGGTAGCCGCTTTCCTCCGCAAGAGGAAAATCTTCGTCTACCCCTACCTAGACGACTGGCTCCTGAAGAGTTCCACACCTTCTCTACTCCAGAGCCATCTCACTTACTGTCTCAACCTGCTTCACTCACTGGGGTTGCAAGTCAACTACAAGAAGTCAGTTCTCAACCCCACGCAGAAAATACATTATCTGGGCGCATCCCTAGACACCGCAACGGCAAGCGTGTGTCCTTCGGAGTAGAGGTTGTCCTCAATGTTGATCAAGTGCAGTGCGCTTCTCAGCACTATACATCCCACAGCAAGGCAGGTGTCATCACTGCTGGGATCGATGGCCTCATGTATCTTCATTGTGCCCAATGCCAGGCTTTACATGCGGCCTCTACAGCAGTCCCTCGAAGATCAATGGACTCAGCACTCAGGCCGTTGGGAAGATCGTGTCTCTCTTCCTCAGGCGGCCAGGGACTCCATCAAATGGTGGATGAAACGTTCACACCTTCTGCAAGGGGTCCCCTTTCACCAGGTACCTCCGACACAGACTGTAGTTACAGATGCCTCACTGCAAGGTTGGGGAGCGCACATGGGCCAGCTTCAGGTACAAGGTCTCTGGTCCGAGACAGAGAGAAGTTATCACATCAACTTCTTGGAGCTAAGGCAGTCCATCTGGCTCTCAAGTCTCTGTACCCGTCCCTACAGTCCAGCTCCATTCAGATTCAGACAGACAACACAACAACAATGTACTATCTGAACAAGCAGGGAGGCACCAGGTCACGGGTCCTGTCTCTGGAGTCACAGACCATATGGAAGTGGCTTCTGGCGAGGAGTCTCACAATCGTAGCCGTTCACCTTCCAGGAACCTTGAACGTGCAGGCAGATGTTCTCAGCAGAGACTTCGTAGAAGCACACGACTGGGTGTTAAACGAAGAAGTCGCTCAGGACATTTTTCGGCAATGGGGAGTGCCAGACATCGACCTGTTCGCAGACGCGGCAAATACGAAATGCCCCGTCTTCGCGTCCAGATTCCCACAACAAGGATCACGGGGGAATGCACTTTTGATAGGATGGTCGCAGACATTGCTGTACGCTTTTCCACCACTCCCTCTGATCCCTGCGGTCATACAGAAGTTTTACAGGACCAACGCCAAAATGATCCTGATAGCACCAGAGTGGCCGCGCCAGTGGTGGTATCCGGACCTCCTGCAGCTGTCCGAAGCCGCACACCGGAGGCTTCCCTGTCGCCCGGACTTGTTGACCAAGTACGAGGGGAGAGTATTTCATCCCAACCTCTCGTCCCTGCGTTTGACTGCATGGCTCCTGAGGTCATCCAGTACGGACACTTAGACCTCCCTGCTGATTGTATGTCTATTCTCAAGGAAGCAAAGAGACCCTCCACCAGGAAATCTTATGCTTTCAAGTGGAAGAGATTCTACCTGTGGTGCAAGGACAACCAGTTTGATCCGACTAAGGGTCAGGAGCAAGTGATCCTTCCCTACTTGTTATACTTGGCAAAGTCAGGCCTGCAATATCCCTCCATCAGAGTTCACCTGGCCGCTATAACAGCTTACAGGAAGTCCCCGACCCAGGGTTCATTCTTCCAGATGCCAGTGGTAAAGGATTTTCTAGAGGGTCTCAGGAAGGTTTATCCCCCAGTGAGATCTCCCTCTCCTTCCTGGGAACTTAACATTGTGCTTACGAAACTTATGGGTGCTCCTTTCGAGCCTATTCATAAGGCGTTGTTGCAGCATTTGACCTGGAAGGCTGCTTTTTTGGTAGCCATCACTTCTGCACGCAGGGTGAGTGAGATTCAGGCCCTGTGCTGTAAGGCACCTTATACTGTTTTTCATGCCAATAGGGTGGTGCTACGTACACATCCGAACTTCCTCCCGAAGGTGGTCTCGGATTTTCACATCAATCAGGTTATTACGCTGCCCACCTTCTTTCCTAAACCTTCAACTCCCCCTGAGAGATCATTACACTCTTTAGATCTCCGGAGAGTGCTGAAGTTTTACCTTGACAAAACTCACACACTTAGGAAATCTGACCGGCTTTTTATCAACTACGGTTCTATTAACACCGGTCTAGCTGCATCTAAAAGATCCATCTCTCGATGGATTGTCTCTTGTATAGCTTTATCCTACCAGTTAGCTAACAAGACCTTACCAGGCAGACCTAAAGCGCACTCTACCAGAGGGAAAGCCTCTACCACAGCTCTCCTTCGCAATGTTCCAATGTCTGAAATCTGTAAGGCAGCCACATGGCGGTCGGTGCATACCTTCACACGTCATTACTGTCTAGATTCTGATGCACAGGCCGATGCCCAGGTGGGGCAGGCCTCTTTGAGGAATTTGTTTGCATGATTGCAATTTGAATGTAATGTTCTGTATACTCCGTTGCTCGTCCGCGAGGTACTGGGTATGGGCTTGCTACTCTATTCATAGATTATGACTATTGATGAGTATCCCCTGGATGAGAAGGATTAGTTACTTACCTGTAATCCTAGTTCTCATCCAGGGGTATACTCATCATAGTCATAAGCGACCCTCCCTCCTCCCCGGACGAGCATCACTGGAGTTCTTCTATATTATTGCATCCTCTACTCAGGTGTCTCTACATTATACACCGTCAAAAGAACTAACCTAACTGTCACCTGTGGTGCATGATGGGAGCAGAGGGTCTCCTGCAGGCCTTAAAGGCACGGTACCCTAACCCTTGGAAGCCTTAAAGGCAAGGTGCCAGTTTTTTTGACTTGGTTTCATTATTGCTCTGCAATGCAGCCTACAGGCGAATGCCTGCAATTACAAGTTTTCCTTGTGGCAATAAAGCATTGGTATATGACAATTGTTCTGTGCATGTCCTCTTTTCCTTATGGGTTAGGAGGGTATTTGTCTTACAATGCAAACCTATGTAATTTCGGCAGTTCTGCCATGTTGGAAACATTTTTAGGCTGCATGTATATGTTTCACATATGTATATATATATATATATATATATATATTTTCTATATGTTCCGGGATCCCGCACGTGGGCGGGGATTATTCATAGATTATGACTATGATGAGTATACCCCTGGATGAGAACTAGGATTACAGGTAAGTAACTAATCCACGCCGCCCACACGCGCTGACGTCAGTTCTTTCTTTTTCCGCGCCAGCAAGCGCAGATCCGGGAAGAGCAGGAACCCCCAGTCAATTTTTGACTGACTTTTTTGAGGCTTTTTGTCTCTATTTTTCTTCGAGTCATCGACTCCTGGTGCAGTAGGATGCCCGGTTTCAAGTCCTGCGGGGATTGTCACCGCATGATGTCGGTGACGGACCCGCACCGTGTGTGTCTTTTCTGCCTGGGGCGCGACCACGACCCCAATTCGTGCCCCGACTGCCGGGCCATGGCGCCGAAGACTTTGCGGGAGCGGTCCCGAAAGTTGCTGGAAGCCCGGCAGTCGGCTCCGCGCCGTTCGAAGTACCGGTCCAGAGGGAGGTCGAGGGACGTGCACGGAGTCACCATCATCGGTCTTCGGGATCCAAGTCTTCGCACTCGGGGTCAGGTAAGACGAAGCACAAGAAGTCGAAGAAACGCCATCGTTCTTCGACTTCCCCTCGCCGGTCGCACGACGCGGCTGAGGGTGTGGGTGGTGCCACCCCCGCGGCTCCTGCGGAGCCTATGCAGTCGCCGCCCGACTACCCGCCCTTCCCGGGGTCGTCGGTGACTCCGGCCCAGATACAGGAGTTCCTGTCGGCCATGGCTCGCCTCTTTGGGCCGTCGGGTCCCGCCGGTGCGCCTTCGGGCCCCGCAGTCCCGCATGGGTGTCCTCGCTTTTCCTCGCTGGCGGCTTCGGCCCCGGCGTCGCTGTCGGCTCCGGCCCCAGCGCCGCAGGACAACCTTGGATCCAGGCCTGGATCCCGGTCGACGCCGGTTGACCTTGTTACGCCTCCACTGACGTCGACTCCACCGGCACCAGTTCTGAAGCCGCCCGCTCCTCGGGACGACGTCGACCTCAGTTTCAGCCCCGAAGTGGACGCGGCGTCGAGTCGGCGTCAATCGATGCCGTTCTCGACGTTGCTTGGGGATTTCTATCCCCATGTCCCTGCTCCTTATTTTAGACCTGTTGAACAGCCTGAGGAGCAAGGGGAGGACTGGGACGGATCTGAGGACCCTCTCGCTGCAGCCTGCGAGTCTGAACAGGACTGGGCTGAGGAATTGGGGGACGCCAGTGGTCTGGATACCTCACCAGACCTTGGCATGCTGTCTCCTCCTACCGTGGCTACGGAGGAGGGTGCTAGTTATGCTGTGGTGTTGCGTAGGGCGGCCGAGGCCCTACACCTCGAGCTCCCTACTGTGGCCGTCAGGACTAACCTCCTGACAGAGGTGCTTCAGCCAGCAGCTACTTCTGCGGAGCCGCTGCTTCCTTTCAATGAAGCCCTTTCTGACGTTCTTTTGGGCACTTGGTCCAGGCCCACCACAGGGGCTCCTGTGGATAGAAACGTGGCCCGACACCATCGCCCGGCTCCGGGTGACCCCATTTTCCTCTCCCAACACCCCACCCCCGAGAGCTTGGTTGTCCAAGCCTCTGCTTCCCCAACCGCCTTCCCTTCCGCACCACCGGATAGGGAATCCAAGAAGCTGGATCAGTTTGGGAAGAAGATTTTTCTTCCACCAGCTCTGCGCTGCGGTCCGTGAACACCGCATGCCTCTTGGGCCGTTATTCCCACTCTCTGTGGGATACGGTGGCGAACGTGCTGCCCCAGTGTCCGGAGGAGGCCCGGCCTGCTGTCTCCCAGCTGTTGCAGAGGGGAGAGACGCAGCAAAGTTCATGATTCGTTGTGGCCTAGACACCGCCGACTCACTGGGCAGATCGATTGCAACGACGGTGGCGGTTCGCCGTCACGCCTGGTTGAGGACCACTGGATTTTCGGGGGATGTCCAAAACACCCTTATGGACATGCCCTTTGATGGCCGTCGCCTTTTCGGCGACAAAGCGGACAGCGCGTTAGAACGGTTTAAGGACTCACGGGCTACGGCCAAGTCCTTGGGACTCTCGACAGTCCGCCCTCCTCCGCCTTCCGCTTTTCGCTCCTTTCGTGGCACAGGAAGGGGCGCCCGCAGCGTTCGCAACAGAGCCACAGGCCGGCGCAGCAATCATCCCAGCGCGGACGCGGTTTCCGCCGTGGCGGACCAAGGGGCCCGCGGGCGGGTCAGTCCACCACCACCCCGGCCACCACTGCCTCCAAACCTTCCTAGTCCGAACTTTCAGGCCCATCAAACGCCAGTGGGCGGCAGGCTTCGCCATCACCTCCCCCACTGGCGCACCATCACTTTGGACAGGTGGGTTTTAGAGATAGTCCGGAGGGGCTACTCCCTCCCCTTCGAGACTACCCCTCCAGCCATGCCACCTCAGTACCACCGCATGTCGGGGGATCGCTTGGTGCTTCTTCAGCAGGAAGTTACGGCCCTCTTGGCCAAGGGGGCCATCGAGCACGTTCCGACGCCAGAAGTAGGTCGTCGTTGCTATTCCCACTACTTTGTGGTGCCCAAGAAGGACAAAGGCCTGCGTCCTATCTTAGACCTCCGGAACGTCAATCGCTTCCTCCGCAAAGAGAAGTTCAAGATGCTCACTCTAGCTCAGGTCTTGTCTGCTCTCGACCCACAAGACTGGATGGTGGCGCTGGACTTGCAGGACGCCTATTTCCACATCCCCGTCCTGCGAGCCCACCGGCGTTACCTACGGTTCACGGTAGGCCACGAGCACTTTCAGTTCACCGTGCTCCCCTTTGGCCTTACCAGCGCCCCTCGGGTGTTCACCAAGGTGATGGCGGTGGTCGCAGCTCATCTGCGCAGATCAGGGGTTTCAGTCTTCCCCTATCTCGACGACTGGTTGTTGAAGGCAGGCTCGCCCCAGGCAGTCGTTTCCCACCTCCAGACTACGGCCGACCTCCTGCACTTGCTGGGGTTCTCCATCTACGTGCCGAAGTCGCACCTGATCCCCTCTCAGAAGCTCCTCTTTATCGGAGCGGTTCTGGACACGGCGCAGTTTCGGGTCTATCCTCCCGAGCAGCGAGTCCGGGATATTCGGGCTCTGATTCCCATCTTTCAGCCCTTGTCCCGGGTTTCGGTCAGAGTGACTCTGAGGCTGCTGGGCCTCATGGCCTCCTGCATCCTGCTGGTCAATCATGCCAGATGGCATATGCGGGCTCTGCAGTGGGACCTGAAGTTCCAGTGGGCGCAGCATCAGGGGAACCTGTCCGATCACGTCCAGATCTCGGAGGGCACTGCACGACAGTTGCAGTGGTGGCTCACGAACCGGCATTGGGTCGACGGCGGATCCCTCTCCCTTCCCCAACCGGAGTTTACAGTGGTGACGGATGCGTCCCTCCTGGGATGGGGCGGCCACATGGGAGAGGCGGAGATCAGAGGCCTCTGGTCTCCGGCGGAGTCCCGGCTCCACATCAACCTTCTGGAGCTGCGGGCGATCCGGCTTGCACTGAAGGCATTCCTTCCCTCTGTCAAGGGGAGAGTAGTGCAGGTGTTCACAGACAACACCACCGCCATGTGGTACTGCAACAAACAAGGCGGGGTGGGGTCGTGGACCCTCTGTCAGGAGGCTCTGCGTCTCTGGACATGGCTGAAACATCAGGGCATGTCCCTGGTGGTTCAATACCTGGCAGGTTCTCTGAACGCCAGGGCGGACGAACTCAGCCGCAGGTGCATGCTCGATCACGAATGGCGTCTTCACTCGGAGGTGGTGCAAGGTCTCTTTCAGCAGTGGGGAGAGCCTTGGTTAGATCTATTCGCCACCGAAGAGAACGCGCAATGTCATCAGTTCTGCGCGTTGGAATTTCCAAGGCGGCACTCGCTCAGCGACGCTTTTCGTCGCGAGTTGAGTTGCGGTCTGTTGTACGCCTTTCCGCCTATACCACTTCTGCCCAGAGTGCTGAAGAAGATCAGGCGCGACCGGGCCCAAGTCATTCTTGTGGCTCCGGACTGGGCTCAAAGAGTATGGTATCCCGAGCTACTCAGTATGAGCATCGATCCTCCGATCAGACTGCCTCTTCGGGAGGATCTTCTGTCGCAGCAGCAGGGGACGGTCCTCCACCCGAACCTGTCCAGCCTCCACCTCTTTGCCTGGAGATTGAGCGGCGGCAGTTGATTCCTTTCGACTTGCCTCCTGAAGTGTGTGACGTTATTCTGGCAGCCAGGCGTCCCTCTACTAAAGTGGTATACGCCTGCAGGTGGAGCAAGTTTGTGGCATGGTGCACAGCAAAGGCTGTGGATCCCATTTCTGCCCCTCTTTCTGAGGTCCTACTGTTCCTTCTCTCTTTGGCCCGGCAGGGCTCTGCTCTGGGCACTATCAAGGGCTACCTTTCTGCAATTTCTGCCTTTCTCATGCTACCTGATCAGCCTTCTCTTTTCAAGTCCCCTGTTGTAAATAGATTTCTCAAAGGCATTACACACCTTTTTCCTCCTATTCCTTTCGTGATGCCTCAGTGGGACTTGAATCTGGATCTTACATACTTGATGTGCGCTCCCTTTGAGCCCCTTCACAACTGTCCTCTTCGTCTTTTGACATTAAAGACTGCCTTCCTGGTGGCCATCACCTCCGCTCGGCGGGTGAGTGAGCTCCAGGCTCTTTCTTGTAAGCCTCCTTTCCTTTCAGTCCATCCAGACAATGTTGTGCTCAGGCCCCGTCCTTCCTTTTTGCCAAAAGTGGTTACGGCCTTTCACATTGGGTAGACTATTACCTTGCCCACCTTCTTTCCGCCTCCGCATCCTTCCAGAGAGGAAGAGAGGCTCCACCGTCTGGACCGAAAACGTGCGCTTTCATTTTATCTCAACCGCACACAGCAGTTCCGGGTGGATGACCAGCTCTTTGTTGGCTACGTTGGCACCAAGAAAGGTCGGGCGGTACACAAGAGAACTATCTCCCGCTGGGTTGTCTTGTGCATCAAAGCCTGTTACTCTTTGGCTAAAAAAGAACCTCCGGTGCGTGCTCACTCCACCAGAGCTACTGCAGCCACTACTGCATTGGGACGCGGCGTCCCCCTGCAAGACATCTGTCAGGCAGCCACGTGGGCCTCGCTGCACACGTTTACCAAGCATTATTGCCTGGACAGCCAAGTCCGGAGAGACGGCTTCTTCGGCCGTTCTGTTCTCCGCGATTTTCTGGTGTGATCTTAGTTCGCAGACCCACCACCGGGGTTGGTATTGCTGGGGTATCTATTCTAAGGTAAGGAATCTATCACTATGTGTTTCTTTCAGATGAACAAGTTACTTACCTTCGGTAACGATATATCTGTAAGAAACATTAGTAGTGATAGATTCCTTACCGCCCCACCCATCCTCCCCGTTCTGCGAACTGATTTCTAGGGTTAAGGTCATCCCTTTCAGGGCCCTAGTTTCAATGCACCAGTGGTCAGTATCTTGCATGGCTCTGCGTTCCTGGCGCGGAAAGTCGTGTACAGAACTGACGTCAGCGCGCGTGGGCGGCGTCTAAGTAGCGCCCGCGACGTCATCTCAGCGACCACGACACCAACGACGGACGCGGAGCCGCACGACGCCACCTACCGACGCGCAGGGGTACTGCTGACGAAAACTTTCCGGATCCAGTCTGACGCCTGGGGATATTCTAAGGTAAGGAATCTATCACTACTGATGTTTCTTACAGATATATCGTTACCGAAGGTAAGTAACTTGTTCGTCAGTGCACATGTGAGATTTCACACCTCTGTTTTGGGGGAAAAATTCAGTCATCTTTCTGAATTTTCACTTTCACTGGATGTCTTTTATGTCCATCTACAGACTGAAGTGGAAGCTGGAAATATTTTCCAGTCAGAATGCCTTCTCTTCGTTAATCGCTTTATGAAGAAGGCAGTCTCAGACGCATACAAGGTTTCTGCGGCATGCCTCCCAGCATCATACTCTGTGAAAGAATGCAATATTTGCCAGAAAATGCCAAACAGGGACAATAACGGACCGGGAGGACATATGGCTCAGAGGGGTGCTCCAGGACATGAGCGCAGAAGAGGAGAAAAGGATGAAGGATCCTCTTATCATGCACCCTCTGCAAACAAGCCAGTTCCTGACAAGGACTCCTCAAGGGGGAGATCTAGGAACAGAAGACAAGGTGAAAAATACCATCATTGTCATCACTTTCCACATTGTTCAAGGTCGCTATCGAGACTTATGAAGTAGAAAGTTTCAGTGCCTACTTTCTCTCCATTTAAGATGGGTTCGACATTATCTGCTTGCCACCACCATAGAGACCAGGGACATTGATCTTTCAAAGATGTGACGCCGTTGACATCGAAGACGATTTAATAACGTCAACAAACTTACCATCACCGTTGACGTCAAAGAAGACTCAATGATCAACGTTGATAAGCCTTTATTGGAGACTACCTCTAAGAGGAAGCATTGCTCGCTGTCCAAGATATTATGTTGAACAAGATCACCTTCTCCATTGACGTTGAGAGGAACAAGAATAAATATATCACCATCAGTTTCCATGACGATGTCTGGCCCTCTATCTCTTCATGCTTTTTCAATTGTTTCGTCAAAGTTTCTTTATTCAAGAGAACTGAGTCAGCTGGTCAGACTCTCATTCCAAGGTTCTCTACATCTTCTCTTCAACACGCAAGAAAAAGAAAATAACAGAGAGTATATCTAGACCGCCTTCGGCTTTACCAACACCTGTCACTCAGGATCTTCATCCCCTTCCTTAAAGCCCCTTGAGACCTGTTATTATTCCATTTGAAGATCCCATTCAAGAGCACCTGCAACCTTTGAGAAATATTTTTTCTCTTCCAGGGGATCCTCATCAATAGTCATAAGCACTGAATATTCCCGCCCATGTGCGGGGACCCCGGAAATAATAAAAATGATATATGAAAAACATATATATACAGCTCTATATATATATACATATATCATTTTTTCTCATACCAATGCAGCCCCCATATAGGAGGCTAAACAATGCAATGATAAATACTTGTGCAAACACATAATGAATATATGAACCACAGTAGGGCAAGTATTACTATAACTCCTTTTAATGAGTACAACTCATGAAAACTGCAAAAAGAGCAGGCATTGTTAGCCTACAGGCTGCATTGTAAGCCAATAGCATAGAAAATGAAAGCAATTGTACAAAAACTGGCACCGTGCCTTTAAGGCAGCCATGACCCCTAGCTTCCCATCATGCCTCAGTGGTGACAGTTTTCCGGCTCCTTCAGTCAGGACCCTGGATTCCACAGCTCTGTCCTTTTTGACTTTTTTGTCAAAATTATCTAAACTTTTTGAGGTTTTCTACTTTTCACTCGACGTCTTTTTGTCTTTGGAGTGCAGTGTGACCATTTCTTTGGCAGAAAGTGTTTTTTATTTCTGTCAGAATGCCTTCACTTTTCGACCCTTGCCCCTCCGGTGGCAAGAAGAAGGCCAAGACTGACACACATTCTGTGTGTTTCCTCTGCCTTCCTGACTCTCACTCTCCAGAGAACTGTCCACATTGTAAAAAATTGTCCAGAAGAACTCTCAAGGATAGAGAGAGAATTCGGTTATATGGACTCTCTGAAAGAGGTAGGTCTCCTGTGAGGCAGAAGAAAAAGAGACCACGATCGACGTCGAGGAGCAAGATACCGATCTGTTCACCTTCGGCGTCGGGATCGGCATCGAATCTTCCACAGGCGAAGAAGCAGATGTCGTCGTCGAAGTCTTCAGCGGTGCACTCGCATCGTTCAACTCCAAGATCGAAGACGGCGGCTTCAACTTCGAGTCAGGTAAAAGACCCTCCGTTGGCGTCAACCAGGCGACGATCAACGTCGAGGAACAGGTCTCTGTCGTCGTTGGCCAAACGTTCGATGTTGTGACAGGACACTCCGTCTCCGCACATTCTTGAGCGGTCGACGTCGAGACACAAGTCTCCGTCAAGATCTGTACATAGATCATCGACGTCGAGGCATAAAACGCCGTCTCCGGCGTCGAAGCAGAGGACTCCGTCGGCTTCATCTCACAGAAGATCGACGTCGAGACACCAGTCTTCGGCGCACAGGCGTTCAACGTCGAGGCAGAGGTCTCTGTTGACGTCAGCGCAGAGACACTCGTCGTCGAGACAGAAGACTCCGACGACGACAGCGGTCTCCGTCGAGGGCATCTCGAAGACGGTCGACGTCAAGGCAGAGGACTCCGTCGACAGTATCACAAAGGCGTACGACGTCGAGACAGCGGTCTCCGTCGACGTCGAAGCAGCGACGTTCACCGTCAAGACAAAGGACTCCGTCGGCGTCCAGGCTCGGACGTTCAACGTCGAAGCACAGATCTGCTACAGGCTCACACTCAGTGGGTTGTTCTCCGTCGCCATCACCAACGTCGAGAGCAGAATCTCACCGCACGTTGTCAAGCCGATCTTCTTTCTCTTCCTCAAGATCATCGGTGGACATTTCAATGTCGCATAGCCAGGCTTCTTCACCTGTACAAACCCATCCAGCTGAGGATCCTGCAAGAACGGAGAAGCAAAACTCTCCATCTGCACACCGCTCACGCTCGCAGGAAGCTCCTGCTCGGGAGGAGAGGCGAAAATCTCCATCAGTACAGCTGACTCCCAGATGGTTGTTACCTCTACATACTTGCGCAAAGCTGACGATCCAGAAACGGGAGGTGCTCAGGACTATTCCAGTCCTTTACACAGATCTGCTCTTACCTGTCTCGTGCAAGCAGCAGATCTCTCTCCTACTACTCCATCGAGGGGTAGAGATCGCACACATACTCCTGTTCGCTCTTCAAGAAAAAGATCCAGGTCTCGAGAGCAAAGGAGAAGATACAGGTCTCCAACAAGTTCACCCCCTTCCACACATTCTTCAAAGAGGGACTACTCCCCGACTCTCACAGACAGCCCACCGTCGAGAATCTCTCCGGTGGACGATGTTACTTTTCACCATGTTCTCTCCAGAGGGGCAAACAAGTTAAACATCTCTATGCCTACTCAACAAAGCTTGTCCTCAGTCATATTCGAGACTTTGCATCAGAGATCAGCAGCCAAGCCATTGCTACCTCTGGTCCCGGGTCTGCTGCAGCCTGTAATGGACATATTTCTAACACCAGCGACTCTCAAGCCCGCGCCAGCGAAATCGTGAAAAAATACAGGCCGCCTGAAGAAGACCCTTTATTCCTCAGATCTGATCCTCTCCCAGATTCCGTTATTATAGCTGCGGCCAAGAAGACACACGCAGTAGCCTCCTCATCTACAGTTCCACCGGATAAGGAGAGCAGAGCACAAGATGCATGGGGGAGAAAGGTCTGTGGCACGTCAGGCTCCATGATGAAAGTCTCCAGTGCTTCGGCCCTGTTGGGGCGTTATGACAGATCTCTGTGGGACTCTCTGCAGAGGTTCACAGAGAAGCTACCAAGGGAAAACCGCAGAGATTTTGAGGAAATTGTGCAAGAAGGCAGCTTGGTGGCAAACCAAGTGATCAGCGCCGCAGCTGATGGGGCGACGCTGTCTGCGCATGCCTATGCTCATGGAATCTTTTATACAAGAGAAAGTGGTATGGAGGAAAAAATACAACAAAGTATATGAGTAGAGCACATATAATTACCCTCTCCGAAATTTTTGTTATTCGTATTGAATATATCGCAATGTATTTACAACACACATAAACAATGGCACCCAATCAATGAAGAAGACAAAAAATTAAAAATTAAACTACACCATAACATTATATACATCAACATAAACACAATTATACATTACAACAAACCCTAAAATATTATTCTCACTAGTGTCCACCCATAGATTCTGGGCGAAACACATTCGGAGAGGGTAATTAAATGTGCTCTACTCATATACTTTGTTGTATTTTTTCCTCCATACCACTTTCTCTTGTATAAAAGTACGTCCTATACCCAGGTATAGGAGGGTAATTTGGGTATATCCCTATTGTTTACGTTTGTTTATGCTCATGGAATCTGAAAGAGACACGTTAGTGACAGATTCCTTACCTTAAAATATCCCCAGGCGTCAGGCTGGATCCGGAAAGTTTTTGCGTAGCAGTACCCTTGCGCGTCGGTAGGCGGCGTTGTGCGGCTCCGCGTCCGTCGTCGGCGTCGTGATCGCCGGGATGACGTCGCGGGTAGTACTTAGACGCCGCCCCTGTGCGCTTACGTCAGTTCTTCTTTTTCCGCGCCAGTGCCCTAGTCAATTTTTGACTAACTTTTTTGTGAATTTTTTCACTGTTTCTTTATCGAGTCTTCACGACTCCTAGGTGTCGTAGGGATGCCCGGCTTCAAGCCATGCGACGTCTGTGGTCGGATGATGTCGATCACAGACCCGCATCTGGAGTGTCTCTTCTGTCTCGGCCGAGACCACGACACGAAGTCGTGCCCTGACTGCCGGAAACTTCACCCGAAGGCTTTGCGAGAGCGGTCTCGAAAGCTACTCGAGCTCCGGCAGTCGGCTCCGCGCCGCACCAAGCCCCGGTCCCGGGAGAGGTCGAGGGGCCGGTCGCGGAGTCCCCGCCGGTCGTCGGAGTCCAAGTCTTCGCGCTCCTCGGGTAAGTCGAAGCACAAAAAGTCTAAGAAGCGTCATCGCTCTAAGACTTCGCCTCGCCGGTCTCGCGACTCGGCTGAGGCCCCAGTCGGCACCGTCCCCGCGGCCCCCGCGGCCCCGGACATGCCTATGGAGCCGCCCCCGCATTACCCGTCCTTTCCGGGTTCGGGGGCGACTCCGGCCGAAATACAGGAATTCCTGTCGGCCATGGCCCGCCTCTTCGGGCCTCAAGGTCCCTCCGGTGCGCCTTCGGGCCCCGCGGGCCCTGATGGGGTTGCTCCGGCGTCGCCGTCGACTCCGGTCCCAGCGCCGTCTGTCCCACCAGCCTTCATCCCGGCCTCGGCTCCGGCCCCGGCCTCGATCCCGGCTCCGGTGGTACCGCAACCCCCATCGACGCCGGTTGACCTAACCACGCCTCCGCCGATGTCCCTGGTGCCGTTCCTGACGCCGTCCGGGGCTCCGGACGGCGTCGGTCCCCGGCTCTCTCCGGCTCCGGACATGGAGCCGGACCGACGTCACTCGACGCCGGCGCCGATGAGACCTTGGATCCCAAATGTCCCTCCTCCTCCATATTTTGAACCTGAGGAGGACCAAGAGAGCTGGGAGGGGTCTGAAGACCCTCTCACACAACAGTGTGAGTATGATCAGGACTGGGCTGAGGAACTTGGGGATGCCAGTGGTCTCGACACCTCCCCTGACACTGGCATGCTGTCTCCTCCCGTGGCTACGGAGGAGGGAGCTAATTTTGCAACGGTGTTGCGTAGAGCAGCTGGAGCCTTACATCTCCAATTGCCTACTGTGGCTGTCAGGACTAATCTCCTGACGGAAGTGCTTCAGCCGGCAGCTTCCTCCTCGGAGACTGTGCTGCCGTTTAACGATGCACTCACTAACGTTCTTTTGGGTGCCTGGTCCAAGCCCACCACAGGGGCTCCTGTGGATAGGAACGTGGCCCGACGCCATCGCCCTGCTCCGGGCGACCCCTTGTTTCTCTCCCAACATCCCACCCCCGAGAGCTTGGTTGTCCAAGCCTCTGCCTCCCAAACTGCCTTCCCTACCGCCCCTCCGAATAGGGAATCCAAACGCCTGGACCAATTTGGGAAGAAGGCTTTTACTTCCTCCAGTGCTGGCTTGCAGTCCGTCAACACAGCTTGCCTTTTGGACCGATATACCCACTCCCTGTGGGATTCTGTGACGGCTGTTTTGCCGCAGTGTTCTGAGGAGGTCCAGACACTGCTTACCCGCGCCATTGCGGAAGGGCGAGATGCGGCTAAATACACCATACGTTGTGGCCTTGATACCGCCGACTCGCTGTGCAGATCGCTTGCGACGACGGTGGCGGTACGTCGCCACGCCTGGCTGAGAACAACTGGTTTCTCGGGTGATGTCCAGAATACACTCATGGACATGCCCTTTGATGGAGTCGGTCTTTTTGGTTCAAAGGCAGACCATGCGCTGGAGCGTTTTAAGGACTCACGGGCTACTGCCAAGTCCCTGGGCCTTTCTGTTGTACGCCCTCCGCTAACCTCTGCTTTTCGCCCCTTTCGTGGCCACAGAAGGGGCGCCCAGTCACGTCAGCTGCCCAGCCACCGGCCCGCGCAGCAAGCGTCTTCGCGTGGCCGAGGACGTGGATACCGCCGTGGCGGTTCGGGCAACCAGCGTGAGGGTCAGGCCACCACCTCCAACCTGTCCGCGGCCTCCAAGCCCTCCTAGTCCCTCCTTTCAGGTGCACAGCACGCCAGTAGGGGGCAGGGTCCGCCATCACCTTCACCACTGGCGTCCCATCACCTCGGACAGGTGGGTCTTGGACATTGTCCGAAGGGGCTACTCCCTCCCCTTCGAGACCACCCCCCCAGCCATGCCACCTCAATTCCACCGCATGTCAGGGGATCACTTGGTGCTTCTGCAGAAGGAAGTCACGGCCCTCTTGGCCAAGAGGGCCATCGAGCATGTTCCGACCCCAGAAGTAGGACGTGGTTGCTACTCCCACTACTTTCTGGTGCCCAAAAAGGACAAGGAGGACATGCGTCCTATCTTGGACCTCCGGAACGTCAATCGCTTCCTCCGGAAGGAGAAGTTCAAGATGCTCACCCTAGCTCAGGTCTTGACTGCCCTCGACCCTGGAGACTGGTTGGTAGCGTTGGACTTGCAGGACGCTTATTTCCACATCCCCGTCCTGCCGGCCCACCGGCGTTACCTACGGTTCACGGTAGGCCTCGAGCACTTTCAGTTCACCGTGCTCCCCTTTGGCCTTACAAGTGCCCCTCGGGTGTTCACGAAAGTGATGGCGGTGGTCGCAGCTCATCTGCGCCGGGTAGGGGTTCCAGTCTTCCCCTACCTCGACGACTGGCTGCTGAAGGCGGGCTCGTCCCAGGCAGTCGTCTCCCACCTCCAGATTACGGCCGAACTCCTGCACTCGCTGGGGTTCTCCATCAATGTGCCGAAGTCGCATCTGATTCCTTCTCCACAGCTCCTTTTCATCGGAGCAGTTCTGGACACGACGCAGTTTCGGGCCTATCCTCCCAAACGGCGAGTCCGGGATATTCAGGCTATGATTCCAAACTTTCAGCCTTTATCCTGGGTTTCGGTACGGATGACCCTGAGGCTGCTGGGCCTCATGGCCTCCTGCATCCTGCTGGTCAATCATGCCAGATGGCATATGCGGGCTCTGCAGTGGGACCTGAAGTTCCAGTGGGCGCAGCACCAGGGCAACCTGTCCGATCACGTCCAAATCTCGGAGGGGGCTGCAAAACAGTTGCAGTGGTGGCTCTCGAACCGGCAATGGGTCATGGGCAGATCCCTCTCCCTTCCCCAGCCAGAGCACACAGTTGTGACGGACGCGTCCCTTCTGGGATGGGGCGGTCACATGGGAGAGGCGGAGATCAGAGGCCTCTGGTCTCCGGCGGAGTCCCGGCTCCATATCAACCTTCTGGAGCTCCGGGCGATCCGACTTGCACTCAAGGCATTCCTTCCCTCTGTCAAAGGGAAGGTAGTGCAGGTGTTCACAGACAACACCACCGCCATGTGGTACTGCAACAAACAAGGCGGGGTGGGGTCGTGGACCCTCTGTCAGGAGGCTCTGCGCCTCTGGACATGGCTGGAACATCAGGGCATGTTCCTGATGGTTCAACACCTGGCAGGTTCCCTGAACGCCAGGGCGGACGAACTCAGCCGCAGGTGCATGATGGATCACGAATGGCGTCTTCACTCGGAAGTGGCGCAAGGTCTCTTTCTGCAGTAGGGAGAGCCTTGGTTAGATCTATTCGCCACCGAAGAGAACGCGCAATGTCATCAGATCTGCGCGTTGGAATTTCCAAGGCGGCACTCGCTCGGCGACGCTTTTCGTCGCGAGTGGAGTTGCGGTCTGTTGTACGCCTTTCCGCCTAACCACTTCTACCCAGAGTGTTGAAGAAGATTCGGCGCGACCGGGCCCAAGTCATCCTTGTGGCTCCGGACTGGGCTCGAAGAGTTTGGTATCCCAAGCTACTCAGTATGAGCGTCGATCCCCCGATCCGTCTGCCTCTTCGGGAGGATCTTCTGTCGCAGCAGCAGGGGACGGTCCTCCACCCGAACCTGTCCAGCCTCCACCTGCTTGCGTGGACATTGAGCGGCGGCAGTTGATTCCTTTCGACTTGCCTCCCGAAGTTTGTGATGTGATTCTGGCAGCCAGGCGTCCCTCCACTGAGGTGGTATACGCCTGCAGGTGGAACAAGTTTGTGGCATGGTGCACAGCAAAGGCTGTGAATCCTCTCTCTGCCCCTCTTTCTGAGGTTCTTCTGTTCCTTCTTTCACTGGCCCAACAGGGTTCTGCCCTGGGTACCATCAAGGGCTATCTTTGTGCCATTTCGGCCTTCCTCAGGCTTCCTGATCAGCCCTCCCTTTTCAAGTCCCCTGTTGTTAACAGATTCCTTAAAGGCATTACACACCTCTTCCCTCCTGTTCCGTTTGTGATGCCTCAGTGGGACTTGGTTCTTACCTTTCTTATGTGCGCTCCCTTTGAGCCTCTACATAACTGTCCTCTTCGTCTTCTGACTCTGAAGACAGCCTTTCTGGTGGCCATCACCACCGCTCGGCGGGTGAGTGAGCTCCAGGCTCTATCATGCAAACCTCCCTTTCTGTCTGTCCATCCAGACAAGGTTGTTCTTAGGACGTGTCCGTCCTTCTTGCCAAAGGTGGTTACTGCCTTCCACATTGGGCAGACCATCACTTTGCCCACCTTCTTTCCGCCTCCGCATCCTTCCAGAGAGGAAGAGAGGCTCCACCGTCTGGACCCAAAACGTGCGCTTTCCTTTTATATCAACCGCACACAACACTTCCGGGTGGATGACCAGCTCTTTGTTGGCTACGTGGGCGCCAAAAAAGGTCGGGCGGTGCACAAGAGAACCATCTCCCGCTGGGTAACCTTGTGTATCAAAGCCTGCTATTCTTTGGCTAAGAAGGAGCATCCTGTTGGGCTGCGTTCCCATTCCACCAGGGCAACGGCTGCTACCACGGCTTTAGGCCGCGGTGTTCCGCTGCAGGATATCTGTCGGGCAGCTACGTGGGCCTCGCTGCACACGTTTACCAAGCATTACTGCCTTGACAGTCAGGTCCGGAGGAACGGCTTCTTTGGCCGTTCTGTCCTCCGGGACTTCCTTGTCTGATCTTTGTTCGCAGACCCACCACCGGGGTTGGTATTGCTGGGGTATCTATTCTAAGGTAAGGAATCTGTCACTAACGTGTCTCTTTCAGATGCACAAGTTACTAACTTGTGTAACGATATATCTGTAAGAGACAGTAGTTAGTGACAGATTCCTACCGCCCCACCCATCCTCCCCGTTCTGCGAACTGATTTCTAGGGTTAAGGACATCCCTTTCAGGGCCCTAGTATTTTTCAGACACCTATGTCAGCTTCTTGCATGGCTCTGCGTTCCTTGCGCGGAAAGTCGTGTACAGAACTGACGTCAGCGCGCAGGGGCGGCGTCTAAGTACTGCCCGCGACGTCATCCCGGCGATCACGACGCCGACGACGGACGCGGAGCCGCACGACGCCGCCTACCGACGGGCAAGGGTACTGCTACGCAAAAACTTTCCGGATCCAGCCTGACGCCTGGGGATATTCTAAGGTAAGGAATCTGTCACTAACTACTGTCTCTTACAGAGATATCGTTACACAAGTTAGTAACTTGTGCATCAGCGCCAGAAGATCATCATGGCTCCGTCTTACTGCACTTAAACCGGAAGCGCAGTCCCGGATTCTCAATCTCCCTTTCACAGGCTCATCCTTATTTGGCACTCACACTGATGAGGAAATGTCGAGGATGAAGTCAGAACTCGATACCCTGAAGGCGGTTGGGCTTGAGAAGAAGAAAGAGTTCCGGCGCCGTTACAGGCCCTACGATCGGCGACCCTTCCGTCAGAGCGTTCAAACCCCTCATTGGCAGAGGCAACAGCAGCAGCAGGGTCAATCGAAGTCCCAGTACCAGGGTCTTCATACCCCCAGAGGAAGAGGAACCCCTCGTCAGTCGACTACCTCAGCAAAAACACCAACTAAACAATGAGTGTCCGCTTTCTCTATCACTGTTTTCCACTCCAGTAGGGGGAAGTATTGCCAATCATCTGGAGGAGTGGCAGAGTATTACAAAAGACCAATGGGTGTTGACTACGCTGCAAAATGGGTACTCTCTACGTTTTCGACATCGGCCTCCCTCGATCCCACCAGCGAAAACAACATGCCACCAGCTAAAACTACTACAGCGGGAGGTATCTATCCTTCTAAGAAAGTCAGCCATCGAGAAAGTCCCTGCATCACAACGAGGTCAAGGAGTATACTCAAGATACTTCCTAGTAAAGAAAAAGTCAGATTTCAGACCTATTCTAGACCTTCGAACACTCAACAAGTCCATCAGAAAAGAAAGGTTTTGCATGTTGGCTCTTCATCAAATATATCCACATCTACAACAGGGAGATTGGATGTGTTCGCTGGATCTGCAAGATGCGTACTTTCATGTCCCAATCAATCCTCATCACAGGAAGTTCCTGCGTTTCCTGGTGGGGTCCTCCCATTATCAGTTCAAGGTACTGCCCTTTGGGTTGAAGTCAGCTCCCTGAGTGTTCACGAAGTGCATGGCAGTAGTAGCAGCCGCTCTACGACGCAGGGCCATCTTTGTGTACCCTTATCTCGACGACTGGCTTCTGAATGGTCCCTCTCCCCAGAGTGTGAGGAACAATTTTCAACAATGCCTAGACCTTTGCCAGCAGCTGGGTCTCCACGTAAACTTCGAAAAATCGACTCAGCAACCCAAGCAGAGAATTCATTATCTGGGGGCAACAATAGACTCCGCAATAGGAAAAGTGTTTCCTTCGGAGGAGAGACTGTTTTCAATCGCACTGAAGGGCAAGTAGATCCTACACAACAACCTACCTTCGGTCCGCCAGATTGCATCTCTTCTAGGATCAATGGCATCCTGCGTCTTTCTGGTACCCAATGCCAGATTGAGAATGCGTCCCTTACAACAGGATCTGGAGGACAAGTGGGATCAAAGAACGGCTCGGTGGAAAGACAGGATACATCTGTCGCACGCAGCCAGAGCATCAATACCATGGTGGATGAGACAAGAAAATCTTCTGGTAGGAGTCCCATTCCATCAGGCTCCTCCCTCCCAATCTTTGATCACGGACGCCTCCCTACAGGGTTGAGGAGCTCACATGGGGTCTCTCCAGACACAAGGTCAATGGTCAACAAAAGAACAGTTGTACCACATCAACATGCTGGAGTTGAGAGCGGTGCATCTGGCTCTCAAGGCTTTCCTCCCTTCGATTCAGACCAATTCCATTCTAGTACAGACGGACAATACGACCACCATGTATTACCTGAATAAGCAGGGAGGGACTCGATCGAGGACTCTGTCGCTGGAAACTCAGGCCCTCTGGCATTGGCTCTTAGCGAGAAATCTATCGATTACAGCAGTGCACCTACCGGGAGAGCAGAATTCACGGGCAGACGCTCTCAGTCGGCACTTCGAGGACCAGCAGGACTGGGTTCTAAACGACGAAGTTATCGAGGACATTTTCCAAGAATCGGGTCGTCCAAGCATCGATCTGTTCGCGGACGACACAAACAAAAAATGCCAAGACTTCGCCTCAAGGTACTACCGACCAGGGTCGAAGGGGAATGCCCTTTTGATCAGTTGGTCAGGGGCATTTGTGTACGCCTTTCCACCTCTCCCACTCATCCCGAAGGTGGTGACCAAACTCTCACACTCAGACACGAGGATGATTCTGATCGCTCCGGATTGGCCCAGGCAATGGTGGTACCCGGACCTTCTGCACCTGTCAGAATGCCCACACAGGAGACTGCCGTGCAGACCGGACTTGCTGTCCAAGATGAACGGGAGGATTCATCACCCCAACCTTCCCTCACTGAACTTGGCAGCATGGCTCCTGAGGTCCTCCAGTATGGTCATTTAGGACTTCCTCAAGACTGCATGACCATCTTGAAATAAGCTAGGAGGCCCTCCACAAGGCACTCCTATGCTTGTAAATGGAAACGTTTTTTCTTATGGTGTGTACAAAATAATTGTAATCCTACCAAAGGACAGGAGGAAGTAATTTTACCATATCTGCTTCATTTAGCCAAGGCAGGCCTTAAATTCGCCTCCATTAAGGTGCACCTGGCTGCCATTACGGCATACAGGCGTTCTCCTTCTCAACCATCCTTTTTTCAGCTACAGGTAGTAATGGATTTTTTACAAGGTCTAAAGAAGGTCTATCCTCCTGTTCGGCCTCCTTCTCCCCCCTGGGAATTGAACTTAGATCTGTCTAAATTGATGGGTTCCCCATTTGAGCCTATCCACAAAGCAACCCTTCAACACCTTACGTGGAAGGTAGCTTTCCTAGTGGCTATTACCTCAGCTCGCAGGGTGAGCGAGATTCAAGCTTTCTGCTCAAAAGAGCCTTACACAGTGTTTCACTTAAATAGAGTGGTTTTAAGAACTCACCCCTCCTTCCTTCCGAAGGTGGTGTCAGATTTTCATGTCAACCAAACCATTTCATTACTGACCTTTTTTCCTAACCCCTCTACTCCAGCTGAAAGGTCACTCCACTCGTTGGACCTGAAGAGAGTTTTAAAATTCTATTTGGACAGTTCCAAAACGATAAGAAAATCTGATCAACTATTCATTAATTACGGTTCGATCAGAACAGGTTTTCCAGCATCCAAACGTTCCATCTCCAGGTGGATAATTTCATGTATCAAATTGGCTTACCAGTTAGCACAGAAGCCTCTTGGGGCTACCCCCAAGGCTCATTCCACTAGAGGAAAAGCGGCTACAACTGCTTTCCTCAATAATGTACCGATCTCTGAAATCTGTAAAGCAGCTACCTGGAGATCTGTACACACATTTACAAGACACTATTGTCTTGATTCAGATACCAGAACAGACACCCAAGTAGGCCAGGCCTCCTTGAGGAATCTGTTCAATCACTAATGATTATGGTTGTCTGTTGGGTCATTCCGTCTCATTTGCCCGCAGGTGGAAGATGGGCTTGCTATTCTATTCAGTGCTTATGACTATTGATGAGGATCCCCTGGAAGAGAAGGATAAGTTACTTACCTGTAATCCTAGTTCTCTTCCAGGAGTATCCTCATCAAAGTCATAAGCAACCCACCCGCCTCCCCAGGCAAATGAGACTGGTTTTTCCTCGTTTGGTTAAGCTTTATCTTTGTGTCCTAATCTCTGGGCTCCGCAAAGAACAACTGACCTAACTGTCACCCCTGAGGCATGATGGGAAGCTAGGGGTCATGGCTGCCTTAAAGGCACGGTGCCAGTTTTTGTACAATTGCTTTCATTTTCTATGCTATTGGCTTACAATGCAGCCTGTAGGCTAACAATGCCTGCTCTTTTGCAGTTTTCATGAGTTGTACTCATTAAAAGGAGTTCAAGTAATACTTGCCCTACTGTGGTTCATATATTCATTATGTGTTTGCACAAGTATTTATCATATTATTGCATTGTTTAGCCTCCTATATGGGGGCTGCATTGGTATGAGAAAAAATGATATATGTATATATATATATATAGAGCTGTATATATATGTTTTTCATATATATTTTTTATTATTTACGGGGTCCCCGCACATGGGCGGGAATATTCAGTGCTTATGACTTTGATGAGGATACCCCTGGAAGAGAACTAGGATTACAGGTAAGTAACTTATCCTTCTCTTCCAGGGGATCCTCATCAATAGTCATAAGCACATGAATTCGGAACTAGGATCACTGTATTCGTGGTTTCAGGGCATGTTGGATATGGACTTATGCGGTTGGGCGTCTTGGGGACCCGGGAAAGAAATCTATTCCAGCAGCAACGTTGTGTTTTCGCCACCCAGCCAAACTACGTTCCTAACCACAATCCACTCCTCATGATGAGATACGATGGTAGCCGATGGGAGATGCTTACCTGACTTGCCAGGAGTGGTGCATGTTGGGGACTGCAGTTCGCCGATGCAGCTGCAGTGTTGTGTAGAATTTTAACCCGGCCCACCTGGATTGCAACCAATGGCAGAACGATTAGAACTATTTCAAAGGGGGCTGGCGGGAATAACTCTGTTGCAGCAGGCATTTGAGAAAGGCATTTACGTCCGAAACGCGTCATGCCATTGCTGAAATAAATTTCCTCCTTGGTATCCCCGCTGTGTCCCTCTGGTTCTTCGCATCGCAGGAATCGTTTTTGTTATATTTCCGCGCCAGCCCCGGGCGCGTTGGAGGAGACCCGCCTGTTAAGTGGCCAGAGTCATAAGGGCAGCTTCGGCATGAACTAAGGATCCAAGGTATTGGAAGTACTCTGGCCCACCGCATCCACGCACAGCACAGTACCGCTGCAGACAGCAGTCCGTGATTTCACGGAGGAACTAGGATCACTGTATCCGTGGTTTCAGGGCATGGTGGATATGGACTTATGCGTTTGGGCGTCTTGGGGGCCCGGGAAAGAAATCTATTCCAGCAGCAACGTTGTGTTTTCGCCACCCAGCCAAACTACGTTCCTAACCACAATCCAGTCCTCATGATGAGATACGATGGTAGCCGATGGGAGATGCTTACCTGACTTGCCAGGAGTGGTGCATGTTGGGGACTGCAGTTCGCCGATGCAGCTGCAGTGTTGTGTAGAATTTTAACCCAGCCCACCTGGATTGCAACCAATGGCAGAACGACTAGAACTATTTCAAAGGGGACTGGCGGGAATAACTCTGTTGCAGCAGGCATTTGAGAAAGGCATTTACGTCCGAAACGCGTCATGCCATTGCTGAAATAAATTTCCTCCTTGGTATCCCCGCTGTGTCCCTCTGGTTCTTCGCATCGCAGGAATCGTTTTTCATATATATATATATATATATATATATATATATATATATATATATATATATATATATATATATATATATATATATATATATATATTATACACAATGCAACCAATGCAGCCTTCCATAAACTAAGGGCTGAGTAATGCTATAAGAATTTCCTTTGCACATATATACACACAAAAAAGCAGAGAAAACAAAATACATTTGAAACTGTTTTAATGCACAGTAGAAACCAAAATCCTGCAAAGAGGAATGAATGCATTGTCAGCTCACAGGCTGCATTGTAGAAAACCTTTGTGTAGAAAGCTGAAAAGCTAACCCATAGGAACACATAGAAAACTGGCACTGTGCCTTTAAGGCAGCCATGACCCCTAACTTCCCATCATGCCTCAGGGGTGACAGTTAGGTCAGTTGTTCTTTCCGGCTCCTTCAGTCAGGACCCTGGTTAATCAGCTCTCTTTTTTTCTGACTTTTTTGTCAGAAGTTTTCTACTATCTTTTGACTAAAACTTTTTACTTTGACGTCTTTTAGCTGTTGGAGTACTGTTTAGTAATTTTTGAGAGAATTGAGTATTTTTTTCCACTCAAATGCCTTCTCTATTTGACTCTTGTCCTTCTTGTGGTAGAAAGAAGGCAAAATCAGACTCTCATCCTGTCTGTATTGTTTGCCTTCCTGAAGATCATGTTCCCAAGACTTGCCAACATTGTCAGTCCTTGTCCAAGTGTACTTTGAAGGACAGAGAGAGGATTCGTCTCTATGGACTGGCTGAAAGAGGAAAACCATCTTCCAGAGGCAGGTCTCCGGTGAGGCAGAGGAAGGAGAGAGCCAGATCTTCCTCCAGAAGCAAGATTCCGATCTGCTCTCCATCGGCGTCGGGCTCGGCGCCGAAAATGCCGTCGCCGAAAACGTTGACGAACAGACCTTCGACAGCGGGCTCGCCGTCGAGAGAACACCGGTCGTCGTCCAAGAAGAAAGGTACGTCAAACCCTCCGGCGTCGTCATCCCGGCAACGATTGGCGTCGAGGAGTCGTTCTCCGTTGTTGCGGGACCGCACAGCGTTGAGAAATATCTCTCCGTCATCGCCAATGGCACGGAGTTCAACGCCGAGACATGCTCCGTCGTTGCCAGAGGTACGGCGATCGACGTCGAAGCGAGCATCTCCGTTGACATCGGCCAGGCGGTGGTCAACGTCGAGGTCCAGATCTGCATCGGCGGCGAAGGATTCGTCGTCAAAGCCTACGGTGAAATACTTGAAGCGGCGTTCTCCGTCGAGAAGAACTCCGCCGTCAAGCACTTCGACGACGAGACAGCGGTCTCCGTCGAGAAGACCTCCGCCGTCAAGCACTTCTCCGTTGGGTTCTCCCAGACGCTTAACGTCGAGAACGAGATCAGAGAGGTCGAAGGACCCGACATCGAGAAGTGTTTCTCCGTCGATGCGCACCCCTCCGTTGAGGTCTCCTAGGCGTTCAACGTCGAGAGCGGGGTCAGTGAGGTCGAAGGGTTCAACGTCGAGAAGAGTTTCTCTGTCACCAGAACATTCGACGTCGAGTAGGTCACAAGGGTCGCCGTCGAAGTGCAGATCTATCTCGAAAGGCTCATCAGTACTGGTGGCGCATAGTCGTTCGACATCGAGGCACTCTATCGACGTCGCATTGTTCCTCAAGGCACCGCTCCGCTTCCAAAGACCGCGCAGAGCCTTCATTATCACCTACGGGCTCGCCTCAAGTGTTTTCGACGTCGAGAAGCTCATCTTCTCCGTCTCCAGAGCGGTCAGCACGGAAATCTCCACACACTACACCAGCACAAGGGCATAAATCACCTCTGTTCATCTGTCTCCAAGATGGCTTCTTCCCCTCCATCATTGGCAGAAAGAACCTGCAGGAGCAGCGCGACGGCCTGAGGACAATTCCAGTCCGCTGCATAGATCGCCACTAGCACAGTTGGTACAAGCTGTGGATAGATCACCTACTACTCTGCCCAGAGATCGCCACGACACATCTCTGAGGCATAGATCTTCTCATACTCACCATAAAAGACGAAGATCCCCTTCTTGGTCATCCTCCACGACTAGATCCTCTAAGAGGGATTATTCATCTACCCTCTCGGACAGTCCTCCTTCAAGAGTATCACCTATTGATGACATCAATACCTTCCACGATGTGCTTTCAAGAGGGGCGCAGAAACTGAATATAGAGATGTCTGCGCCTCAAACATCGGCGTCAGTCATATTCGAAACTCTGCACCAACGGTCTGGGTCTAGACCTTTGCTCCCACTGGTTCCTGGCCTTCTTCAGCCAGTGATGGACATTTTCCTCACCCCATCTTCGATCAAATCTGCTCCTGCGAGAATCCAGAAGAAATACAAACCTGCGGATCAGGATCCCCTTTTTCTAAAATCAGATCCTCCACTGGACTCGGTGATCATCGCAGCAGCGAAGAAAACACATGCGGTCTCCTCTTCTTCCTCGGTTCCCCCAGACAAGGAGAGTAGAACCCAAGATTCTTTGGGAAGAAAGGCATGTGGTTCAGCGGCAGCCTCTTTAAAGGTGTCTAGTGCGGCAGGCCTGTTGGGCCGTTATGACAGATCTTTATGGGACTCCCTGGAGCGTTTTAAAGAAAAACTGCCGAAAGAGGATCGCCAGATTTTGCTGAGGTTCTCCAGGAAGGGGCACTGGTAGCCAATCAAGTAATCAGTGCAGCAGCGGATGGGGCTTCTCTGGCTGCGCATTCCTATGCGCACAGAATATGCGCAAGGAGGTCTTCCTGGCTACGTCTAACGGCTTTGAAACCTGAAGCCCAGCAACGCATCCTAAATCTACCTTTCTCTGGCAGCTCTCTTTTTGGCGCTCACACTGACGAGGAGATGGCCAGAATGAAGGCCGAGCTGGACACGCTGAAGGCCGTAGGCTTGGAAAAGAAAAAGGAATTCAAGCGCCGATACAGGCCTTTCACCCGCAAGACCTACCATCAGAGGGTTCAAACCCCTCAATGGTCGCAGAGACAATTCCAACAATCCAAGTCACATTTTCAAGGTCGTAGATCCTCCAGAGGCAGAGGCGGACATCAACAGCAATCCTCCACTGCAGCCAAAACCTCAGGCAAGCAATGATTTTCTGCTTCCTCTAACGCCGTTGCCCACTCCAGTGGGAGGAAGTATCTCAAGTCATGTAGCAGAGTGGCGCAACATAACCAAAGATCGGTGGGTGCTAAATATACTGAGCAATGGATATGCGCTACGTTTCCGCGCACCCCCAAAGAACATTCCTCCAGTAAGATCACACCCTCACCAACCAAAATTGCTACGCCAAGAGGTTTCGATCCTTCTACAAAAGTTGGCAATAGAAGAGGTCCCTCCTGCTCAAAGAGGAAAAGGAGTCTACTCCAGGTATTTCCATGTGCCAAAAAAATGACCAAACACACAAATTCAGACCTATCCTGGATCTTCGATCTCTGAACAAGGTCATCCAGAGGGAGAAGTTTCTTATGTTGGCGCTACATCAAATATATCCACATCTGCAGAAAGGGGATTGGATGTGTTCGATAGTCCTCCAAGATGCGTACTTCCACATCCCGATTGCTCCACGACATCGCAAGTTCCTGCGATTCATGGTAGGCGCCAAGCATTACCAGTTCAGAGTCTTACCGTTCGGCCTCAAATCTGCGCCACGAGTATTCACAAAATGCATGGCAGTGGTGGCCGCAGCTTTACATCGCCATGGCCTGTTCGTGTATCCATATCTGGACGATTGGCTGTTGAAGGGTTCGTCCCCCCAAATGGTGAAGAACTACTATCGGATCTGCCTAAATCTGCGACACCGCTTGGGCCTTCATGTGAACATGGAACAATCGGTCCATCAGCCCACTCAGACTCTCCATTATCTAGGCGCCACCCTAGACTTCAGCGTAGGAAAAGTGTTTCCTTCGGAGGAGAGACTGTTATCAATGAAACAGAAGTGCAGTATCCTCCTTCAAACACATCAACCATCAGTGCGACAAGTGGCATCACTACTGGGGTCGATGGCCTCTTGCATTTTCCTCATCCCCAACTCCAGGTTGAGAATGAGACCGCTGCAGCAAGATCTGGAGGACAAATGGGACCAATCCTCAGGACATTGGGAGGATCGAATTCCCCTTTTCCACTCAGCGAAAACATCCATTGTCTGGTGGACTCAGCCGAAAAATCTCCAAGTGGGAGTTCCTTTCCATCAACCTCTCCCAAAACAATCCCTGATCACGGATGCTTCTCTTCAAGGATGGGGGGCACACATGGGTTGCCTACAGACTCAGCGCAGGTGGTCCAGCAAGGAGCAGACATATCATATAAACATGTTGGAACTGCGGGCAGTTCATCTAGCCCTCAAGGCGTTCCATACATCGATCCGGTCCGAGTCGATACTAATACAGACGGACAATACAACCACCATGTATTACTTAAACAAACAAGGTGGGACACGCTCTCGTCCACTGTCCCTGGAATCGCAGGCGATTTGGCACTGGCTTCTGGCCAGGGATCTCTCGATCACAGCGGTGCATCTGCCAGGAGATCAGAACGTACAGGCAGACGCTCTTAGTCGGCACTTCGCAGAACAACAAGACTGGGTGCTCAACGATGAGGTGGTGGCAGACATCTTTCATCAATGGGGTCGTCCATCCATCGACCTCTTTGCAGACTATCTAAACAAAAAATGCCACGCCTTCGCGTCCAGATTTTACCGGCCAGGAACGAGAGGGAATGCTCTGTTGATGGACTGGTCTGGAACATTTGCGTACGCTTTTCCGCCCCTTCCTCTCATCCCGAAGGTGGAGACCAAGCTCATACGATCCAGGATGAAGATGATCCTGATAGCGCCGGACTGGCCTCGCCAATAGTGGTATCCGGACCTGTTGCAGCTCTCAATGTGTCCACACAGGAAGCTTCCGTGCAGACCGGACCTACTGACCAAAATGGGAGGGAAGATTCTGCACCCCAACCTTCCCTCACTGAGCTTGGCAGCATGGCTCCTGAGGTCCTCCAATACAGCCACCTGAACCTCCCTCAGGACTGTATGAGCATTTTGAGGGAGTCAAAGAGACCGTCCACAAGGTGTTCTTACTCTTTTAAATGGAAGAGGTTTTACTTGTGGTGTATGCGTAATGGCTTTAGTCCTACTAGCGGACAGGAACAGGTAGTCTTGCCTTATCTCCTTTATTAGCCAAATCAGGTTTGAAGTACACCTCTATAAAAGTCCATTTGGCAGCCATTACAGCCTACAGAAAGTCACCTAACCAACCTTCTTTCTTTCAGCTTCAGGTGGTCAAGGATTTCCTTCAGGGGTTGAAGAAAGTTTTTCCCCCTATCCGACCTCCTTCTCCTCCTTGAGAGTTGAATTTGGTTCTGTCCAAATTAATGGTGGCTATTACGTCAGCACGCAGACTAAGTGAAGTCCAGGCCCTCTGCTCTAAGGAACCATACACGGTTTTTCATCACAACAGGGTGGTTTTGAGGACATATCCTTCTTTCCTACCAAAAGTGGTGTCTGACTTCCATGTAAACCAAACAATTTCTCTTCCCTCATTTTTTCCCAATCCTGCTACACCAGCAGAAAGGTCTCTTCACTCACTAGACCTTAAGAGGGTTCTTAAATTCTATTTGGAGGGAACAAAGTCCATTAGAAAGTCTGACCAATTGTTTCTGAACTATGGTGCTATTAGGACAGGTTTTCCAGCCTCCAAACGATCCATTTTGAGGTGGATAGTGTCCTCCATTAAGCTGGCTTATCAATTGGCAAACAAGCCTCTATTGATCTCCCCTAAAGCTCACTCCACTAGGGGAAAAGCGGCTACAACAGCTTTCTTGCATAATGTACCGATGGCCGAGATTTGCAAGGCAGCAACTTGGAAATCGGTACACACGTTTACAAGACACCATTGTCTTGATTCCGACTCCAGAGCAGATACCCAAGTAGGCCAAGCCTCCTTGAGGAATTTATTCCAATGCTAGCTTGATTGGAGTTATTGTTTTTTTTTTTTCCAATGTATTTTTCTGCTTGATATTATGTTTATCGTTTTCCCGCAGGAAGAGGGGATGGGCTTGCTACTCGATTCATGTGCTTATGACTATTGATGAGGATCCCCTGGAAGAGAAGGATAAGTTACTTACCTGTAATCCTAGTTCTCTTCCAGGGGTATCCTCATCAAAGTCATAAGCAACCCTCCCGCCTCCCCGGGCAAATGATCAAGGTAAATGTTATCTCTTTGTGCCCTGGCCTTCGGGTCTCCGCAAAGAACAACTGACCTAACTGTCACCCCTGAGGCATGATGGGAAGTTAGGGGTCATTGCTTTCTTAACCCCTTTGCTGCGTTCGTCGGACAACGGCCGTCGCGAGCACTACCTCGGTAGTGCTGCGCACGTCCGTTGGCCGATGCGGCCCCGCCCACGGAATTCGCGCCGCGGTTAAGCAGGTACAGGCACGGTGCCAGTTTTCTATGTGTTCCTATGGGTTAGCTTTTCAGCTTTCTACACAAAGGTTTTCTACACTGCAGCCTGTGAGCTGACAATGCTTTCATTCCTCTTTGCAGGATTTTGGTTTCTACTGTGCATTAAAGCAGTTTCAAATGTATTTTGTTTTCTCTGCTTTTTTGTGTGTATATATGTGCAAAGGAAATTCTTATAGCATTACTCAGCCCTTAGTTTATGGAAGGCTGCATTGGTTGCTTTGTGTTATATATATATATATATATATATATATATATATATATATATATATATATATATATATATATATATATATATATATGTATATATATATATATAGAGCCTCATATATGTTTTCACATATATGTATATATATTTTCCGGGGTCCCCGCGCATGGGCGGGAATATTCATGTGCTTATGACTTTGATGAGTATACCCCTGGAAGAGAACTAGGATTACAGATAAGTAACTTATCCTTATCTTAGTTTCATTCATTTTTATTGTAACTTTTCAGGCTATATGAACAACAAGGTGGAATGCCGCCATAACAGAAACAGTGTCTCAATCCCCATCTCCCACCCATTCCTTCCCTGGATACCACCATAGTTCAGGGAATACAATAATTGCCAGTAGTAGAATATCAGTCATGTTTCGCCTTCAGTAACGGTTCTGCTACAGGAAAGCAGGCCCAAAGCCCGTAGGCGACTCAGGCATGTCAAGTCTATGTGGTCCCAGTTGAGTTACTCTAGAATAGGGTCCCACATTCTGGGGAATTTGTCTGTCATGTTCTAGAGTTCATGTGCTATCTTTTCGGATGCCAAGAGCAGCCAGTTTTTCTGTAGCCACATCCTGGTATTTGGAATGAGGTCTTTCCCCATAGGCGTATTATTGTTTGCTTGGTCGCTAGGAGGAGGTGAAAGATTCTCTTCCCCTTGCAGGAGTGAAGGGGGTATGTGCACTCCTGAGGCAGATCCAGGAGGATCGATGCAGGGCCCACTGTAAGGGTCATCCTTTCTATGTCTGCTGTGGTAGCCAAAGTCCTCCCAAACTTGATCCAGGCGTGGGCATGCCCACATGATATGAAAGATGGTCCCCGCCCCTCCACATCTTCTGAGATTTGCTGTGATCCATTATATAGAGTCACACTGGTATGTTGTGCCATCTATATAAAATCTTATATAGTACTTTTCATTCCTGAGCGTGTTTGGCAAAATTGTTTGTGCGTATGTGGATTGCTTTTCATTAAATGCCACCCCCAGGCCCTTCTCCCAGCCATTCCTTTAGGGAGGGTTTATTTGAGTGACATTAAGGAGCAGAGTGGAGTATATTTGTGATATTGTATTGTGAGGCTCTGTAGGAACTTCTCAACATATGTGAGGGATCTCATGGCAGCTGCACGCACAAGGGGGCCAAGCACCCAGTGTCTAATCTGTAAGTAGTGGAACCTCTTGCGTTCCGGGATATGGATTGTCTGTTTGATGGTCTTGAACGGGTGGATGGAGCCCCTATGGAATAAGTCTTTGAAGCCAATAGCAGCCATTAGCAGTCCATGTATGAAATTTAGATCTCTCCAGGCATGGGTAAACGTCCTGGTTCCTGTGTATTGGGGTTAGGGGCAATGGGTAGGTGGTTATCCCCCTGTAGTGGGTGAGGTAGTCCTATGCCTCAAGAGTGGCTCTCATGATTGGGGAGGTGTAGAGGTTGCGGCACCTCTCGCCCTTAGGGAGCCAAAGGATCTCCGCCAGTGACCTGGCTGTCATGTTCTGGTCTATAAAGCACCAGGGCTTATTTATTTCACCCTGTAGCCACTCCACCACCACCTAGGCCACCTGGTAGTAGACATGGGTATTGGGAATCACCAAACCCCCTGTTTCAGGTGACACGTGCTGGTCGTGTATTGGAGTTGGGGCCTTTTTCCCACCCAAATAAAAGATTTGCATATTTCTGTCAGTTGGAATATCTCTGTCTTCTGTAGGGGGAGTGGGAGGACCTGAAACATGTATAGTATCTTGGGGAAGGCCGTTATTTATGGAGGCTATTCTCTCCACCCAGGAGATGGCATTGAAGCGTCATGATGCAGTGAATGCCTTAAGTGATGGGGCTATGTGTTTGAAATTGCTTCTCGCGCAAGTGTGATGATCCGGGATCAGACTCACTCCCAACTATGGAAGGGAGTCGAGTGTCCAGCGAAACAGGGTCTCCAATTGAAGTTTGTAAAGGAGCGCCCACAACACTACTAGGCCCACTGATTTCCTTAAGGTTAACCTTAAGGGCCACCAGTGTCTACATTCTTCCAGAAGTAGTGAGAGATTTTGCAAAGATTGGGCTGGGTCCATCAGAGAGAGCAGGATATTGTCCACAAAGGCTGCTACTCTAAAGGTTTCCTGGTGGAAGGGCACTCTCCTGACTCTCTCATGCTCTTGAATCCTCTGGATGAGCGGCTCAAGGTATAGGTCGAAGAGCACAGGGAGGAGCGGGCATCCGTGCTGGGTGCCCTTTTGTATCCAGATCTTCTGCGATTTTATGCCATTTATACTAACTCTGGCCCAGGGAGAGTTGTAAAGCTCTTCGATCCATCCCCGGAAGCGGGCAAGGAATGCCTGCTTTGTAGCCCTTAGCATAGACCAGTCTACCCGGTGAAATGCTTTTTCAGCATCAAGAGAATGCAGACTCACTTCTGTGGCTCTTTTGATCTAAATCTATAATACATAGGGGCCATTTGGTACTGTTGCTGGTGAATCTAGGCTGGACAAAACCTGTTTGGTCTGCGGGTATCAAGTTGGGGAGTCATATGTCTGGCGAGTCACCAGTATTTTAGCCATTAATTTTGTATCTATATTCAGGAGGGAGATAGGATGGCAGGATTGACACTGGGTCGAATCTTTATCCGGTTTGGTTGTTAGTGCAATCGTGGCTTCTGCCATCATTGGGGGTCAGCCTGCAGGTCTGGGACATGCAATTATAGACCAGGGCCATTAGGGGCACTATCAAGAGTTTATAAAATATGGCCGTTAAGCCATTGGGCCCCGGGGCCTTGCCCAGCTTCAACTGTTTTATAGCCGCCAAGACCTCTGACATCAAGATGGGCTTGTCTAATGCCTCCCTATCAGAGCTTGAAAGGCAGGGTAGGGAAAGAGACTGCATATAAATATGTTGGGCTTCTGCATCGGCTGCTTTATATAGCGTGCTACAATATTCATGGAACACGTCGGCCTTCTCCTCAGAGGTGCACAAGATGCTGGAGGCATTCTGGATCTCTTAAATATACCCCTTCATGCTTTGAGCCAGTAACGTGGTAGACAGGAGGGAGCCTGCTTTATTACCTCTCTTGTAGTGCCTGGTGCCCGATGGGCCAAAATGTAGTTGGGCCTATTGTATTCCAAGGAGCAGGTTTGGCCACAAAGTGCGGTGAGCTACCTTAATAATTTCTTAGGGGGTTTGGATTTGTGGAGTGGCACCGCTTGGAGTAGGTCATCCCTGAGTTGAAGGAGTGCAACCACCATCATCCGCTTAATTTGGCTGCCTTCTTTGATGAATACCCCTATCACCACTGTTTTTAGGGCATCCCACACCATTCAGGTGCTCACCTTCCCAGTATGGTTGAATTGTCGGCATTCCAGCATGGAGGTCGTTATATCATGCCTTACTACTGGTTCCCTCAAGAGGGAGTCATTCAGTCTCCAGATACCCCACTTACATGCCAGATTGGGGCTGGGCCATGTCAATGATATCTGGACAGAGCAGTGGTCTGATATTGTCATTGGTTCCTGGGAGACGTCATCCACTTGGGTTAGCAGTCTTTCATCTACCTACAGGTAGTCAATCTCGGTGTTGATGTTGTGGGCTGCAGAAAAGTGAGAGTAGTCCGTCGTTAACGGGTGGTTGCATTGCCAGGCATCAATGAGACCCAGTTCATTGAGGATGTTTCTACCTGCCATTGATAGGTTTGGTGTATCTCCTACCCTCTGTTGCAACTTGTCAAGGTTAGGGTGCATGACGCTATTGAGACCTCCTCCTCCAATTAAAAGAGAGTGGTCTGTGGCCACAGCAAACTTTGGCCCTAAGGGTATTAGGAATGCCTACCGGCCAGTATTCGGGCAATACATGTTGCCTATCACTATGGGGGTACACTCCCAGTCTCCCATTAGCAGTTGCTATCTCTTCGAGTCATCAGTCAGGACCGTTCCCTCATGGGCTTTCATGTGGTACCTGAACAATATAGCGACCACTGCTGTCTCGGTTGGGGCCAATGCATGATATTAAAGTGGGAGGGACCGGGAGCACAGCTGGTGTTGGTCTCCCTTAAGTAAGTGTGTCTCTTGGAGCAAACAATATCCACCCCAGATCTCCTCAGCTTACACAAAAAGATGAGCTTCTTTGTGGGATTGTGAAGGCCCTGAATGTTGTAGGGGAGGGGTTTCCTGCAGGGTGGCGTGCGGTGGCCTGTTGCAGCAAGAAGTTGATGGAACTATCTTTTTCCCCCTGCCTTGTGTCATGATCAACCCTAATGGCGCTAGCTTGTACCTCAGGAATTGGCAGTATATGTGTGCTGTCTGGTGCGATATTGTCTAGTGCTCTTGGGAGGTTCACAGGCATTGTGTTGGTGGTGTTCGCAGGTGGACTATAAAGTAGGCTCTCGCAGTCACTCGAGCCTCCTCCCCGATGAGCGCTGATCTCTGATAGCCCCAAGGGCGTACCCTGGGCTTCGGCTGTATCACCACCACTTCACGGCCTGCGAGCCCAGTAGGGTGCCGCCACCACAGCGTCCCGGGCGTAAGTGCCCTGTGCAGAGTAGTACTTTCAGATAAGGGCCGGGGATGACTAAAATAGGATCGTGTAGCCCAGAATAACGTGAAGGATTGTGGAATCCAGGGGGCCACAGGGCCAGTGCTCATTCCTCACTGGCTTCCAGAAGCGTGACACAGGGTCCAGGGCCGTTTTCTAGGTAGCAAGTGCGCCATGGCTGATCGACCCCAAACCTTCTGCTGTGCTCACCTTGTTTCACTGCCTCTGGGTGCCTGTCATTGGGCGGCTGCACTTCAGGAGTCTCCAGATCACTCACTCCCTCGCTAGAAGGCCCCGAGTGCCAGTCCCAGGGCAGGGCTATTTCTGCCTGGTTCGGTCAAGCATCAGCTGCAGTGCCATGGCTGTGCCACTTTGCTCCCTGTGTGGTCGGCGGGAGAGCTCCACGCCGACATCCCTAAGCACTCTCTCCCCTTGGCCAAGGGCCCCTGATGCCAGTTCTGGGGGCTGGCCTGTTGTAGATGTACCTGGCCACACGTAGGCCTCTGTGTCTCAGCTGCGCCGCTCCGCTCTCCGCCTGGCCGGTAAAGAGCGGATTCAGTGCCAGAGTGGTCCCTGGCTGTTGGTCGATGCCCCAGGTTGATGGGAGGCCCAATTCCAGCTGAAAGTGGGTCCCAGGTCTTCGAAATAGGGAGGATGATGGCTCCCGGTCGGAGCACTGGCCTCAGGCATAAGCCAGTTCAGCTCCTGGCCACGCCACGCATATTACTTATCTTAGAGGTGTAAAACAAGAAAACTCCGGGTCACAGCACAAAGTAAATAAAGGATTTTTGTGTATTGTTTTAACGAATGATAGAATCTCGAATGAGGTCAAATCAAGGTTGCCTGAGTTAACTAATCATTGTTCCTAGTTGTATGATTATGATGATGATGAACATTGGCCAAATTATGTTGCTCCTGCTTAGGCCTTAGAACACTCTTGCATCCTAAAATTCTGCTACTGGAATATACATGACTTCTAGCAATGTGTAAGGGCGGGTAAATTTGAGCATCTGTTACATGAACATATTATTATTTTCTTGCAGGAGACATGGTTGCAATAATGGTTGCAATAAAATACTAACATATATGGTTTTTGACTCAATTTGTAAACCAGGTTGTGCTCGGGACGGTGGAGATCATGTGCGGGTCTCCTTATGGTGTTTTCTACAAGGATTATAAGTAATGTGAGAAAGATTGCTTTTTGAAAGTGATTGGTTACAAATAGCAATCACTGAAGTTCAGGCATATATAGATTGTAAGGTAAAACTAATTTTAGTGAATATATATATATATATATATATATAACAGCTCCAACTTCGTATTTTTCTCTCCAAACACAAAGAAAGCCATCGATAAAGGCGACTGCCGAAACGCGTCTGGTTACCGTGAGTCCTTAAATAAAAACTTTGGACTCGCCCCCGTGAGTGCTTTCTTTGTGTTTGGAGAGAAAAATGCGAAGTTGGAGCTGTTATAATTGCGGGCGCACGACCCGCGAAAAAGCACCCGCACGAGAGTGCACGGAGTACGTGAAACGAAGGAGCTGGGATATATATATATATGTTTCCCAAACTTTGCCCTGCAAGCAAGTCCACACTCCAACACAGGTAGGTTGCACTACAACTTTTATTTTGATAAAGCGAGCATTTTAGTCCAGGATTCTCCCTTTTAATCTGCCTGACGCGTTTCAGAGATAACAATCTCCTTTTTCAAAGGCGATGTGAAGTCAGCCACTCTTTCTTCCACAAGTCCGTCTTCACTCTGATTGATTTTCAAGCCTCCTGTGCGCTCATGCACGGCTTTCACTTCCTTAGTTAATTAAGCCCTGGTGTGTTCGTGCAAGGCATTACGGTATTTGTGGTCTTTAAAATATTTATTCCCCTCCAGTGGGTTTATGTGCCGACTTCATTATTTTAAGAACAGGAGCAGCCCTCCAGTGGGCTTTAGGACTGAAAGTCCCGCTTTCATCATATTTGAATACCTGCATTGCCATCGTCGATACGGAATAGTTCCAAACCCGGGTCCCTTCATTGTTGGGTGGTGCGTCGACTTCACGGCTGGACCTGCCGTGTGAATATGTTTCCCAAACTTTGCCCTGCAAGCAAGTCCGCACTCCAACACAGGTAGGTTGCACTACAACTTTTATTTTGATAAAGTGAGCATTTTAGTCCAGGATTCTCCCTTTTAATCTGCCTGACGCGTTTCAGAGATAACAATCTCCTTTTTCAAAGGCGATGTGAAGTCAGCCACTCTTTCTTCCACAAGTCCGTCTTCACTCTGATTGATTTTCAAGCCTCCTGTGCGCTCATGCACGGCTTTCACTTCCTTAGTTAATTAAGCCCTGGTGTGTTCGTGCAAGGCATTACGGTATTTGTGGTCTTTAAAATATTTATTCCCCTCCAGTGGGTTTATGTGCAGACTTCATTATTTTAAGAACAGGAGCAGCCCTCCAGTGGGCTTTAGGACTGAAAGTCCCGCTTTCATCATATTCGAATACCTGCATTGCCATCGTCGATCCTGAATAGTTCCAAACCCGGGTCCCCTCATTGTTGTATGGTGCGTCGACTTCACGGCTGGACCTGCCGTGGGGCATGAGGTCCTCTTGTGTCCTGAGGACCTCAGGACACAAGTGGACTTCATGCCCCGAGCAGCAGTGCGCCAGGCGGCGCGTTTGCAGAGTGGTGTAAAAAGGGGGCATGGCCTCAGACCACTCTCAGCAATCCAGATGTGTGGGGCTTACTGGAAGTACCTGGTGGGCTAGTTGGCCCAGGGACCCTCAGGAGGCAAGGGGACCTAATTCCACAACTTAGAACGCACCAGGGGGCGCGTTTGCAGAGTGGTGGAGAAAGGGGACGTGGCCTGTGCCCACCTCTCAGCAATCCCACTGTGTGGGGCTTACTGGAGGTAAGAGGTAGGCTAGTTGGCCCCAAAGGACCCCCAGCAGCGAAGGTGACTTCAATGCCTATCCAAGAGTGCGCCAGGGAGTGCGTTTGCAGAGTGGTGGGCAAAGGGGCCGTGGCCTGCTATGAGAACTTGGCAATCCTGCTGTGTGGGACTTACTGGAGGTAATAGGAGGGGTAGTTGGCCCCCAAGGATGTCCTTGGGGGCCAACTACCCCTCTTGTTACCTCCAGTAAGTCCCACACAGTGGGATTGCTAAGACGTCTTCGGAGGCCACGCCCCCTTTCTGCACCACTCTGCAAACGCGCCTCCTGGCAGACTACGGGATAGGGGATGAAGTCCACTTTACTCCTGAGGGACTTTGGGGGCCAAGAAGCCCTCCTGGTACCACCTGTAAGTCCTACGCAGCGGAATTCCTGAGCACTGGTAGGAGGCCCAGCACCCTTTCTCCACCACTCTGCAAACGCGACTACTAGTTAAAGAAGCATTTGCAATGTAATAGGTTTCACATTTGCGAGAGTTAGAGCTATTGGCGTTGAAAACGTAAAAGTTTTTTACTAATGTTTTTTGGTGTAGAGTGGATGTACGTTGTGTGAAGTGGAATTATGTGGTATGTTGTGCAGTGAAATTATGTGAATAGAAAGTATGTGGTATTTAGTGTATAGGAAATATGTGGAGTGGGATTATGTGTTTTCGAGAGTAATTACGTGGTATTATAGTCTGTTGTGGAGTGATAACCTCAGGTTTAGTCTTCCTCGTTTCCATAGAAGCTAAACTATAAACTCAATGAGACACAAAAAAAGAAGGAACCACTGAGGAGCACTTGTGGACCTAGTCAGAGGTATGAGCAGGGCCACTGGAATTATGCGACTGTTTGGCTGCACCGACTTTCGCACAATTATACATTTTCTGCATTAGCCACATAATTCATCATCTGCACCCTAATCTGCAGATTTCAACAAAAAAAGCCTTGTTTCTAGCTCAAACGGCTCAAACGTTACCAAAAATGCAGCAACAGGTGTTACAGCGTGGTGGAAGGCCTTTTGCAAACCTAGAATGTTCACCTGTTACTTATTGCTAAATGTGCGTGTTAAATTGGTACTAATGGTTTGCAAGCCACCCTTGCTTCCTTCTGTGCCTCTCTTGCCTCTTTCTGCATTTCTGTTGCTTCTTTCTGCATATTTCTTTCTTTTTCTGCACTTCTCTTGCCTTTTTCTGCAAATCTCTTCTTCTTTCTGCACCTCTCTTCCCTCTTTCTGCACGTCTGTTGCCTCTTTCTGCACATCATTTGCTTCTTTCTGTACCCCTCCTGCTTCTTTCTGCACCCTTCTTCCCTCTTTCTGCACCTCTCTTGCCTTTTTCTGTACCCCTCTTATGTCTTTCTGCACCCTTTTTGCCTCTTTCTGCACCTCTGTTACTTCTTTCTGTACTTCTCTTACTTCTTTCTGTACTTCTCTTACTTCTTTCTGCACCTCTCTTGCTTCTTTCTGCACTTCACTTGCCTCTTTCAGCACCTCTGTTGAATTTTCCTGCAGATCTCTTGCCTCTTTCTGCACCTCACTTGCCTCTTTCAGCACCTCTGTTGGTTCTTTTTGCACTGCTCTTGCTTCTTTCTGCACCTCACTTGCCTCTTTCTGCACTTCTCTTGCTTCTTTCTACACCTCTGTTGCTTCTTTCAGCAATTCTCTTGCCTCTTTCTGCACTTTTCTTCCTTCTTTCTGCACCCCTCCTGCTTCTTTCTGTACCTCTCTTGCCTCTTTGTGCACCCCTCCTACCTTTTTTTGCACCCCTCTTGCCTCTTTTTGCACCTCTGTTGGTTCTTTCTGCACTGCTCTTGCTTCTTTCTGCACCTCACTTGCCTCTTTCTGCACTTCTCTTGCTTCTTTCTAAACCTCTGTTGCTTCTTTCAGCAATTCTCTTGCTTCTTTCTGCACCTCTGTTGCCTGGTGCTGCACCTCTGTTGCTTCTTTCTGTACCCCTCCTGCCTCTTTCTGCACCCCTCTTCCCTATTTGTGCAACTCTCTTGCCTCTTTCTACACCTCTCTTGCTTCTTTCTGCACCTCACTTACCTCTTTCAGCACCTCTGTTGGTTCTTTCTGCACTTCACTTGCTTCTTTCTGCACCTCTCTTGCCTCTTTCTGCACTTTGCTTGCTTCTTTCTGCACCTCTCTTGCCTCTTTCTGCACTTCTCTTCCTTCTTTCTACACCCCTCCTGCCTCTTTCTGTAACACTCTTGCCTCTTTGTGCACCCCTCCTACCTTTTTCTGCACCCCTCTTGCCTCTTTTTGCACCTCTGTTGGTTCTTTCTGCGCTGCTCTTATTTCTTTCTGCATCTCACTTGCCTCTTTCTGCACCCCTGTTCCCTGTTTCTGCACCTTTCCTGCCTGTTTATGCACCTCTCTTGCCTCTTTCTGCACCTCTGAGTTAGAGGTAGTTTTAATCCCCTGCCCTATTATGTACTAGGGCCTTACAGGGGAGGTCATGCCAATAACAGGGATACCCCAACCCATAGTGTACCCTAGTGTATGTAGGTGTTTTCACTGTATTCTAAGTGTCTTTCAGCATAGCACTGGCTCCGGGCCTGGTTAGTCATAGTCAGTTACTACCAGTACCAGTCAGTAAAAAGTTGGGGGCACAGGATGACTTTGAAACAAGGCCTCTTTCTGCACCTCTGTTGTTTCTTTTGCATATCTCTTATTTCTTTCTGCACATCTCTTATTTCTTTCTGCACTTTTCTTCGTCTTTCTGGACTTCTGTTGCCTCTTTCTGCATTTCTCTTGCTTCTTTCTGTGCCTTTCTTCCTCTTTCTTCACATGTCCTACCTCTGTAGGAATAGTTAGAAATTAGCATTTAAAAAACCTTAGAAATTCACTGAAAAAACCATAGGTTTCAGGGACGTTATAGTTAGAAATTATCATTTAAAAAACCTTTAAAATTCACTGAAAAAGCCATAGGTTTCAGGGACGTTATAGTGAGAAATTATCATTTAAAAAACCTTTGAAATTCACTGAAAAAACCATAGGTTTCAGGGACGTTATAGTTAGAAATTAGCATTTAAAAAACCATAGACATTCACTGAAAAAATCCACAGGTTTCAGGGACGTTATAGTTAGTTGGACATTTCTCTCGTACAAAACCAGAGAAATTTGGCCGTTATAGTTAGTTGAGCTAACTATAACTCGCGCCCCCGCAATGCACTGCTGATGACGTCACATATTACATTATTCATGACATGGTCAGTGACATCACTGATGACATCACTGATGACATCTCAAATGACATCACTGATGACATCATCCACGTGATAATCTGATGCACCTCCTCATACCCTAATATAACCTTTGATACACCCACTCTAAAATGCAGACTGTCATTTTCAAAACCATAGACACACCAATACCAGTTACTACGTACCCACTCACTGATTCCTAGGTCTACACACATCCACTCATTCACCCATACAGTCACTCATACATGCAGTCACTCATCAATGGGACTATCATATGCACTCATAAACCTATACAGACACTCACACACCACCACTCATCCATAGAGTTACTCACACACCTAGTCAGTCATGCAAAGAATCAATCACACTCCCATTTACTCACCTATACAGTTACACACACACCACCTCACTTATTCATACAGATACTAACACATACTTACTCTCTTATACAATCACTGAGCCACTCTCACAATCACTCACTCTCACATATAGTCATTTATACTCCAACACTCACATATACTGCCTTTCACATTTGTAGTTACTCATACATGTACTACTGAGACATCTATTCACTCGCCAACACACCCATACACCACTCACCCACCCATACAGCCCTTCACACATGCAGTCTTGAACCCATACACCCAGTGAATCACCCACTCACACATCTATGCACAGAGTCACACACTCCCCACCCACCCACACAGACACTCAGGCACCCATACAGATACTCAGAGAACCAATCAATAACCCATATAGACACTCATGTAGCTACTCACCAACCCATGCAGCCGCTTACACACCAACTAACAGACTGATACAGACATTCACACAGTTTAGTCACTAACCCATGCATCTGAAAGAAACACATAGTGATAGATTCCTTACCTTAGAATATCCCCAGGCGTCAGACTGGATCCGGAAAGTTTTCGTCAGCAGTACCCCTGCGCATCGGTAGGTGGCGTCGTGCGGCTCCGCGTCCGTCGTTGGCGTCGTGGTCGCCGAGATGACGTCGCGGGTGCTACTTAGACGCCGCCCACGCGCGCTGACGTCAGTTCTTTCTTTTTCCGCGCCAGCAAGCGCAGATCCGGGAAGAGCAGGAACCCCCAGTCAATTTTTGACTGACTTTTTGAGGCTTTTTGTCTGTTTTTCATCGAGTCTTCGACTCCTGGTGCAGATAGGATGCCCTGTTTTAAGTCCTGCGGGGACTGTCACCGTATGATGTCGGTGACGGACCCGCACCGTGTGTGTCTTTTCTGCCTGGGGCGCGACCACGACCCCAAGTCGTGCCCCGACTGCCGGGTCATGGCGCCGAAGACTTTGCGGGAGCGGTCCCGAAAGTTGCTGGAAGCCCGGCAGTCGGCTCCGCGCCGTTCGAGGTCCCGTGGGAGGTTGAGGGACCGTGGGCGGAGTCATCACCATCGGTCTTCGGGATCTAAGTCTTCGCACTCGGGGTCAGGTAAGGCGAAGCACAAGAAGTCGAAGAAACGCCATCGTTCTCCGACTTCCCCTCGCCGGTCGCGCGGCTGAGGGTGCGGGTGGTGCTTCCCCCACGGCTCCGGTGGAGCCTATGCAGTCGCCGCCCGACTACCCGCCCTTCCCGGGTTCGTCGGCGACTCCGGCCCAAATACAGGACTTCCTGTCGGCCATGGCTCGCCTCTTTGGGCCGTCGGGTCCCGCTGGTGCGCCTTCGGGCCCCGCGGTCCCGACTGGGGGTCCTCGCCTTTCCTCGCCGGTGACTCCGGCGTCGCTGTCGGCTCCGGCCTCGGCGCCGCAGGACCCCCTTGGATCCAGGCCTGGATCCCGGTCGACGCCGGTTGACCTTATAACACCTCCACCGACGTCGACCCCACCGGCACCACTTCTGATGCCACCCGCTCCTCGGGACGACGTCGACCCCGGTTTCAGCCCCGAAGTGGACGCGGCGTCGAGCCGGCGTCGATCGATGCCGTTCTCGACGTTGCTCGGGGATTTCTATCCCCATGTCCCAGCTCCTTATTTTTGGCATGTTGAACAGCCTGAGGAGCTAGGGGAGGACTGGGAGGGGTCTGAGGACCCTCTCGCAGCTGCTGGCGAGTCTGAACAGGACTGGGCTGAGGAGTTGGGGGACGCCAGTGGTCTGGATACCTCACCAGACCTTGGCATGCTGTCTCCTCCTACCGTGGCTACAGAGGAGGGTGCTAGTTATGCTGTGGTGTTGCGTAGGGCGGCTGAGGCCCTACACCTCGAGCTCCCTACGGTGGCCGTCAGGACTAACCTCCTGACAGAGGTGCTTCAGCCAGCAGCTACTTCTGCGGAGCCGCTGCTTCCCTTCAATGAAGCCCTTTCTGATGTTCTTTTGGGCACTTGGTCCAGGCCCACCACAGGGGCTCCTGTGGATAGGAACGTGGCCCGACGCAATCGCCCGGCTCTGGGTGACCCAATTTTCCTCTCCCAACATCCCACCCCCGAGAGCTTGGTTGTCCAAGCCTCTGCTTCCCCGACCGCCTTCCCTTCCGCACCACCGGATGGGAATCCAAGAAACTGGATCAGTTTGGAAAGAAAAAAATTTCTTCCACCAGTTCTGCACTGCGGTCCGTGAACACTGCATGCCTCTTGTGCCGTTATTCTCACTCTCTGTGGGATACGGTGGCACAACTGCTGCCCCAGTGTCCGGAGGAGGCCCGGCCAGCTCTCTCCCAGGCTGTTGCAGAGGGGAGAGATGCAGCTAAGTTCATGATTCGTTGTGGCCTAGACACCGCCAACTCACTGGGCAGATCGATTGCAACAACGGTAGCGGTTCGTCGCCACGCCTGGTTGAGGACCACTGGATTTTCGGGGGATGTCCAAAACACACTTATGGACATGCCCTTTGATGGCCGTCGCCTCTTCGGCGACAAAGCAGACAGCGCGTTGGAGCGGTTTAAGGACTCACGGGCTGTGGCCAAGTCCTTGGGACTCTCTGCAGTCCGCCCTCCTCCGCCTTCTGCTTTTCGCTCCTTTCGTGGCACCGGAAGGGGCGCCCCGCAGCGTTCGCAACAGAGCCACAGGCATGCGCAGCAAGCATCCCAGCGCGGATGCGGGTTCCGCCGTGGCGGACCAAGGGGCCAGCGGGCGGGTCAGTCCACCACCACCCCGGCCACCACTGCCTCCAAACCTTCCTAGTCCGAACTTTCAGGCCCATCAAACGCCAGTGGGCGGCAGTCTTCGCCATCACCTCCCCCACTGGCGCACCATCACTTCGGACAGATGGGTTTTAGAGATAGTCCGGAGGGGCTACTCCCTCCCCTTCGAGACTACCCCTCCAGCCATGCCACCTCAGTACCACCGCATGTCGGGGGATCACTTGGTGCTTCTTCAGCAGGAAGTTGCGGCCCTCTTGGCCAAGGGGGCCATCGAACGCGTTCCAACGCCAGAAGTAGGTCGTGGTTGCTATTCCCACTACTTTCTGGTACCCAAGAAGGACAAGGGCCTGCGTCCTATCTTAGACCTCCGGAATGTCAATCGCTTCTTCCGCAAAGAGAAGTTCAAGATGCTCACTCTGGCTCAGGTCTTGTCTGCTCTCGATCCACAAGACTGGATGGTAGCGCTAGACTTGCAGGATGCCTATTTCCACATCCCAGTCCTGCAAGCCCACCGGCGTTACCTGCGGTTCACGGTGGGGCCACGAGCACTTTCAGTTCACCGTGCTCCCTTTTGGCCTTACCAGCGCCCCTCGGGTGTTCACGAAGGTGATGGCGGTGGTCGCAGCTCATCTGCGCAGATCAGGGGTTTCAGTCTTCCCCTATCTCGACGACTGGTTGTTGAAGGCGGGCTCGCCCCAGGCAGTCGTTTCCCACCTCCAGACTACGGCCGACCTCCTGCACTTGCTGGGGTTCTCCATCAACGTGCCGAAGTCGCACCTGATTCCCTCTCAGAAGCTCCTCTTTATCGGAGTGGTTCTGGACACGGTGCAGTTTCGGGTCTATCCTCCCGAACAGCGAGTCCGGGATATTCGGGCTCTGATTCCCATCTTTCAACCCTTGTCTGGGTTTCGGTCAGAGTGACTCTGAGGCTGCTGGACCGCATGGCCTCCTGCATCCTGCTGATCGATCATGCCAGATGGCATATGCGGGCTCTGCAGTGGGACCTGAAGTTCCAGTGGGCGCAGCATCAGGGAAACCTGTCCGATCACGTCCAGATCTCGGAGGGCACTGCAGGACAGTTGCAGTGGTGGCTCACGAACCGGCATTGGGTCGACGGCAGATCCCTCTCCCTTCCCCAACCGGAGTTTACAGTGGTGACGGATGCGTCCCTCCTGGGATGGGGCGGCCACATGGGAGAGGCGGAGATCAGAGGCCTCTGGTCTCCGGCGGAGTCCAAGCTCCATATCAACCTTCTGGAGCTTCGGGCGATACGGCTTGCACTGAAGGCATTCCTTCCCTCTGTCAAGGGGAGAGTAGTGCAGGTGTTCACAGACAACACCACCGCCATGTGGTACTGCAACAAGCAAGGTGGGGTGGGGTCGTGGACCCTCTATCAGGAGGCTCTGCGTCTCTGGACATGGCTGGAACATCAGGGTATGTCCCTGGTGGTTCAACACCTGGCAGGTTCTCTGAACACCAGGGCGGACGAACTCAGCCGCAGGTGCATGCTCGATCACGAATGGCGCCTTCACTCGGAGATGGTGCAAGGTCTCTTTCAGCAGTGGGGAGAGCCTTGGTTAGATCTATTCGCCACCGAAGAGAACGCACAATGTCATCAGTTCTGCGCGTTGGAATTTCCAAGGCGGCACTCGCTCGGCGACGCTTTTCATCGCGAGTGGAGTTGCGGTCTGTTGTACGCCTTTCCGCCTATACCGCTTCTGCCCAGAGTGCTGAAGAAGATCACGCGCGACCGGGCACAAGTCATCCTTGTGGCCCCGGACTGGGCTCGAAGAGTATGGTATCCCGAGCTACTCAGTATGAGCATCGATCCTCCAATCAGACTGCCTCTTCGGGAGGATCTTCTGTCGCAGCAGCAGGGGACGGTCCTCCACCCGAACCTGTCCAGCCTCCACCTCTTTGCGTGGAGATTGAGCGGCGGCAGTTGATTCCTTTCGACTTGCCTCCTGAAGTTTGTGATGTCATTCTGGCAGCCAGGCGTCCCTCTACTAAAGTGGTATACGCCTGCAGGTGGAACAAGTTTGTGGGATGGTGCACAGCAAAGGCTGTGGATCCCCTTTCTTCCCCTCTTTCTGAAGTACTACTGTTCCTTCTTTCTTTGGCCCTGCAGGGCTCTGCTCTGGGCACTATCAAGGGCTACCTTCCTGCTATTTCGGCCTTTCTCAGGCTCCCTGATCAGCCCTCTCTTTTCAAGTCCCCTGTTGTAAATAGATTTCTCAAAGGCATTACACACCTTTTTCCTCCTATTCCTTTCGTGATGCCTCAGTGGGACTTGAATTTGGTTCTTACATACTTAATGTGTGCTCCCTTTGAGCCCCTTCACAACTGTCCTCTTCGTCTCTTGACCTTGAAGACTGCCTTCCTGGTGGCCATCACCTCCGCTAGGCGAGTGAGTGACCTCCAGGCTCTTTCTTGTAAGCCTCCTTTCCTATCAGTCCATCCGGACAAGGTTGTGCTCAGGCCCCGTCCTTCCTTTTTGCCAAAAGTGATTACGGCCTTTCACATTGGGCAGACTATTACCTTGCCCACCTTCTTTCCGCCTCCGCATCCTTCCAGAGAGGAAGAGAGGCTGCACCGTCTGGACCCAAAACGGGCGCTCTCATTTTATCTCAACCGCACACAGCAGTTCCGGGTGGATGACCAGCTCTTTGTTGGCTATGTTGGCACCAAGAAAGGTCGGGCGGTACACAAGAGAACTATCTTCCGCTGGGTTGTCTTGTGTATCAAAGCCTGTTACTCTTTGGCTAAAAAAGAACCTCCGGTGGGGCTGCGTGCTCATTCCACCAGAGCTACTGCGGCCACTACTGCATTGGGACGTGGTGTCCCCCTGCAAGACATCTGTCAGGCAGCCACGTGGGCCTCGCTGCACACGTTTACTAACCATTATTGCCTGGACAGCCAAGTCCGGAGAGACTGCTTCTTTGGCCGTTCTGTTCTCCGCGACTTTCTGGTGTGATCTTGGTTCGCAGACCCACCACCGGGGTTGGTATTGCTGGGGTATCTATTCTAAGGTAAGGAATCTATCACTATGTGTTTCTTTCAGATGAACTCGTTACTTACCTTTGGTAACGATATATCTGTAAGAAACATTAGTAGTGATAGATTCCTTACCGCCCCACCCATCCTCCCCGTTCTGCGAACTGATTTCTAGGGTTAAGGTCATCCCTTTCAGGGCCCTAGTTTCAATGCACCAGTGGTCAGTATCTTGCATGGCTCTACGTTCCTGGCGCGGAAAGTCGTGTACAGAACTGACGTCAGCGCGCGTGGGCGGCATCTAAGTAGCGCCCGCGATGTCATCTCGGCGACCACGACGCCAACGACGGATGCGGAGCCGCACGACGCCACCTAACGACGCGCAGGGGTACTGCTGACGAAAACTTTCCGGATCCAGTCTGACGCCTGGGGATATTCTAAGGTAAGGAATCTATCACTACTAATGTTTCTTACAGATATATCGTTACCGAAGGTAAGTAACTTGTTCATTCAGTAAGACACGTTTAATCACTCACTTATACAGTCAGTCACGCACCTACTAAATCATCCATTCAGACACTCATACACCCACTCATTCTTCAATACACCGTGGCATTTATATATATAAAACATATTTAAACTTTACAGAAACACACAGTCACTGAGAGATGTCATCAGTGATGTCATCAGTGATGTCACTGACCATGTCATGAATGATGTAATATGTGACGTCATCAGCAGTGAATTGCGATGGCACGAGTTATAGTTAGCTCAACTAACTATAACGGCCGAATTTCTCTGGTTTTGTACTAGTGAAATGTCCAACTAACTATAACGTCCCTGAAACCTGTGGTTTTTTCAGTGAATATATATAAATATATATATACAGAAAAAACCATAGGTTTCAGGCTACGTTATAGTTAGAAATTAGCATTTAAAAAACCTTACAAATTCACTGAAAAAACCATAGGTTTTAGGGACAGTTATAGTTAGTTGGACATTGCACTCGTACAAAACCCGTGAAAATCCCCTGTTATAGTTAGTTCAGCTAACTATAACTCGCGCCCCCGCAATGCACTGCTGATGACGTCACATATTACATCACTCATGACATGGTCAGTGACATCACTGATGACATCACTGATGACATCTCAAATGACATCACTGATGACATCATCCAGTGACTGTATGTTTCTGTAAAGTTTAAATATTTTTAATATATATAGGGAAAGGCGTATTGAAGAATGAGTGGGTGTATGTGTCTGTATGGATGATTTAGTAGGTGCGTGACTAACTCTATAAGTGAGTGATTAAACGTATCTTACTGAATGCATGGGTTAGTGACTAAACTGGGTGAATGTCTGTATCCGTCTGTCTGTAGCTGTGTAAGTGGCTGCATGGGTTTGTGAGTAGCTACATGAGTGTCTATATGAGTTATTGATTGGTTGTCTGAGTATCTGTATGGGTGCCTGAGTGTTTGTGTGGGTGGGGTGTGTGCGACTCTGTGCATAGATGTGTGAGTGGGTGATTCACTGGGTGGATGGTTTCAAGAGTGCATCTGTGATAGACTGTATGGGTGAGTAAGTGTGTGTAAGAGTGTGTAGGTGAGTGAATGTATGTCCCAGTGGTACATGTGTGAGTAACTACATATGTGAAAGGCAGTATATATGTGTGTTGGAGTATATAAATAGCTATAAGCGAGAGTGTGTGATTGTGAGAGTGACTGTATGGATGAGTGTGTGCTTGTATCAGTGATTGTATAAGAGCGTAAGAATGTGCTAGTATTTGCATGAGTAAGTGAGCTGGTGTGTATATAACTGTATAGGTGAGTAAATGGCAGTGTGTTTAATTATTTGCATGACTGACTAGGTGTGTGAGTACCTCTATGGATGAGTGGCGGTGTTTGAGTGTCTATATAGGAGTATGAGTGCATATGATAGTCCTGTACTGAGTGACCGTAAGTATGAGTGACTGTACGGGTGAGTGAGTGGAGGTGTGTGTAGACCTAAGAATCAGTGAGTGGGTATGTAGTTATTGGTGTTGGAATGTCTATGGTTTTGCAAAAGGCAGTCTGTAATTTAGAGTGGGTGTATCAAAGGTTATATTAGGGTGTGAGGAGGTGCATCAGATTATCACGTGGATGATGTCATCAGTGATGTCATTTGAGATGTCATCAGTGATGTCATCAGTGATGTCACTGACCATGTCATGAGTGATGTAATATGTGACGTAATCAGCAGTGCATTGCGGGGGCGCCGAGTTATAGTTAGCTGAACTAACTATAACAGGGGAATTTCACGGGTTTTGTACGAGTGCAATGTCCAACTAACTATAACTGTCCCTAAAACCTATGGTTTTTTCAGTGAATTTGTAAGGTTTTTAAATGCTAATTTCAAACTATAACGTGCCTGAAACCTATGGTTTTTTTCAGTGAATTTCAAAGGTTTTGTAAATGACAATTTTTAAATGTATTAATTGTTATATTTATTGTTTTGATACTGATTTACTACATTTTTTAAACTATTTATTTTTAGATATTTTATTTTTTAAATTACATTGTAATTACATTATACATTACATTACAAAATATACTTTCTCAGAATGAATTACTTTAGTTTAAATACTTTGCAAATAGGCAATAGACTTTTAAGTACAGTAGTTACAGTTGTTGCAATGGGCAACACAATTTCAAACACAATGCAACATTGAGCTCAATGTGAATTTCTAGTTAAATGCAATTAGTTACTTTATGGATTACTTTTCTAACCACAGGACTGGATCCTAGATTCAGTCCTGGGACATCTCCTGTAAACAGTTGAGTAAAAGCGTTTTGGTTACAGTAGTGATTTTTAAGGAAATTATTGTATTTTAAAAGTTGACACTTAGAAACTTTTTCACATAGAATCACCAATGTTATCCTATGGGAGGAAATTCACTTAGCAGGTAAGTAGTGTTATCGTTACTTTTTCTTACTCAGTGGTGGATCCTGGATCCAGCACTGGTGCACCTCCTGTAAACAGTTGAAAGAATGCGTTTAAGTCATACAGGCGATTTTTAAGGAATATTTGTAGTTTGTGAAAATCGACACTTTGAAACTTTTCTGCTGAAAACCAGACAATGGATTCCTATGGAAGGAAATACAAGTTACTGGTAAGTACGGTTAAAATTACTTTTCAGGATCAGTACTGGGCTCAAAGATGCAGCACTGAGGTCTCTCCTGATAACAGGTGATTAAATTGGAATTCGTAGTTCGGCTGATTTTAGAGGAATATTATAAAGTTCCAAAACTCCACACTTAGAAGAATTTCCAAGTGAAACCAGTCAATGTTAGCCTATGGAAGGAAATTCAAGTTACTGGTAAGTACGGTTAGAATACTTTTCAGGATCTGTACTGGGCTCAAAGATGCAGCACTGAGGTATCTCCTGATATCAGGTGAGTAAATCGAAATTCGTAGTTGTGGTGATTTTAGAGGAATATTTGTATGTTTCAAAAATCGACACTTAGAAACTTTTTCAGCAAAAAGCAGGCAATGATATCCTATGGAAGGAAATTCAAGTTACTGGTAAGTACGGTTAAAATTACTTTTCAGGATCAGTACTGGGCTCAAAGATGCAGCACTGAGGTCTCTCCTGATAACAGGTGAGTAAATCGGAATTCGTAGTTCGGCTGATTTTAGAGGAATATTATAAAGTTCCAAAACTCCACACTTAGAAGAATTTCCAAGTGAAACCAGTCAATGTTAGCCTATGGAAGGAAATTCAAGTTACTGGTAAGTACGGTTAAAATTACTTTTCAGGATCAGTACTGGGCTCAAAGATGCAGCACTGAGGTCTCTCCTGATAACAGGTTAGTAAATCGGAATTCGTAGTTCGGCTGATTTTAGAGGAATATTTGCACAATGGTGAAGGGAGGGGGTGGGGCCTGAGGTGACATGTGTGCAAACATGCCCTGTGGCGTGTTTTAAATTGGGGGATTAAGTCCCCTTGAATCATGAGGGTCCCTGGGGTCCAACTAGCCCACCCTGTACCTCCAGTATGCGCCAGGGAGCTGCGTTGCAGAGAGGTGTTCAGAGGCCACGCCCCTTTTTACACCTCTCTGCAACGCAGCTCTGTGGCGCTTTCTGGACGTACCTGGTGGGCTAGTTGTCCCCCAGGGACCCTCAGGATTGAAGGGGATTTAATTCCCCATCTTAAAACGCGCCCCGGGGCCTGTTTGCACACATCTCACCTGAAGCCCCGCCCCCTCCCTTCACCACTGTGCAAACGCCCCCATGGCGCGTTTTAAGTTTGGGGATTAAGTCCCCTTGAATCCTGAGGGTCCCTGGAGTCCAACTAGCCCACCATGTACCTCCAAAAAGCGCCACAGAGCTGCGTTGCAGAGAGGTGTAAAAAGGGGCGTGGCCTCTGTACACCTCTCAGCAATGCAGCTCCCTGGCGCATACTGGAGGTTCCTGGTGGGCTAGTTGGCCCCCAGGGACCCCCAGTATTCAAGGGGAATTACTTCCCCTTCTTACAACGCGCCAGGGGGCGCGTTTGCACGCTGCTGCAGCGAGGGGGCGGGGCCTCCGGCGCGATGCCGGTCTTTTTTTTCTTTTTTTTTTTTGTATGGGAGGGGGGCTGCGTGGCCCCCCTTCCCTCAGCCACTTTTGGCCCCGGGGCCTGAGGATTTTTTTTTTTTTAAAACGGGAAGGGGGCCGCGTGGCCCCCCCTTCCCTGGGCCTCTAATGGCCCCGGGGACACCACCCCCCGGGGCCGGCCTTTGTCCTTTTTTTTTTCAACTTTTCTTTTTCGGGAGGAGGGCTGCGTGGCCCCCCCCTCCCGGGCCACTAATGGCCCCGGGACCCCATCCCCCGGGGCCTGGCCACTCGTTGGGGACCGTGGGGGGGTCCCCAATCCCCGCACGGTCCCGCCGGCTCCCCGCGTCCTGCGGGAGCCGGCATTGCTTTTCCATAAGGGAGCTGCTGACATGCAGCTCCCTTATGGAAAGCAATTCTGCTTTGCTTCATTGAAGCGAGAGCAGGTTTCCTGCTCTCGCTCCAATGAAGCAAAGCAGTTTGCAATGGCAGGACGGGAGCCGCGAGGCTCCCGTCCTGCCATTGCAAACAGCAGTGTCCCGGGGGTAGGCACCCCGGGATACTGCAGGAGCCGGCCCTGGGGGGTGGCGGTCCCCAGGGCCACCACAGGCTCCAGGAGGGGGAGGTGGCGGAGGGGGAGGTGGCGGAGGGGGAGGTGGCGGTCCCCGGGGCTGCAAGAGGGCGGAGAGCCCTCCCGCACCATTTTTATTTAAAGCCCCGGGGGTGGCGGTCCCCGGGCTTGGGGGCCTTAGAGGCCCCCACATAAAATATAAACCCACCCCCGCATGCCCCCGGGGGCAAATAGCATCGAAGCGCGGAGACCGCGCTTCGATTTTTTTTTTTTTATCGGCGGGATCCGCGGCACCCTAAGCGCATCCCGCCGATTTAAAAAAAAAAAAAAAAATGCTTTTTTCTGCCCAGGGGGTCTTTGTGGGACCCCGAGCAGACCTAGGGGTCAGGGTATTTCTACCCTGCCCCCTTTTTGCGCTTTGCGCACTTGTTTCTGTCCCTCGGTTCTACTGAGGGACAAAATGGCTGCCAACACTTCCTGATTTGGAGTGTTGACAGCCACTTGACAGCCAATTAGCATGCAGCTCGTGATCGGGAGGGTACGCGGACCCTACTCGGCCATAGATATATATGTGACTTTACTTTTGATTTTCTCAGGAACTACTGAACGGATTTACACCATTTAAGCAAATGGCACGACACTGAACCAAGGGCTACCTCTTTGCCAAATTTGGTGTAATTCCGTTCAGCAGTTCGGGCTGTAGCCGCGATGAACGGTTCCTATGGAAAAATGAATGGGGAAAACACGTTTTGGGACCCCCCTTTTTTCTCGGCCCCCGCTTGACGAATCACCCCGAGACTTTCAGGATAGGAGCGGACCGGAGCGCCCCAACAAGTTGGAAAATTTCGCGAAGATTCGTCAACCGGCGCCAACGTTATTTCAAATAGAATGTTGCAGATTTCCTATGGAAAATAGGTCCTAACTATAACTATCTACTGGCGACCGCCAGTAGATAATATATATATATATATAAAGGGATTTGCTGTGTTTATTCTTCAGTCCATACCATCAAACAGTCCCAGAAGATCACAGACAAGGCAGCACTTTTCCTCAGCAAAGAGTTTCAGGCAAGTTTAAGTCGCTTTGGCATTTATCATTTTTATTTTTTCAGGTATTTTGTCTTCATTCGGTTTCAAAAGTGCAAAGTGCAAGATATCAGGTGCATCAGGAAACAAACAGAACGACCTACGCGTTTCGGCCAAAGGCCTTCGTCTGGGTCATGTGATCAAAGGTGCAAGGTGTTTAAAAAGAGGTTGGTTGACCCGCCCTCCCTTAAAAAAAAAACGTCCCAACTTACGTTCAGTTTTTAAAGGGAACCGTAATTTAAGGCATATGACAGCTTGCATATAGTTAACAAAAATATTAATATAAATATATTTTGCTGAGCTCAACAGTTCATGAGATAATATATGGTCAATGCTCTAATATCATGTAGTTAGCGGATGTAGTCAAATGCTGGTGAAGTACCCGCACAATGATGTGATTCACTAAACAAAGTTGTCTGATCACTGGCTTTACGATAAAATATCAAAAGAAGTTAAAATCAAACAAACAGTGCTATAATGAGTAATCACATTATTACATCCCACCAGCTAATTCATATCCCACCATGCGTCATTATTGAGATACCACAACTCCAGACAGTGTTTAAGTTATAAAAAATATATATAAATATATATGAAAAAATATATAATATAATAGTTATCTGCTCATAATCATGGTGAAGTACCTGATTTGATACGAATATTTTCCATATTACATAACTTGCCAAGTTGAGGTTCTAATTAGAATTTCATTTTGAGCTCATAGTTCAAATCAAATATTTTCATTAAATGCAATCACTGATTTTAAACGATATAACAAGTACAGAGATGATCAAAGAAATATATGTGATGAATAGGACTTGTTCTTAAGAGTCACTATTAATTCTAAAAGACAAGAGGTCAAGATATTGGAGATTAATTGTTGTATAACGGCCGAATTTCTCTGGTTTTGTACTAGTGAAATGTCCAACTAACTATAACGTCCCTGAAACCTGTGGTTTTTTCAGTGAATATATATATATATATATATATATATACATACATACACACAAAGAGTTGAAAATAAGTTTATAAATGTTTTCCTGGTGAAACTCAAATCTGCCCCCTCTGCTATGGTTATGCGTAGTATGATTGAAGTCCTTGACCTCCAACTCCTCACCATGGAAGTAGAACTCAATGTGCTGACTGAAGCCCTACAACCGGTTCATACTGCTTCTGAGCCAGTCCTCCCTGACAGATACCCTACTAGGGGCTTGAGCCAAGCACTGCCCCCTAGTTAACAGACAAATCACCAGTCGCCATTGCCCTGCTCCAGACGACCAGTCTTTTTGTCGCAGCACCCTACCCCCGAGAGCCTTGTTTCGCATACCTCCACAAGTCGGACCATCTCCAACAATTTTCCTACCATTCCCCTTGACGGAATCAAAATGAGTAGACACATATGGGAAGCACCACTTCTCATCAGCCATTTTGGCCCTGAGATCGATCAACACCTCCTGTTTGTTGGGCCATTACAGTCATGTCCTTTGGGACTCAGTGGCACAAGCCTTCCCTGGTGTGCCCAAAACCTTCGCCCAGTCCTTTCACAGGCGATTCAAGATGGTTGTGATGTGGCTAAGTTCACAATTCAATGTGGCTTGTACACCACCGACTCCATTGGACGAGCTATAGGCACCAGCGTTGCCATTCATCACCATGTGTGGCTAAGATCGACTGGGTCCTTAGGTGAAGTCCAGTCCTCATTGTTGGACATGCCGTTCAGTGGGACTCGCCTGTTTTTTTTTTTTATTCTTTTTATTGATTACAGGTTAAACTTGCAATATTACGGTTACAAAATAAAGTCTTGTTATTGGAATCACACTTCACCTTGCATTGAATCCTCCGGTAAAACTATACAGTTACTACATTGACATACAAGTAGATTATGCAACCCGGTTTCAAACCCATTTGAGTCAACTAGAGTCTATTGCTGGTTCACTCTGCGGTGGAGTGCAGATATTCCCTCTGTAGGTGTTCCACCTTCCCCATACCTGTTCCCACTTTTTGGGGCACCCTCGATGTACATATGCCGCCCTCTCTGCCACCATTGCTCCATCCATATCCCCACACCACTCTCGGTACGTCGGCGAGGCTTGTGCCCCCCAGTGTTTGGCTATGTTGCGTTTAGCGAACATCATACCTAGTGTTGCCCAATCCTGGGCCGCGTGATTAAGGTCTGTTGGCTCCCATACATTTAAGAGACATCTCTTGGGCTCCGGCGTGACGGTTACTCCACTGACTTGTGTAATGGTGTGCATAATTGATTCCCAGTAGGTCGCTATCACAGGGCACTCCCACAGTATATGGTAAAGGTACCGACTGCTCCGCATCGTCTCAAGCAGAGCATGTTATCGGTCTTCCCTATCTTATGTAGTAGATACGATGCAGGATCTTCAATTGTACTAATTTTAATTTTGAGGAGATCGCCACTTCTCGCAGGGATGTGAATGCCTCTTGCCAATCTGTCTCATCTAAGTCCCCCACCTCAACCTGCCATTTTTCATGGAGAGATTTTGTAGGATCCGGTTGATTGTTGATGATTTTGCAATAAGTTTGGGAAATGGCCTTCTTATCCATATATTCTGTTAGAAGCCTATCCTCTAATGGGGAGGTCTCCGGGAGTGTCGTGCCTGCTGGGATGGCCTTCATGAGTGCATGCCTAATCTGAGTGTATCTAAAGATTTCTGCGGGCGCCATCTCATACTGATCTTGGAGATGAGCAAAGGTGACCACCTCTCCCATTCTCCATAGATCTCCTACCGTTGAAATTCCGATTGAGTCCCATCGTTTGAAGCCTTTACTAGTACTGAGTCTGCCTAGCCTTTGAGTTTCCCAAAGCGGTGTCAGTTGTGTTATGACGCCGTCCCATCCTAGTTTTTTGCTTGCCAGGTGCCAAATTTGAACTGTGTGTGCTGTCGGACCCATTAGTGGTGGTTTGCAAGTTTTATTGTAGAGTGCTCTCATTACTCCTCCCTCTCCAAGCTATATCTATCTGCGCGGAACTCCGGTTCTGTTTGTGGGGCATGAAGCCACTGGTTGAGTACGATCAGCTGGGAGGCCCAGTAGTATGTTTGTATATTCGGGAGGGCAATTCCGCCATTGTACCATCCCTTTACCAATTTATTCATAGCTATGCTGGCCGGTTTTCCATCCCAAAGCAGGTTACTTACTTCTGCCTCGATTGCCTTGAAGTAGGTTAGGGGAACTAAAAACGGGGTGTTTTGTAGGGCATAGAGAAACCTGGGAAGCGCCATCATCTTGAAAAGTGCGGCTCTTCCGAGCAATGTCAATGGCAGGGATTGCCCATGCTTTGTGTCTTGGCGGAGTCTTTTCAGAGGTGCTAGAAGGTTTTTGTCCATAAATTCCCCAGGTAGTGGTGTGATGTAAATTCCCAAATACTTAAAGCACCCCTCTGCGATTTGCAGACTGCATCCCTTCGGGAGTTGTGGTGGGGGGCCATCTAGGACATCCAGGATCGATTTAGTCCAGTTGATAGTGTATCCGGAGAACCTGCCATACACTTCACAAATGCCCAGGAGCCTGTTGATGGAGCGTTTGGGGGACGCCATGTATAACAGTACATCGTCCGCATATAGGGATATGCGGTCTTCCCATCACTCCGCCCATTGGAGTCCACAAATGATCTGGTCTCTCCTTATCCAGGCCGCCAGTGGCTCCAATGCGAGGGCGAATAAGAGCGGTGATAGGGGGCATCCTTGTCGCGTTCCGCGCTCAAGGGGAAGGTTGGCAGAGATTCGACCATTTACCACTACATGAGCTAGGGGTTTTGTATATAGCAGCTGAATCCAGGCGCAGAATTTAGGGCCAAAGCCCATATGTTTAAGGACAGCAAATAGGAAGGGCCACTCTACCATATCAAAGGCCATACGAGCGTCTAACGATAGGATAACAGCTGTGTCAGAGCGCGACTCCAGGGCAAGGCACTCTACGCTGAGGAAAGAGGACCAGTAGGCAATGATAGTCTTCAGTGAGGGTAATTTATTTCTAGGATATACGTCTTTGGAAAGAGTCAAAATACTCCGGTTGCACAGCCCGCTTCTGTTAGCCGCAGTGGAGGATCCGACCTGGATACTCAGCGTTGTCCACGTAGAACATGGGGGGGTATAAGAAAAGAAAACAACAAAAAAATGCCACGAATCAGTGGTTTGGCCGGTTTTTCAGACGTTTGACTTAGGAGGGGGTCAGTGAGGGATCACCACATACCGCCACCTGGTGCAGCCCCGTTGTAGCGGTGTCCTCCCTCTAAGTGCCTCCCTTTCCCACCCAGTGCCCCGAGAACCCCTGTATACTGCACCGTACCTTTTCCAGCCACACTCCTCCAGGAGAGTGGCGGGACGGCGTGTGGTCTTGTTGGCCTCCTGGCTTCTCCTTCCCTTCCTGGATGTCAGCTTCGGACAGCTTCTCAGGAAACACCCGACGATTCTCGCAGACCGCTGCTTCCTCCTTCGGCTCTCTGGTCACTCCCGTTCCCTCGCTCGCGGGCTTCCTCGGTAGGAAATCCTCTTCCTCTTTCTTTGTCTTAGCCTCCTCGGATAGGATGGCTGACGATGACGTCAATAGACGGAACTCCTCCTCCCAGACAGCATATGGAGACTTAAAGGGATATTCCTCAGCCTGCATGTGAAGCATCAGAACCTCGGGTTCAAAATGCAGCGGGGCACACGTCACCAGTTCCCCCAGTTCGTTCTCGGGCTCCTGACACACCCCTCCCCTAGGATTGCCCCGATCGGGGGAAAGAGGAAAACGGGACAGGTAGTCTGCGTTGCCCTGTTCACTACCCTTACGGTGTCGGACCTCAAACTGGAAGGACTGGAGAGCCAGGAACCATCTAAGGACCCGTTCGTTGCAACCCTTGTTTCTCTGGAGCCAGGTAAGAGGGGTATGGTCCGTATATAACACAAAAGGTCTCCCCTCCAGATAATACTTGAGCTTTTCAATACCCCATTTCATCGCCAAGCACTCTTTCTCGATGGTGGGGAACACTCTTTCTCGAGGGAACAGCTTCCTACTGATATAGAGGACCGGTTTCTCATATCCATCTGAATCTAACTGGGAGAGCACAGCACCTATGCCCACCCCTGAAGCATCTGTCTGGAGGATAAACGGTTCCCTGAAATTAGGAGTGAGTAAGACGGGGGAAGTGGTCAGGGTGTTCTTCAGTGTCTGGAAGGCTAAGGACTCAGGTTCGGAGGGGGTATGAAGACGTGAAGGGGAGGCAGACTTCCGCAAGAGGTCGGTGAGAGGGGCAGCTATGGCAGAGAATCGGGGAATAAAACGCCTATAATATCCCACAAGTCCTAAGAAAGCCCTCAACTCTCTTTTGGTTTGGGGATAAGGGGTGTCCTGTATAGCTCTTACTTTCTCTGTCTGGGGTTCTATCATGCCTTTGCCTGGCAGATATCCAAGGTACTTCACCTTGTGAAAGGCAAATTTAGATTTTTTTGCATTAATGTGTAGATGGGCAGTTCTTAACTCGGCCAAAATGGCTTCTAGATGAGTGAGATGTTCCTTCCAGGAACTGCTGAACACAACGATATCATCCAGATAGGCCGAGGAATATCTCTTGTGTTGTGTTAGCAGGGTGTCCATTACCCTTTGAAAGCTGGCGGGTGCGCCATGAAGCCCGAAGGGTAGGATGGTAAAATGATACAGGCCATCCGGTGTAGAAAAGGCCGTCTTTTCCTGGTCGTCGGGGTATCGGGGGATTTGCCAATAGCCTTGGGTGAGGTCTGTCGTAGAGATATAACGGGCCTCACCCAACCGTTCGATTAGTTCGTCCACCCTGGGAAGGGGATAGCCGTCTTGTTTGGATATCCGGTTTACTGCTCGAAAGTCGATGCAGAACCAGATGCTGCCATCCGGCCTGGGCACGAGCACGATGGGTGAGCACCAGTTACTCCATGACGGCACTATGACACCCGACTTCAGCATCTGACTAACCTCTCGCTGTAAGGCGTGCCTACGGGCCTCAGGAACCCTGTAGGGCTTTTGTCTGATAACGACACCTTCTTGGGCGGGTATAGAATGAACAGCCAGGTGTGTTCTCCCGGGCTGATCTGAAAACACATCCTTAAAAGTGTGGAGAAGGTCATGGATATCACGGTTTTCTTCTACCGTCAGTTTATAACGGTGGCGTCCACCGTATCCACGGTAGAGATGGTATGGACTTGTTTTGGAGGGAGACCTAACCATTTTTTAAAAAGATTAATGTGGTACATCTGGGTTTTATTTTTAGAGAGCTGCAACAGGTAGGTGGTCTTTCCTATTTTTTTCGTGACCTGGTATGGGCCTTGCCACTCTTTTCTTAGCTTGTGGGTGGAAGAGGGAAGTAGGACCAGAGCCCAATCATCCACCGCCAACTCCCTCCAGCGTTTGCCTTTGTCATACAAGTGTTTTTGGGTAGCCTGGGCCCTTTCCAGGGATTCATGAGCCAGAGCTCTTAGCTTGTGGAGACGGACTTTTACCTGGTTGGCATAGTCCAACAGAGCCTGGGCCTCGTTTGCACCCTCCTTCTCCCAGCTCTCCTTGGTTATCTCTAAAAGAGTACGGGGCTTCCGGCCGAAGAGGAGTTCGATGGGAGAGACGCCCAGGCTACTTTGTACCTGGCTTCTAATGACAAATAGAGCCAACGGGAGGAGTTGATCCCAGTGTTTCCCATCCCCAGTTAGTAGTTTCTTTAGGGTGAGTTTGATGTTTCCGTTGTACCTCGCCACGAGGCCATCTGTTTGTGGGTGGTATACTGAGGTTTTTATATGCTTTATGTTTAGTTGTTTGCATATTTCCTACATTAGTCTGGAAACAAATGGAGTCCCTTGATCCGTGAGGATCTCACGAGGAAACCCCATCTGTGAAAAAACCTCAATCAGCCTTTGGGAAATGGTAGTGGTGGTGGCTGCCCGCAAAGGAAGAGCCTCAGGGTATCTGGTGGCATAGTCAACCAGAACGAGAACATACTGGTACCCCGTAGAGGACTTGGGAAGGGGTCCTGTGAGGTCCATCCCCACCCTATCGAATGGCTTGCCAATAATGGGAAGGGGTCGTAGGGGTGCCCTCGGTGGGATGTACGGGTTTTTCCTTTGGCATACGTCACATTCTTGACAGTATCTCTTGATCTGGGCATACACTCCTGGCCAAAAGAAATTATGAAGAATAGACTGACTGGTCTTCTCTACCCCACAGTGCCCTGCCAGTAAGTGGGAGTGTGCGAAAAACAGGATTTGGTCCCGAAAGCCTACAGGGACCAAGAGCTGGGGTTCCTCTCCTTCCTTAGCAACCCGATACAAAAGCCTGTTCTGCTCGAGGAAACAGGGAAAGGTTTTCTGTGCGTTATTTTGGTTTTCTCTGGCGCTTTGCCAGGCATTGCTAAGGGTGCTGTCATTCAACTGTGCGGTCCTAAAATGGTGGTCCATAGCCAAGGGTTCAGAGGTGAGCAGAGAGTCGTGTGTGTCTTTCTTTTGGGGAGAGGACTTCAGTGTACCCGCTAAGAGATCGGAGAACCAAGGGTTGTCTATACCAACTATTAGTTGTTCCGGTAGGGAGGGAAGTACCCCTACATCGGCTGTGGTGTCTGTACCTGGTTCTATCTGAAGGTTTATCCTGGCGACTGGATATTCCTTGGTGTCACCATGTACACATCGTATACTAACGATCCTCCCTGGGATATACTGTGTCTGGGGAATTAGTTCACTTCTGACCACTGAGTGCCTACACCCTGAGTCCAGGAGGGCTGTTACCACCGTGTTGTTCATTCTTACACTTAATACAGGTCGTGTTTCCTGAGCATATAGGATGGATCATGGAAGATAACTAACGTCCATCGGTTCTTCCTCTAGTTTCTCCTTCTTCTTCCTGCAAAACCTTGCAATATGGCCCCACTCGCCACATTCGAAACATTGAGGCCCTGAGGGGGTAACCAGTTCAGGTCTTCCTGATCGGGTTCTAGAGGTCTCAAAAGGAGGTTTATGAGTCCTCCGCTCCACTCTGTTTGTGGGGGCTTTTTGTATACGCTCTGTCTCTCTGCCCAGGTTCCGACTCTGGGCTCGGGCATATGAGGTGGCCATCTCCACAGCATGCTCCAGGGTCAGACCAGCATGCTGTCGGAGCCACCGCTGTGTTCCATAAGGCAGCGCCTCTAAGTACTGCTCCAGATATATTTTGTCCATGATCTGTTCGCGTGTGGACTCCAGGGGTTTGAGCCAGCGATCGGCTGCATCCTTTAGTTTATAAAACAGGGTTTTCGGTGTGTCCCTCGGGGCACCCCTCTCTTGTTGGAACTTGAGTCTGTGTGACTCATCGTCAACCCCCAACCGATCCATAATAAACTGTTTGACGTGGCCATAGGCAGCCGTTCCATCCCTGTTGGCGATCTGGTAGGCGGCCTGGGCCTCCCCCGTGGGTAAAGGGGCAAGGTAAAAGGGCCAACGGTCAGCGGGCCAGGCGCTGGTCCTGGCGGCCCTCTCAAAGTTAAGGAAAAAGGAAATGGGATCATCCCCCGGGACATACTTCTGTAGGGGTATCATTGTTCCAGGTTGTGCAGGTCCCCTTCCTTGACCAAGCGCTAGCAGCAACTGGGTTTGTCCTTCCGCTAACCTGGTCATGTTTTTGGCCTGTGTCTGTATGGCGGAGGTGAACACAGCGCGGTCCATCTCTGCCTGATTGGCGTTCTTTTCGAGTGCCCATTCCAGTTTTGAGTGTCCCTCCTTTAACTGATATACAATGTTGTCCATCCTGTATCCGATGAAAAATGCCCGAATTCTCCACCTTTGGCTCTCTGGTCTCTCCCGTTCCCTCGCTCGCGGGCTTCCTCGGTAGGAAATCCTCTTCCTCTTTCTTTGTCTTAGCCTCCTCGGATAGGACGGCTGACGATGACGTCAATAGACGGAACTCCTCCTCCCGGACAGGGTATGGAGACTTAAAGGGATATTCCTCAGCCTGCATGTGAAGCATCAGAACCTCAGGTTCAAAATGCAGCGGGGCACACGTCGCCAGTTCCCCCAGTTCGTTCTCGGGCTCCTGACAAGCTGCTTCTTGGATTGTGGGTATACGAGCTATTACTCCATGGAGGCGTCTCAGATTGAGGGCAGTGTTCCTCCCCGGCATAAACCCTGACTGGTCCGGGTGTACTAATTTGGAGAGGTGGGGTGGCAATCTGGCCGCCAATGTTTTAGCCAGTATTTTGGCCTCTGCATTAAGCAGTGATATGGGCCGGTATGAGGTACAGTCCTGGGCAGGCTTACCAGGTTTGTGAATAGCCACTATTGTCGCCATTCGTTGGTCCCTAGGGAGTTCTCCTACTTCCAGGCTGGCTACATACATGTTTAGTAGGTGCGGCGTGATGGCAGTTGCTGTTTTTTTGTAGAGTTCAATGGGTATACCATTGGGCCCTAGGACTTTCCCTGATTGTATGGTTCCTATGGCTAATGCTAGTTTGTCTGCTGTGAGGTCTGTCTCAAGTGCCCGGGTGTCTTCCGGAGTGAGCGTGGGCATACTGATATCTTTGAGGAATGCTTATGCCTCCTCGATCGTTGTTGTGGATGTCGTGGTGTAAATTTTCTCGTAGTGCTTCGCTAGTGTGTTCACTATCTTTTGTGGGTCTGTTATGGTTTTTCCATCCTCTAGTTGTAATTGCGGCACCCATCGGCTAGCTCGCTCTCGCTTATCCAGCCTGGCCAGATTTTCCCCGATTTATCCCCGACCTCATTAATTTTGTGTTGCGTAGCTAAGAGTCTGGCTTTTGCGTCCTCCCACATATAGGGCCATATGTATGAAAGTTTGGTTTTGTGATTCTCAAATAGCGAATTTTAGAGAATCGCTATTTGAGAATCGCAAAACGAGATGTATGTAGGATTTGCAAAACAATTTGCGAATCCTACATATTCCTTAATTGCGAATCGCAAATTGCGAATCGCAATTAAGGAAACCCTCCCCATTCATTCCTATGGGCTTAGAGGCCCATAGGAATGAATGGGAAGACATTCTCAAATTGCGATTAGCAATTAGAGAATCGCAAATTGAGAATGCAATTTCAAGGTTGCAAGGGTGTCAAATGGACACCCTGTTGCACCCTGAAATAAGCATGGGTGCACATGTGGCGCACATACATGCCCTAAGGGCATGTATGTGCGCCACATTACACTGAAAAATGCAAAAAGTGCATTTTTCAAAGAAATCATAAATTACCACCAACTTGAAGTTGGTGGTAATTTGCGATTCCTTAAGGCCAAATTGCACTTTTTTTGTGCTTTTTACATTGCATTTAAGGAATCGCAATTTGCGATTCCTTATTTTGCGAGGCAGTTGTTCATTAATACATACCACTAAGCCGAATTGCGATCGCAAACGCCGAAATTTCGGCGTTTGCGATCGCAATTTGGAATGATACATATGCCCCATAGTCTCTATAACCCTTCTTTTTCAAGTTAAGATCGTGGGCAGTATCTGTAGTAGGGATCTGAAAGAGACACGTTAGTGATAGATTCCTTACCTTAGATATATCCCCAGGCGTCAGACTGGATCCGGAAAGTTTTCATCAGCAGTACCCCTGTGCGTCGGTAGGCGTCGTCGTGCGGCTCCGCGTACGTCGCTGGCGTTGTAGCCGCCGAGATGACGTCATCGGAGCTACTTAGATGCGCCCACGCGCGCTGACGTCAGTTCTTTCTTTTTCCACGCCAGCAAGCGCAGATCCGAGAGAGAGCGGTACTCCTAGTTAATATTTTAACTTGGTTTCTGAGAACTTGTTTCTCTTGTTTTGTCGAGTACTCAACTCCTGGTGCAGTAGGGATGCCCGGGTTTAAGTCCTGTAGGGACTGCCGTTGGAACATGTCGGTGGCGGACCCGCATAACGTGTGTCTCTTCTGCTTGGGGCACGCCCATGACCCCGAGGCGTGCCCTGATTGTCGGGCCATGGCGCCGAAGGCTTTGCGGGAGCGTTCCCGAAAGTTGTTGGAGGCCCAGCAATCGGTTCCGCGCCACTCGAGGTCCCGCTCCCGTGGGAGGTCCAGGGACAGGTCGCAGGGCCGACACCATCGTTCGTCGGAATCGGGGACAGGTACGTCACGGCGCCATAAAAAGTCGAAGAAGCGACTTCGCTCTTCGTCTACCCCACACCGGTCGCGGGACGCGGTGGAGGGGGCGGGTGGTCACTCCCCCGCGGCTCCGATGGAGCCTCCGTTGTTGCCTGCGGCCTACCCGCCTTTCCCGGGTTCGCACGTGACTCCGGAAGAAATACAGGTATTCCTGTCGGCCATGGGCCGTTTATTTGCCCCATCGGGTCCCTCCGGAGCGCCTTCGGGCCCCGTGGACCCATTGGGTGGTTCTGCCCCCGTGCCGCCGCCTTTGGCCCCGGCTACGCCGGCAAGATACCCTGCGGCGCCGTCGGCGCCAGGGCCGACACCGGACATGACGTCGTTGCCTACAAGGCCGGACTACGTCGAGCCTGGATTGGTCTCTTATCCTCCAATTCCAGGTGGGGAGTTTTTTCCGTTTTCCCCGGGCCCCTCGTCCTTACCAGCCTTTTAAACAGCCGGTGGGCGAAGGGGAGTACTGGGAAGGGTCTGAGGACCCTCTCGCAGCTCAATGCGAGGATGAACCGGAGTGGGAGGGTGATGTGGAAGGTCCAGGCGATCTGGATTTCTCTCCACACCCTGGTACACTGTCCCCTGCTTCCGTGGCTACGGAGGAGGTTGGGACTTTTTCTGTGGTGTTGCGTAGGGCGGCTGAGGCTCTTAACCTCGAGCTCCCATCTGTGCCTATCAGGACCAATCTCCTGACTGAGGTGCTGCAGCCAGCGACCTCCTCTGCGGAGCCGCTACTGCCCTTTAACGACGCGCTTACAGACATTCTGTTAAGCACCTGGACCAAGCCTAACACAGGGGTTCCTGTGGATAAGAGTGTGGCACGACGCCATCGCCCGGCCCCGGGCGACCCCAGTTTTCTCACGCAGCACCCAACGCCTGAGAGTCTGGTTGTCCAGGCCTCTGCCTCTCCGAGCGCATTCCCTTTCGCACCTCCGGACAAGGAATCTAAAAAACTGGAGCAGTTTGGGAAAAAGATTTTCACCTCTGCCAGTTCCGGGTTGCGGGCGGTGAATACTGCGTGCCTGTTGGGCCGCTATTCCCATTCTGTGTGGGACACCGTAGCACAGGTGCTGCCTCAGTGTCCAGTGGAAGCTCGAGCGGTACTCTCCCAAGCCATTACCGAGGGGAGAGATGCTGCTAAATTCACTATCCGTTGTGGACTTGACACAGCCGACTCCCTCGGCAGGGCACTTTCCACAACAGTGGCGCTACGCCGTTACGCTTGGCTCAGAACTACTGGCTTCTCCGGGGATGTCCAAAACACTTTGTTGGACATGCCTTTTGATGGCACACGCCTCTTTGGTGACAAGGCGGATAGCACTTTGGAGCGATTTAAAGACTCCCGGGCTACGGCCCAGTCCTTGGGTCTTGCCACCACGCGCACTCCCATAGGGTCCACTTTTCGCTCCTTTCGAGGTCAGGGTCGAGGCGCCCAAACGCGTTCCTTTCAGAGCCGCCGGCCTGCGCAGCCGCAGTCTCAGCGCAGCCGAGGTCGGGGGGCCCGCCGAGGTGGGTCACGGGGCCAGCGGGTGGGTCAGTCCACCACCGCCCCTGCCACCACTGCCTCAAAACCTTCCTAGTCCGGTGTTTCAGGCCCACCAGACGCCAGTGGGCGGCAGGATTCGCCATCACCTCCCCCACTGGCGTACCATCACTTCGGACAGGTGGGTTCTGCAGATAGTCCGACGGGGCTACTCCCTCCCCTTCGAGTCTATCCCTCCAGCCATGCCGCCTCAGTGCCACCGCATGTCGGGGGATCACTTGGCACTTCTCCAGCAGGAAGTTGCGGCCCTCTTGGCCAAGGGGGCCATCAAGCACGTTCCGACGCCAGAAGTAGGTCGTGGCTGTTACTCCCACTACTTCCTGGTTCCAAAGAAGGACAAGGGTCTGCGTCCTATCTTAGACCTCCGGAACGGCAATCGCTTCCTCCGGAAGGAGAAGTTCAAGATGCTCACGCTTGCTCAGGTCTTGTCTGCCCTAGACCAGCAAGACTGGATGGTAGCGTTGGACTTGCAGGATGCTTATTTTCATATCCCCATCCTGCCGGCGTTACCTACGGTTCACGGTAGGCCACGAGCACTTTCAGTTCACCGTGCTCCCTTTCGGCCTTACCAGCGCCCCTCGGGTGTTCACAAAAGTGATGGCGGTGGTCGCAGCTCATCTGCGCAGATCAGGGGTTTTCAGTCTTCCCCTATCTCGACGACTGGCTGTTGAAGGCGGGCTCGCTCCAGGCAGTCGTCTCCCACCTCCAGACTACGGCCGACCTCCTGCATTCGCTGGGGTTTTCCATCAACGTGCCGAAGTCGCATTTGATTCCCTCTCAGAAGCTCCTCTTCATTGGAGCGGTTCTGGACACGGCGCACTTTCGGGTTTATCCTCCCGAACAGCGAGTCCGGGACATTCGGGCTATGATTCCGATCTTTCAGCCCTGGTCCTGGGTTTCGGTCAGAGCTGCTGGGCCTCATGGCCTCCTGCATCCTGCTGGTCAATCATGCCAGATGGCATATGCGGGCTCTGCAGTGGGACCTGAAGTTCCAGTGGACGCAGCATCGGGGAAACCTGTCCGACTACGTCCAGATCTCGGAGGGCACTGCACAGGACTTGCAGTGGTGGCTCACGGACCAGCATTGGGTCAGCGGCAGATCCCTCTCCCTTCCCCAACCGGAGCACACAGTGGTGACGGATGCGTCCCTCCTGGGATGGGGCGGCCACATGGGAGAGGCAGAGATCAGAGGCCTCTGGTCTCCGGCGGAGTCCAAGCTCCATATCAACCTTTTGGAGCTCAGGGCGATCCTACTTGCACTGAAAGCATTCCTTCCCTCTGTCAAGGGGAGAGTAGTGCAGGTGTTCACAGACAACACCACCGCCATGTGGTACTGCAACAAGCAAGGCGGGTGGGGTCGTGGACCCTATGTCAGGAGACTCTGCATCTCTGGACGTGGCTGGAACGTCAAGGCATTTCCTTGGTGGTTCAACACCTGGCAGGTTCCCTGAACGCCAGGGCGGACGAACTCAGCCGCAGGTGCATGTTGGATCACGAATGGCGTCTTTACTCGGAGGTGGCACAAGGTCTCTTTCAACAGTTGGGAGAACCTTGGTTAGATCTATTCGCCACCGAAGAGAACGCGCAATGTCAGCAGTTCTGCGCGTTGGAGTTTCCAAGGCGGCACTCGCTCGGCGACGCTTTTCGTTGCCAGTGGAGTTCCGGTCTGTTGTACGCCTTTCCGCCTATACCACTTCTGCTCAGAGTGCTGAAGAAGATAAGGCGCGCCCGGGCCCAAGTTATTCTTGTGGCACCGGACTGGGCTCGAAGAGTTTGGTATCCCGAGCTACTCAGTATGAGCGTGGATCCCCCGATCCGGCTGCCTCTTCGGTAGGATCTTCTGTCGCAGCAACAGGGGACGGTCCTCCACCCGAACCTGTCCAGCCTCCACTTCCTTGCGTGGAGATTGAGCGGCGACAACTGATTCCATTTGACTTGCCTCCTGAAGTCTGTAATGTGATTCTGGCAGCCAGGCGTCCCTCAACTAAAACTGTATACGCCTGCCGGTGGAACAAATTTGTGGCATGGTGCACAGCGAAAGCTGTAGATCCCCTTTCTGCCCCTCTTTCTGAGGTCCTCTTGTTCCTTCTTTCTTTTGCCCAGCAGGGCTCTGCTCTGGGCACTATCAAGGGCTACCTTTCTGCTCTTTCAGCCTTTCTTAGGCTGCCTGATCAGCCCTCTCTTTTCAAGTCCCCTGTTGTCAATAGATTTCTCAAAGGCATTACTCACCTTTTCCCTCCTATTCCTTTTGTAATGCCTCAGTGGGACTTGAACCTGGTTCTCACATACTTAATGTGCGCTCCCTTTGAGCCTCTTCATAACTGTCCTTTGCGGTTATTGACTTTGAAAACTGTCTTCCTGGTGGCCATCACCTCCGCTAGGCGTGTGAGTGAGCTCCAGGCTCTTTCGTGTAAACCTCCTTTCATGGCGATTCATCCGGACAAGGTTGTGCTTCGGCCATGTCCCTCCTTTCTGCCTAAAGTAGTCTCTGCCTTTCATCTCGGGCAAACTGTCACTCTGCCCACTTTCTTTCCGCCTCCGCATCCTTCCAGGGAGGAAGAGAGGCTACACCGTCTGGACCCAAAACGTGCGCTTTCATTCTATCTCAAACGCACACAACAGTTCCGGGTGGATGACCACCTCTTTGTTGGCTACGTGGGCGCCAAGAAAGGCCGTGCTGTGCACAAGCGGACTATCTCCCGATGGGTTGTCTTGTGTATTAAAGCCTGTTACTCTCTGGCTGCGCGCCCATTCTACCAGGGCGACAGCTGCTACTACAGCATTGGGACGCGGTGTCCCCCTGCAAGATATCTGTCAGGCAGCTACGTGGGCCTCACTGCATACTTTCACTAAGCACTATTGCCTTGACAGTCAAGTCCGGGGAGACGGCTTCTTTGGCCGGTCGGTTCTCCGTGACTTTCTGGTGTGATTTCACTTTGCAGACCCACCACCGGGGATGGTATTGCTTGGGTATGTATTCTAAGGTAAGGAATCTATCACTAACGTGTCTCTTTCAGATGCACAAGTTACTTACTTGTGTAACGATATATCTGTAAGTGACATTAGTTAGTGATAGATTCCTTACCGCCCGTCCATCCTCCCCGTTCTGCGAACTGTTCTCTAGGGTACAGGTCAACCCTTTCAGGGCCCTAGTTCTAATGCACAAGTAGTCGGTCTCTGGCATGGCTCTGCGTTCCTGGCGCGGAAAAGTCGTGTACAGAACTGACGTCAGCGCGCGTGGGCGCATCTAAGTAGCTCCGACGACGTCATCTCGGCGGCTACAACGCCAGCGACGTACGCGGAGCCGCACGACGACGCCTACCGACGCGCAGGGGTACTGCTGACGAAAACTTTCCAGATCCAGTCTGACGCCTGGGGATATATCTAAGGTAAGGAATCTATCACTAACTAATGTCTCTTACAGATATATCGTTACACAAGTAAGTAACTTGTGCTTCAGGGCGTGTGTCATTTCTGCGTGGCTTACTTCCTGTTCTAGGGCTTCTATTTGTTTCTGTTTTTCTTTTTTATGGCCCGTAATTAATGAAATGGCCTGACCTCGAAGCACTGTCTTGTATGCTTCCCAGAGGGTTGCCGGGGAGGCGACCGAGTGTTCGTTTTCTTTGAAATATTGTTGTGTTGTGTTGTTTATGCCTCTCCAGATCTTAGGGTTTTTAAAAAAAACGGGATAGATTGGGAAGGTCGCCACTGGGCTGCCGCGTGATGTATGTATTTGACCAAAACAGGGGAGTGATCAGAGATGCCTCTAGGTAGGTGGGTTGCTCCCTCCAGGTTCCCTAGACTATCAGCCAGTGTAAGTATGTAGTCTATTCTGGAGAGGCTATTATGTGCGCCGGAGTGGAAGGTGTACTGTTGTTTTAAGGGATAACGGAAACGCCAAACATCCATGAGGCCTAGCGCCTGAAGAAACTCAGCAAATCGAGAGTTTGTGCTGCGGCGGTCTCTAGGGGGCTTGCGTTCGATCGTATCATCTACGGTGGTGTTGAAATCTCCACCTATTAGGAGTACCCCTTCTGGGAGTTGGAGCAGGAGCGCACTAAGAGCTGGGAGTGCCACTGAATGCAGTGCCGGGGGGATGTACACCGACACTATATTATATGCTCTTCCTTCCCATTGGCATGAAATGGCTGCAAACCGCCCCTGGTCATCTGTCCATGTTTGTTTAACCATGAGTGGCAACTGTTTCCAAACCAGAATTGCCACCCCTTGTGAACCAGAAGTAAATTCGGCGTGCACCACCATGCGGAAACCCCATCTGTCTAGGGCCTTACATGCTGATCCCATTAAATGTGTTTCCTGAATCAGGGCTACTGCAGGTGCTTGACGTTTAAGGTATTGCAGGACTGATCCTCTCTTTATTTTGTCGCACAAGCCATTCACATTCCATGAGAGAAGCGATAAGGGGGAGTCGGCCATGAGGGGAGTCGGTGGCGTGGTGGTCGCCCTGTCGATCAGTGCCGTTGTCTGTGTCATGTCTTGTAATTATAAGGTAGGAGTCCGAAGGATAGTGTACTAGAAGCGTGACGTATATGCGTTGAGCCTGAACCGTGAACTGTTTCAAACATAATAAACAAAGTAAATAAGAAACAAGTAACCTTCCCTCCTTACCCACCCTCCTCCCTGCCTCCCTGCATGACGGACTTAAAACTATTCGCCTCCCCCAACTGCGCAGAGTGCTTAGATCCCATCCCTGGTACCTTGATGGGGGGGGGAGAGTCTTCTGTTAACCCCTCCAACCTCCCCCTTATCCGCGGTGTACCTTGTTGGCATATTCATGTTTTCTGATTCATTACTCTTAAGATGCAGAATGAGCAAAGTGAAACTGACTTAACGTCGTCTAGTATCAAATAAGTGTCTTGTCTTCTCACAGGTCATCTTGAGAGAGGCGTCTGCCTTAGTGTCCCCCAAACTGTGATATGATGCATGGTTCCATCATAGCAGAACTGTATGCTTTTTATCCGTTCCATTGCGTGGTTTTTCACTAAACATTACTACCGGCATCAAAATCCATTGTCAGTGCAGGAGTTCTCACTCTCCTCCGCTCACTTGCGATGATCTTCCCAGTGCGCCTGTCTCTTCCGACCCCTCCGGTGTTTCGTCCTGCGAGCGTTGCCCAAGTTTTCTACCAGTTCGTCCGGAGCTCGAGGTCCGGCGCCATCCCTCCAGCCATTCTCGAGCCTCCTCAGGAGTCATAAAAAACCATACTTTACCTTCGGCCTCTACTCTCAATTTTGCCGGGAACAACATTGAATATTTAAGTTCATGGTTCCGGAGCTCCTTTTTTACCTCAAGAAATCCGCGGCGCTGCTTTGTCACTGCCGCCGTATAGTCCGGGAAAATTGTTATAGTACTGTGTTCAAGACGAAGCGGAGGGGTGACACGTGCTGCCTGTAGAATCACGTCACGATCACGAAAATTGAAAATGCGAGCAAGAATGGGTCTTGGAGGTGCTCCCGGTCTGGGTTTCCCTCCTGGGACACGGTGCGCTCTTTCCACTGAAAAATAGTTGGAGAGACCTCGCGGCTGCAGTTGATTCTTGATGAGGTCTTCGACAAATAGGTCGAGTGCTGGCCCCCCTGTTTGTTCTGGTACGCCAATGATTCTAATGTTATTACGTCTCGAGCGGCCTTCTTGATCGTCGAGTTTGGCGGCCATCATCTTGTTGTCTGCCTCGAGTTGGCGTACTTGTTTCTTGAGAGCGGCCGTGTCGCTCGTGAGGGTTGTCGTAATGGTCTCCACCTCCGCCATTCTGGTTGACATTTTATGAAAGTCCGCGCGCATCAGTGAGAGTTCCATTGAAATTGACCCGATACGTGAGTCTAAGGAGGTATGTACGTTATTTAAGGTAGTCATAATGTCCTGCAACGTGACTTCTGGCCTCTCTGCTGTTGTAGGGCTCGTCGCTCGGGTGGTGTCGTGATCTGTGAGTTCTGGCTGTGTCTTGGTACAGGCGTATTTGTCGAGTTTTGTCTGATGCGTGCTCCGCTGGCCTCTGCCTCCCATCACAGCAAGTCGTAGTCAGGTTCACTCAAAGCAGAATGGGGCTGGGGTGGTACTCACCGCTGCCTGCCAGTGCGCTGTATAGGCACACGCGGCCTTTTGGGTTTTCCACCCCAGACCTGTCATGGTACGTGTTTGCCATCAGTGGGCCGAGCAACCAGGCGGGTTCTGTGCCCTATCACTTTCTGTAGTTGCCCTGTAGCGCTGTGAGTCCTGTGGCGGGCACAATGCGTGCGTGCGCTGTTGGGCTTTACAGTTTCTGGATCTTGTTCCGCTTTTCATTTTAGGCTCTCTGATGTTACTGTCTACTAGTTGCAGCTGTGTACGCACCTTCCCTCGTAGTTCGTCCGTGGGCACTTTACGAGCAGGCTACCTTGTCACCTCGTGTGCCTCGGTGCACCCAGATTTAGTGTCTATGATAACTTCCCCCGAGGGGGGATGTGAGAAGTTGGCCTGGCATATGCTGTCCACTAGTTATAGTGGGCACCTTGCACCAGTCCAAACGACCCTTATTGATGTTAGGTTTAAAGACAACCTTTATTGAAAGCTATCCTAGTGGTAGCTATGGAGAGCAGCCTTCAGGCTAAGTGTTAAAGGAGTGTAAAGCAGCTTGGTTTACCAGATTATAACCTCTTGAATGACCAAATGAAAGGAGAACCACACCAGGTATATATAAAATATATGTATTTATTTCTAAACACTCACTACTAATCTCTTTATGAGATTAGAGTCCAAGATACACAATATCACAGTATAAAAACGACAGTAAATAGCACAATATACAATGGGCCCCAGAGGGGACCAAACCATATATTAAGAAAGTGGTATAAGAACCACGACTTGACTAGACACAGTGCCTAGAGCACGTAGAATCGCTGGGACCCCAAGGAACCACCCAAGGTAGTGACACAGGAGACCCACGGGGGACGTGTGCAGTGTGAGAACACAGCCGCGAGCGCCATAGGATTCTATGAGGAAAGTCGCGGTTGGAATTTTAAAGATAAAGGACACTTAGGAGAGGACTTTGAGCAAACCCCTTTAGACTTAAGGGGTTCTAGGGCCAACACCCACGGGAGCACCGTAGTACTCGAGTTACCTCACCCAGGGAAGCCGGGTGCATAGCTGGCAAATGGTGTTGGGAATCGTTGTTGATTTCAATGGCGATCTGCTACAAAGTGCTGCTGCCGTGAAGAAGAAAAGTGTCCGGGGTGATGCAAGCCTGGATCGAAGATGTGAAGAACCTGAAAGCAGAGGGGACAGAGTCTGGGTCACTAGCCAGTGACCAGGAGCGGAGCAATCAAATGCCCACCGATGTCGGGTGCTTCAGGTGCGAAGAGGTGAAGCTTGACTCTGCAGCCACGGGGTCCAGGAGACGTCGAGGACGACCAGGAGCCGGATTCGAGCTGTCCCACGAAGGATGTCGAGTGCTGGGGTGTCGGTGCTCGGATTGAACACAACAAGCCTTGGCAACAGCAACCCACGCAGGAAGAGTAAAGATGCTTTGGTGCGGACCAGCAAGGTCCGGGGGACTCCCCAAGCGATGGAGAGTCGGGGCACGTCTGGAGCAACCAGGGTAGCCCAATTAATCTTAGTGTCGCCTTCACAGGGACCCACCAGTCGACGGACCAGGGATCGCGAAGGGACCTCGAGAGAAAACACAAAGGGCCAGCTCACGGAACCCTCGTGGAGTGTAGGCTGGTAATCTTCGGTGGAATTGCTGCTCGGGGTCAGGGCTACAAGTAACCCAAAGCTCAGCCTCAGAGGTCGCCTCAAAGCTGATGCTTCTGCAAATGGTTGCGGTGTCCAGGGGTTCGGGTTGCACGGTCTCAACGAGGGATATGGGCCTCAGACTTGCTGTGGGCACAGATCGACCTCAGAGACCTCGGGAACCCACCTCCTGTGTGGCAATATTCTTCGGAGTCCGCAGGAGCTTCGGAGATGCCAGCGGGTCAGTTGCGTCTTTGGTGCCTGCCAAGCAGGGGAGTAACTCCTTTACTCCAAGGGAGATTCTTCGGTCATCCAACGTCGTGTAGATAGTTGAAGTTCTGGGATTCTGTATCAGAGTTTCGTCCAGGTAAATCTAAAGTCCTGTAGTCAGGGGTTCCTACTTTATACCCAAGGAAGGGGTGGGACAAACTCTGGGGACCCACCTATGGAAGGGTCAGGAAAGAGGGGTGGCTACACCCATTTCCTTTGTCCAGTTTCACGCCAGAGCAGGGGCTCTGGTAGCCCCTGCAACCGGTTTGAGCTGGACTATGCACAGGGACACCAAATGTGCCCCCAGTGCAGACTTCAAAGCACTCTTGGAGTGCACCCACCCAGCCCCAATACACTAAAGCCTGTCTGGGAGGTGGTCACACCTCCCTGTGACAGGAAACCTATTGTCCAGGCCTCCCCTGCCGGAGTTTCGTCCGGCAGCAGGAGGGCAGAGTTGTGTCTGTGGCTGCAGCATCCATTTTGTGATGCCAGGGTTCTGTTAAGCTGGTACCGGGTGTAACGGTGGTGCCATGTTTCTCGCCATAGTAGGGTGGAGTCATACCTCCCACCCCAGTTACTGGGGTGGAGGTATGATTCCAAGGTGTTTGACACCAAACACGACATGTTTCCATGCAGCCATTCTCAAGTTAGCATTTACCGGGAGGTTATAATGCACTTAAGAGTATATGGTTGGCTGCATCACAAACAACCCCAGAATGAAGATTCCGAAAGCTGCAGAGGGGCTCCGCTCATGCATGGGCACCCTCTCACATGAAACCCAGCACCCTGCCTTCAGGATTGTTAAGGCCTGCCATAGGGGTGACTGATAGGTTTACATGTGCAGTGATATGGAGAGATATATGGAACCTATATCTCAGTAAGGGGTGCATACACCACCTTACACAGGCTGCTGTAGCAGACCTGTGGTGTCATTTTGGATGGCCTCTCAGGGGTGGCATAATACATGCTGCAGACCCTGGGAGGCCTCTGGGGTACCTATGCCCTGGGTACATAGTATACCATATACTAGGGACTTATAAGGGTACCCCAGAATCCAATCTGGAGTGTACCTAAAGTACATACAATCAATTTAAGGGGAAAGCAGATAGGCTGGGGTCCTGAATAGCAGGATCCCAGCCAAACTAAGTCGAAAACCAGCAAAACACCAGGAAAAAAGTGGGGGCAACCATGCAGTCAGATTCCACCTTCCTACATTACCCCCCCCCCCAAACAAAAGGAGATAAGGCTAACCTTGCCCAGTTGAGCCTTTATTGACTAAGTGGCCATATAAGGAAGAACCTGCACTAGCATGGTTACCCCTGTCTTATGGTCCACTAAGCAATCCCTAACCCCAAGGGTATTGGATGATCTCCACCATTTGGAATTACTACCTGTGGTGTGTTTTGGCAAAGTGAAAGGCTGGTGGGGTGTCTGAGTAGAGAAGTGAGGCCCTAATAAAGTTGGCCTCAGCTTCCTCAGATCACTGGTCACCATGGAGGCCTTTCTTTCCATGACTGAGTTGTATCTGGCCCTAAGGGTCAACCTCTGTCAGCCTACAGCTGGGGGTTGGGTCCCTTTGGTTGGAACACTGGAGGGACATGGTAGGTTTGGAACCACTTGGTCCCAGGTTTGCCTTTGCCCAACAGAATCCATCTGGGGGAGGTCCCTATCCAATGGTAAGAGGGTTCCCTCAGTGTGCTGAGAAATTTTCACCTGGCTAGGGCTACTAGACTGGGTGCCCCTAATCTGTGGATGAGGGGGTTCCTCTGGACAGGGAGCCCTTAGGGGTCCACTGACCTCCCTGACCTCTGCAGCCCTGGGCTGACAGAGGGAGGGTAGAGAGGGGCAGGTTACCTGCTCCAGACTGGGTACCACCTTGGAAGGGTCCCCTGCCATCAGGGGTGTTGCCAGGCCAGGCCTGACCACCTCTGGGGCAGATCCTTCACTAGGGGTAGGATCAGTTCCTATGAGGAAGCTGACCATTACCTATAGTCTGGGGGGAAGAAGGCTTTTCTTCAACCCTTCTGCTCTTTTGGGGAGTAGAGTGGGCCATTCTTTCAGGCTCCACTTCTCCAAAATTTCACTGGGATGGGGCTGAGGCCCTAACAGCCCCACCAACCCTCTCAGAGAGGCCCAACATTTTTAAATGGGCCTGGTATTCAACTTCAGCCCAGGCTGAACCCTCCAGATCATTGCCCAACAGGCAATCTACAGGCACGTTTGGGGACACTGCCACTCTCTTTGGGCCAGTGACCCCTCCCCAGCTGAGATTGACTATGGCCATGGGATGATCTGTTCGGATACCATCAATGTTGGTCACCTGGTACTTGAACTCAGGTAAAAGCTGTTGAGGGGGGACTAGTTTCCCTGTCACCATGGTGACACTAGCCCCTGTGTCCCTGAGTGCCACAGCTTTCTGACCATTTATTAAGGGCTCCTGTCTGTACTTGCCCAAAGTATTGGGACTCATAGTAAAAGTGGCAAATCCCATGCCACCATCACAGACTAAGGAGGCCTGTGAGGGGGACCTTAGTAATCCAGGGTCCACCTCAGTTCCCCATGAAAATGCACCTAACTTTTTGGGTACATTACTACCACCTGGGGGATTACTACTTGTAGTACCAGGAGGAGTGGTAGTATTGCTGGGAGGAACATTTTCCTTATTGCCAGCCTTGGAGCAACTGGGGTCATTTTTCCAGTGGCCAGGCTTCTTACAGTTATGGCAATAAGGTTTCTTTTCAGGGGAGGAAGGAGTTTGAGACCCACCCCCAGGAGAGGACCTTTGGGGCCCTGTAGGGGATTTGTCTTTAGATTTATCCCCACCTTTCTCTTGGTTTTTGGAAGAATCTTTCTTCTGGTCACCACCCTGATTCTTTGGCTTTACTCTGGTTCTGACCCATTTGTCTGCCTTCTTTCCCAATTCTTGGGGAGAGGTCAGATCAGAGTCCACCAGGTACTGGTGTAAAAGCTGGTTTTGACAATTATTAGGGATCTGCTCCCTCATAATCAAATTGTACAATCCTAAAAAGTCATGCACCTTGCTGCCATGTATCCAACCGTCCAGAGCCTTAGTAGCACAATCTACAAAGTCAACCCAGTCCTGAGTCTGTGCCTTTTGGGTGTCTCTGAACTTTAACCTGTATTGTCCAGTGGTTAGGCCAAACCCATCAATCAGAGCACTCTTCAGGACTTTATAATTATCCTCATCCTCCTCTCTAACAGTGAGGAGCTTGTCTCTACCTTTGTCTGCAAAGGAGAGCCACAAGATTGCTGCCCACTGCTCCTGAGGGACCCTCTGTACCTTACAGGCCCTCTCAAGTGCAGTTATCCATTTGTGGATGTCATCCCCACTCTGATAGGGAGGGACAATCTTGCTCAGGTTCCTATGGTCATGAGTATGTTCTCTATTGTCTATTGAGGACAAGCTGACTCTACCCTTGAAGGTTTCAAGGAGAGTAGGGCTACTGCTCGCTCTCTGGGCCTCTGCCCAGCCTCGCCAGCCACACCAATTCCACTGATCCTTTCATGGCTTTGGCTGAGGTGTCCCTTACCGTCAGCCTGTCCGCCACAGCAGGGAACCCAGCAGTTTGGCGGGAGAGACCGAAGTGCCCACCAACCATGCGGTCAATGTCGGCGTGCTGCTCAGTTCAGCACCTCCATTCCACAGCCCAACCTGCCAAGACCCTTTATTATACTTTTACAGAGTCACAGCCACCCGGAGGGAGGCAGTATCCACAGACTCTATCCCAGTTGTCAAGCAATTACGTCCTGCAGATTGTCCACAAAGGTCATGCCTAACCTTTCCTTTGTTCCCCATCTGCACCTTTCACCATTCACCCAGTGACTGACGGAGGATCAGCTCCCCATTTTGCAGCAGGAAGCACAAGCTTTTTTGGCCAAGAGGGCTGTTGAGAGTGTGCCAGTGCCAGAAATAGGATGTGGTTGTTATTCCTGATACTTTCTGGTGCCCAAGAAGGGCGGATATCTTCGGCCTATCCTAGATCTGTGCCCTTCCAACACCTTCTTCCGAAGGAAATATTGAAAATGCTCACCATGGCCCAGGTCTTGTCTGCCCTCGACGCTGGAAATCGAATGGTGGCATTGGACCTGCAGGATGCCTAGTTCCATATTTCCGTCCTGCTGGCTCATCAGCGCTATCTACGGTTCGTGGTGGGAAAGGAGCATTTTAATTTTGCTGTGCTCCCCCCTTGGTCTAACCAATGCCCCTCAGGTGTTAACAGAAGTGACAGCAGTGGTACAGCACACCTTGGGAAGTCAGGGGGACCAGTCTTCCCCTACCTCGATGACTGGATGATGAAGGTGGGCTCACCCCAGGCAGCCGTCAACCCCCTCCAGACTACGGCAAACCTCCTGTCATCTTTGGAGTTTACTATAAATGTGTCACACCTGACTCCTTCCTGGAGGCTCCCCTTTATTGGAGTTATTCTGAACATGATGATCCTAATCTTTCAGCCTCAGTCCTGGAGTTCAGTGTGGTCGACTCTGAGGCTGCTGAGACTAATGACTGCCTGCATCATGCTAGTCGAGCGTGCCAGGTGGCATATCAATCAATCAACCAATTTCTAAAGCACACAGCTACTCCAGGGAGTGTCCCAGGCGCTGTGAAAGTGGCTCCCACCTAATCCAAACAAGCATTTGCAATGCAATAAATTTCGCATTTGCGAGAGTTTAAGCTATTGACATTGTAAATAAACTAAGCACATTTTCCAATAACACTTTTCCAGGTATCTTTATATTATAAATGGTGACAAAAAAATAGCCATCAGTGGGAAACATGTTGTGGTCTTTCTGTGAGCCACATGTCTTCAAAAATGTGAACGGGTATTTTATGGACAAGACAAGGGGGAGGTGTTTACTTAAAAGTCACACTAAAATGCAGAAACCCTCCCTCGGCCATATGTTCAAAAGATGTGTCCTTTACAGTTGAAGTTGCTGGCTTGTTGTGAGGAACCACTCTTATGGACAGTTTCTAAAGAGAGGGGGCCTGAAAAGAGGACAGTAAAAAAAAGTATTTGAAAATAGAACTCGGTTAAAATCTCTCTGGTTGGCGGCGGGATTATTTTAAAATCTCACCGACATTACGGTGGGGTTGTTTTAGAATCTCACAGTGTGCCATTGTGGTTACTTCAAGCCCTCGTGGGATGACAATGACTTTGTTTACAAAAACTCATGGAAATACAGGGCCGTGGTTTCATGTCATTGTGAAAGGAAGGTGTTATAATCGAAATTAGAAAGTTGTACCGATTTTAATGTCACTGTGACAGGAAGCTTTTAAAATAGAACTCATCACAGTGTGGTCGTGTTTTTTAAAACCTCACTGGGCATCAGTGGGTTTGGTTTAAAATTCACAATGTGAAAGAAGGATTGGTTTAAATCAGAGGTCTCCAAAGTTGGACCCACAATGCAGGATAAAACAGGAGTTTATAAACTGTTCCCATTTAATGAACTGTCTCCGCAAAGATCACACATGGAGCTCTGGAACATCTGTCATGGCTTGGGCCCTTGTGGACCAACATTGTCTTAAAATCTCACAGAGGAATAACAGGATTCGTTAAAAAAAAAACACAGTGCGGTAGAGAGTTTGGGTAAAATCTCGAAGGATGTCAGCTGTGTCGGTTTGCACTCAGCCTGCTGGTGGGACCGGTTATACATATCAATGTGCCGGCGGAGTTGGTTTCAAGCCTCTGAGTGCGAGGCAGGGGGACAAGTGAATGTGGATCATACACCAGGCTTCAAGGCGCTATTGCTGCAGAGCAAAACCTGAGCTGCTGCATTGTCGACAGTAACACTGCAGTTATAACATGCAATACAACTGCATTCTTCAGCCGCAAACTAATTTCACATATAAATAATTAATGTAAATAACCAGCTTTAATCCTCCACGCTTACAAGCGGTCTAGCACGTCACTGTGAAAAAAAAAAAAAGACCACCGAACAAAATTTGTTGTATATAAAATCAGGTACACAAAAACTCTGGCTGAGCCTGACAAATCGTGTGTTGGTTGCACTGTGTTTACTAGAGTACAGACTTCTGGAGACATATCCAGTGAGGACGCGGGAGCTCGGTTTCTTGAGAACAGAAACAGTTTGACGCGTAGGTATGGCCTGTTCATCAGGCAGGCGTCTGTCTCTTGCGTGTCTAACTCCACGAAGAAGGGCTGTCTCTGTCTTTGGGCTCCGTCTGTAATCCGGCCTTCACCCCTTATCCCTCCACACATCTAAACCAAAACAGCCCCGTGTTTGCATTTCTTTCTTTGGGGATAAACAGGCTTCGTTTAAATCACAAATCTATTACCTGCTCTCCTTCCTACCTCGCTAAGTGCATTTTGTTGTGTTTTCCCGCCCACTCCACTGCGAAACAAAACACCACGAAGTGAGCTTTGTTGCCAGCCATGGTCGCCCGGACTCGAACCAGGGCTCCCCCTATATGAATATTCACTTTTTAGATAGCACGTGACCAGGGCACAAGTCCTAAACAAGCATTAGAAATGCAATAGGTCTCGCATTTTTTTGAGTTGGAGCTATTGACATAGCTCAACAGCTACCGGACAGAAATTGCCACTTTGCAGGTACAGAATAGAGCATTGCTCCATGAAACGGCCTGAAAGCCTAAAACGATGTTGATAGCCTACAAAATAAAAAGGCAGATCAGGATGACCAGGAGGAACCGCGGACGTATTGGGATGGCCAACGCAAGCAAACAATGAGTGAAATCGCCTGGGCGTGACCGAAGCACGCAAAAGCGGGAGAATCAGACACAATGCACCAATTAAAACCCTGTATTTCTAAATGGCACAACAACGAACAAATGGCAATTCATGGGCATGCGAAAAGCAGATAGAGGAGATAACAACAGGTCTTGCAGACAGCGCATGCGCGCTGCCTAGGCTCGAGCTAAAAAAGAAGTGGGGAGACTGACCTAGTTTGGCAGTATGCAAGTGACATCACTGCACACGACATCACGGCGTGCGACATCACGGCGCACAACATTACTGCGCACAACATCACACATGGCATCACAGGAATTGACATCATAGAAAGTGGCATCACAGGCCACGACTTTACAGGAAGTGGCATCACAAGAAGTGACATCAGATCTAAAGCCCCCACATATATGTTTAGCAGGTCTATCATGTGTACGTTTGAGCGCATTGCGAGGACAATAGCACAGTGAGCTATGGAAGATGATATGTGACTTCTACACCTTGCAATCCCCCAGTTTTATGCAACACATCCTCTACATTCATTTACAAACTTATTTAATTTATTGTACATGTAATATGCATGTGTTGATGTAAAGCGCTCTGACACCCTGCATTGGAATGAGTAGGGCTATACAAGAAAAAATAGTGGTTCTTAAATTATTTCAACGCCTCCTCAGGGGAAGTAAGCTCTATATAAATGCAATTTGCTTTGTGTAAATACTGGGAAAGACCAACACATCTGATATTCTTACTGTGCATCTAATCTCCTAAACAGGGACTGAACAAAGAGAAAAGCTGCCTCTCTTAAGTATGTGTGAAGTGCTAACAAGGTGTGAGCCTTTGTTTCCCCTCCGCTTCATTTGCATCAAGTGTGAGGCTCCTGACAACTCCCAGCCAAGAGACTGAACAAAAGGAGGCCTGATGACCCCTCAAATGCGGCCTTTGTTATGGGCCCAGCAGGAGTCTTAAATAAGAAAGCCCTGTCCCCACCTGCACGTTGTTACTTGTTGCAGATGGAAAGCAGGCAACGTGCAGGCGCTGCTGAAAGTGTCCCGGTGTTTGGAAATTACACCAGGACGAGTTCAGCACATTATTCAGTGTGGCCAAAAATATTTTGGCAGGGTGGACGGCGTTCACCCTGTGAAAAAAGTGGGTGGACACCGTCCACCCGCGTGTACCCCCGACTCGTGCCCTGCATGTGACGTAATACTGGCTTGGTGTGATTTTTTTTAACTCCCACAACTTGCTAAGTATGCTATTAGGCTTGCGCAAACAGATGACAAGACATGCTCAGTAGCACAAGCTTCAGTTATTAAAGTCCTGATTCTTAAATTATTTTGCGCACCTTGGTTTTTATAAAGCTACAGAAAATGTATATCCCACTTTGTGCACAGATATTGACAGTTGCAATTCAAGTACTTGGGACGGGCGGGCTTGTCCAAATGCAGAGTGCATTTGCTAATGCAGAAACTTCGACAGAATAAAGACATTTTTATAATTACAAATTTCAGAGCAAGGGTCGGTAACTACTGTGTGGGTACATCTGTAAAAGTTTGAAACTACCGCAAACTTGCAAGTTTCTGAGCATCCACTGACGAGTTTCAAGTGATGACACGCTCTGGAAAAGCACATACATTTACACCTCTCAACGGCTGGCTGAAGCGCGTAAATTCCCAGAGTGGAATGGGGTGACAACGTCAACAAAATCCATGAGGGTCTTGGGAAAGGATTTCTTCCCAGAAACAAATATTTTTCCCACTGAGAAGCGAGGATTAAAAAGGTGCGCATTCATACGTGCATTACATTTTGCAATGCTGAATTATACACCCACAACAAATTTTACATGCATAAATGGTTATATGTGACGACTCCTGGAAAACTAATAAAATCACATAAAAGTCGAAAATGAATACCAAAAGTAGGGCTAATACTAAAAGGAGCAGACTTCAAAATGTTTCAACCTGTCTTTTAGTAACTTTGTCTTCTGTCAGGAAGGGTCAAGCTCCGCACCACAGAACATCCGGTGAATGATGTCATTCATACCCGGTCTCAGAACCCCATCTGACGTCATCAAATACTCTAGCGGCCCATGGTTAGTGAGTGTCTGAAATATCGGGCTGGGCAAAGAGAATTGTTTTCCTCTTTACACTGGCCGGCGACCCCTTTAAAAATCAGAGTTCAAATTGTTTTAGTCAACTTGTTGAGATAAATTTCTCTGCTAAATTATATACCTCATTTCAAAATACCTCAGGGGGCCCAGCACCCACTGCTTCTGTGTTAAAAAGCGTTCCTTGCTGGCTTGTGTGCTGGACATTTAAGGGAAAAGCGATTAAGGATGGAGCTGCTCCCACCCTGATAAAGGAGCCGCGGAATGACTCGTCTTATCTAGGCCTGCAGGGACATGTGCAGTCCCTGCAGTGAATAACGCCGCACACCGATAGAATCACTTGAATCACATTTGCAATGCAATAGGTCTCGCATTTACGCAAGTTTAAGCTATTGGCACTGTAAATGACAATGCGTTTTATTTATGTTTTAAAAACCTAAACATAAATAAATGGCATTGTAATTTACAATGCCAATAGCTCAAACTCGCGTAAATGCGAGACCTATTGCAAATGGTAGGCATCAGGGACAACGTAAGGGGGGGGAGAAGGCACGGACAACTGGAGGGAGAGCGGGGGGGGGGGTAAAGAAGGCACCAAAGCACGTCGTGCCTGCAGTAAGAGAAACTGGATAAAGAAAATAGTGCTCACAGTCTTAATAACACTTACCGTGTAACAACGGCAGTAAAGGGGCCAATCGCCATAGCAGGTGACAAATGAAGAGGAGGCGGTACTAAGGAGGGACTAAGAAGCCTATTTAGGAATCAGAAGCCAGCATTTAGGACGGACAATGACACAAGCCAATGGCAAATATGGGCGGAGAGTGGGCGGGGCTTCTATTCCCTACTCCACTACAGCAGATCGCCAGAGCAGCGCATGCGCACTGGCTCAGGCTCGACCTAAAAATGTCGAACAGGCATCCCTAGAGAGCAAACCCACACAACTGCGTTTTAAGGTACTTTCTAAACTGACATTCGACTCCGATCTTACAGAGATGCGGCAGGAGCAATTCCAAGCATGTGCTGCCAAATAGGAGAAGTGAGAACCTCCGCACTTCTTGTGTTTGATATCTGAAAGAGACACGTTAGTGACAGATTCCTTACCTTAGAATATCCCCAGGCGTCAGGCTGGATCCGGAAAGTTTTTGCGTAGCAGTACCCTTGCGCGTCGGTAGGCGTCGTCGTGCGGCTCCGTCGTCGGGACCGCCGGGATGACGTCGCGGGTAGTACTTAGACGCCGCCCCTGCGCGCTGACGTCAGTTCTTTCTTTTTCCGCGCCGGGAAGAGCAGTGCCCTAGTCATTTTTTGACTAAGTTTTTTGGGTGATTTTTCACTGTTTTCTCGAAGTCTCTCGACTCCGAAGGTGTCAGTAGGGATGCCCGGCTTCAAGCCATGCGACGCCTGTGATCGAATGATGTCGATCACAGACCCGCATCAGGATTGTCTCTACTGCCTCGGCCGCGACCACGACACGAAGTCGTGCTCCGACTGCCGGGCCTTGCATCCGAAGGCTTTGTGAGAGCGGTCTCGAAAGCTCCTTGAGGTCCGGCAGTCGGCTCCGCGCCACGCCAAGCCCCGGTCACGTGAGAGGTCGAGGGGCCGGTCGCGGAGTCCTCATCGGTCGTCGGGGTCCAAGTCTTCGCACTCCTCCGGTAAGTCGAAGCATAAGAAGTCGAAGAAGCGTCATCGCTCGACGACTTCCCCTCGCCGGTCTCGCGACTCGGCTGAGGGTCCTGTCGGCACCGTCCCCGCCCCCGCGGCTCCGGGAGTGCCTGTGGAGCCGCCCCCGCATTACCCGTCCTTCCCGGGTTCGGGGGCGACTCCGGCCGAGATACAGGAGTTCCTGTCGGCCATGGCCCGCCTCTTCGGGCCTCAAGGTCCCCCCGGTGCGCCTTCGGGCCCTGCGGGCCCTGATGGGGTTTCTCCGGCGTCGCCGGCGACTCCGGTCCCAGCGCCGCCTGTCACACCAGCCTCGGCCCCGGCCTTGACCCCGGCTCCGGTGCTGCCACAACCCCGATCGACGCCGGTTGACCTGACAACACCTCCACCGGCGCCGATCTCTCCGGTGCCGTTCCCGACGCCGCCCGGGGCTCCGGGCGGCGTCGTTCCCCGGTTCTCTCCGGATCCGGACATGGCGCCGGACCGGCGTCGCTCGACGCCGGCTCCGACGCCGATGGGCCCTTGGGTCCCACATGTCCCTCCTCCTTATTTTGAACCAGAATTGGAGGACGCAGAGGACTGGGAGGGGTCTGATCACCCTCTCACACAGCAATGTGAGTTTGATCAGGACTGGGCTGAGGAGCTTGGGGATGCCAGTGGTCTGGACACCTCCCCTGACTCTGGCATGCTGTCTCCTCCTTCCGTGGCAACGGAGGAGGGAGCAAATTTTGCAACGGTGTTGCGTAGAGCAGCTGGGGCCTTACATCTCCAGTTGCCTAGAGTGGCTGTCAGGACTAACATCCTGACGGAAGTGCTTCAGCCGGCGGCTACCTCCTCGGAGCCACTGCTGCCGTTTAACGAGGCGCTTTCAGACGTTCTTTTGGGCACCTGGTCCAAGCCCACCACAGGGGCTCCTGTGGATAGGAACGTGGCCCGACGCCATCGCCCTGCTCCGGGCGACCCCTGTTCCTCTCCCAACACCCCACCCCTGAGAGCTTGGTGGTCAAAGCCTCTGTTTCCCAAAGCGCCTTCCCTAACGCACCCCCGGATAGGGAATCCAAACGCCTGGATCAATTTGGGAAGAAGGTCTTTTCTTCCTCCAGTGCTGGCTTGCGGTCCGTCAACACCACTTGCCTCTTGGGCCGATATTCCCACTCCTTGTGGGACTCGGTGGCGCAAGTTCTGCCCCAGTGTCCTGAGGAGGTCCAGACACTGCTTTCCCGCACCATTGCGGAGGGAAGAGATGCGGCAAAGTACACCATCAGATGTGGCCTTGATACCGCCGACTCGCTAGGCAGATCGCTTGCGACGACAGTGGCGCTGCGCCGTCACGCCTGGCTGAGAACCACTGGTTTCTCGGGTGATGTCCAAAATACTCTTATGGACATGCCCTTTGATGGGATCGGTCTTTTTGGGAACAAGGCAGACCATGCGCTGGAGCGCTTTAAGGACTCGCGGGCTACGGCCAAGTCCCTGGGCCTTTCTGCTGTACGCCCTCCGCAGCCATCTGCTTTTCGCCCCTTTCGTGGCCACGGAAGAGGCGCCCAGTCACGTGCGCTGCCCAGCCACCGGCCCGCGCAGCAAACGTCTTCGCGTGGCCGAGGACGTGGCTCCCGCCGTAGCGGGTCAGGCAACCAGCGTGCGGGTCAGGCTACCAACCCCGCCCCGTCCGCGGCCTCCAAGCCCTCCTAGTCCTTCTTTTCAGGTACACAGCACGCCAGTAGGGGGCAGGGTCCGCCATCACCTTCACCACTGGCGTGCCATCACCTCGGACAAGTGGGTCTTGGACATTGTCCGAAGGGGCTACTCCCTCCCCTTCGAGACCATCCCCCCAGCCATGCCATCTCAATTCCACCGCATGTCAGGGGATCACTTGGTGCTTCTTCAGAAGGAAGTTGCGGCCCTCTTGGCCAAGGGGGCCATCGAGCGCGTTCCGACCCCAGAAGTAGGACGTGGTTGCTACTCCCACTACTTTCTGGTGCCCAAAAAGGACAAGGAGGACATGCGTCCTATCTTGGACCTCCGGAACGTCAATCGCTTCCTCCGGAAGGAGAAGTTCAAGATGCTCACCCTAGCTCAGGTCTTGACTGCCCTCGAGCCTGGAGACTGGATGGTAGCGTTGGACTTGCAGGACGCATATTTCCACATCCCCGTCCTGCCGGCCCACCGGCGTTACCTGCGGTTCACGGTCGGCCTCGAGCATTTTCAGTTCACCGTGCTCCCTTTCGGCCTTACCAGCGCCCCTCGGGTGTTCACGAAAGTGATGGCGGTGGTCGCAGCTCATCTGCGCCGGGCAGGGGTTCCAGTCTTCCCCTACCTCGACGACTGGCTGCTGAAGGCGGGCTCGTCCCAGGCAGTCGTCTCCCACCTCCAGACTACGGCCGAACTCCTGCACTCGCTGGGGTTCTCCATCAACGTGCCGAAGTCGCACCTGATTCCTTCTCCACAGCTCCTTTTCATCGGTGCAGTTCTGGACACGACGCAGTTTCGGGTTTATCCTCCCGAACGGCGAGTCCGGGATATTCAGGCTATGATTCCGATCTTTCGGCCTCTATCCTGGGTTTCGGTACGGATGACCCTGAGGCTGCTGGGCCTCATGGCCTCCTGCATCCTGCTGGTCGATCATGCCAGATGGCATATGCAGGCTCTGCAGTGGGACCTGAAGTTCCAGTGGGCGCAGCACCAGGGCAACCTGTCCGATCACGTCCAGATCTCGGAGGGGGCTGCAAAACAGTTGCAGTGGTGGCTCTCGAACCGGCAATGGGTCATGGGCAGATCCCTCTCCCTTCCCCAGCCAGAGCACACAGTTGTGACGGACGCGTCCCTTCTGGGATGGGGCGGTCACATGGGAGAGGCGGAGATCAGAGGCCTCTGGTCTCCGGCGGAGTCCCGGCTCCATATCAACCTTCTGGAGCTCCGGGCGATCCGACTTGCACTCAAGGCATTCCTTCCCTCTCTCAAAGGGACGGTAGTGCAGGTGTTCACAGACAACACCACCGCCATGTGGTATTGCAACAAACAGGGCGGGGTGGGGTCGTGGACCCTATGTCAGGAGGCTCTGCGCCTCTGGACATGACTGGAACATCAGGGCATATTCCTGATGGTTCAACACCTGGCAGGTTCCCTGAACGCCAGGGCGGACGAACTCAGCCGCAGGTGCATGATGGATCACGAATGGCGTCTTCACTCGGAGGTGGCGCAAGGTCTTTTTCAGCAGTGGGGAGAGCCTTGGTTAGATCTGTTCGCCACCGAAGAGAACGCGCAATGTCAGCAGTTCTGCGCGTTGGAATTTCCAAGGCGGCACTCGCTCGGCGACGCTTTTCGTCGCGTGTGGAGTTGCGGTCTGTTGTACGTCTTTCCGCCTATACCACTTCTACCCAGAGTGTTGAAGAAGATTCGGCGCGACCGGGCCCAAATCATTCTTGTGGCTCCGGACTGGGCTCGAAGAGTTTGGTATCCCGAGCTACTCAGTATGAGCGTCGATCCCCCGATCCTTCTGCCTCTTCGGGAGGATCTTCTGTCGCAGCAGCAGGGGACGGTCCTCCACCCGAACCTGTCCAGTCTACACCTGCTTGCGTGGAGATTGAGCGGCGGCAGTTGATTCCTTTCGACTTGCCTCCCGAAGTTTGTGATGTGATTCTGGCAGCCAGGCGTCCCTCCACTAAGGTGGTATACGCCTGCAGGTGGAACAAGTTTGTGGCATGGTGCACAGCAAAGGCTGTGAATCCCCTTTCTGCCCCTCATTCTGAGGTTCTTCTGTTCCTTCTTTCTCTGGCCCAACAGGGTTCTGCCCTGGGTACCATCAAGGGCTATCTTTGAGCGATATCGGCCTTCCTCAGGCTTCCTGATCAGCCCTCCCTTTTCAAGTCCCCTGTGGTTAACAGGTTTCTTAAAGGCATTACACACCTCTTTCCTCCTGTTCCGTTTGTAATGCCTCAATGGGACTTGAACTTGGTTCTTACCTTCTTAATGTGCGCTCCCTTTGAGCCTCTACATAACTGTCCTCTTCGTCTTCTTACTCTGAAGACAGCCTTTCTGGTGGCCATCACCTCTGCTCGGCGGGTGAGTGAGCTCCAGGCTCTTTCATGCAAACCTCCCTTTCTGTCTGTTCATCCAGACAAGGTTGTTCTTAGGACGGGTCCGTCCTTCTTGCCAAAGGTGGTTACTGCCTTCCACATTGGGCAGACCATCACTTTGCCCACCTTCTTTCCGCCTCCGCATCCTTCCAGGGAGGAAGAGAGGCTCCACCGTCTGGACCCAAAACGTGCGCTTTCCTTTTACATCAACCGCACACAACAGTTCCGGGTGGATGACCAGCTCTTTGTTGGCTACGTGGGCGCCAAAAAAGGTTGGGCGGTACACAAAAGGACCATCTCCCGCTGGGTCACCTTGTGTATCAAAGCCTGCTATTCTTTGGCTAAGAAGGAGCCTCCTGTTGGGCTGCGTGCCCATTCCACCAGGGCTACGGCTGCTACCACGGCTTTAGGCTGCGGTGTTCCGTTACAGGATATATGTCAGGCAGCTACGTGGGCCTCGCTGCACACGTTTACCAAACATTACTTCCTTGACAGTCAGGTCCGGAGGGATGGCTTCTTTGGCCGTTCTGTCCTCCGGGACTTCCTTGTCTGAATCTGTTCGCAGACCCACCACCGGGGTTGGTATTGCTGGGGTATCTATTCTAAGGTAAGGAATCTGTCACTAACGTGTCTCTTTCAGATGCACAAGTTACTAACTTGTGTAACGATATATCTGTAAGAGACAGTAGTTAGTGACAGATTCCTTACCGCCCCACCCATCCTCCCCGTTCTGCAAACTGATTTCTAGGGTTAAGGACATCCGTTTCAGGGCCCTAGTATTTTCAGACACCTATGTCAGCTTCTTGCATGGCTCTGCGTTCCTGGCGCGGAAAGTCGTGTACAGAACTGACGTCAGCGCGCAGGGGTGGCGTCTAAGTACTGCCCGCGACGTCATCCCGGCGGTCCCGACGCCGACGACGGACGCGGAGCCGCACGACGCCGCCTACCGACGCGCAAGGGTACTGCTACGCAAAACCTTTCCGGATCCAGCCTGACGCCTGGGGATATTCTAAGGTAAGGAATCTGTCACTAACTACTGTCTCTTACAGATATATCGTTACATAAGTTAGTAACTTGTGCTTTAGGGACACAGAACAGACCTGCATCAGAGGACCGAATTCTAACTGGGCAATAATGGGTTAGTCCAGTAGTTCCCAAATGTTTTAGAACCATAACCCAGTTTTTAGAACAACAACCTTTTATGACCTACCTACCTTTAATGGACATCGTTGCGATTTTTGAATGTAACTAAAGCATCGTGTGATAACGCATTGTAATTTAAAAACAGCATATTTTCCATTGAAATGGTCATTAACATTGCACTGAAATACAGTTTTACTGATAACATTATATATCACACAAATGATAATGTGTGGAAATGGGGTTTGTGCGACTATTTATCATTTTTGCATGACCAAGTAAGTGTCTTGTTTTGTTTTGATCCTATTAAAATCTCTGTTTGCAGCACACTTCAGAATTACTCAAAAAAGTGCTTCATTTTTTCTTTACTAACTGCTGGATGCATACGGGTATTTCAATTTTTTATGTATTGCAAAAAACAGCGTCCTACATGGTCACATAATTCACTTTAAAAACTCCTCTCACTTTGCAGTCAGAAAAAGAAAAGTAAACACCAATCTTCATGTTAAAAGAATAAAGCTGCCTGACATTTGACCTCTGTCTTTAAATCACCAGCAAGTGTGACAAGTTATACACTGAATTTAAAGACATCTTTATTTCTCTGACTTTCGCGACCCACCAAAAATCAATTTGCTACCCACTGGTGGTTGGGAAACACTGGGTTAGTCTATTTGAGAGGTACTGAAGACCCGAACCATAAAAAGCTTTGCGTGCCAAAATTAGGGTTTTGAAAATTAACCTCCCCCTAATCAGCATCCAGTGGAGCTCCTTCAAATAGGTAAGATCGAAGACTGCCTCAGAATCTTTGATAGTAGTGAACCTGCTGCATTCTGTACAACCTGCAGCCTCTTCAACAGGCAAGCAGGCAGACTCATCTACAAGACATTGGCATAATCCAAGTGGGATGTGATGATTGCATAAATCACTGTTCTCTGTGACTGAGAAGGAAGCAGGAACAGAAATTTCTTCAGAGACCTCAGTAGAGCGAATGATCCCCCTTCTGCCGCAATCTGTGGAGCCAGAGTCAATTGGCCTATCTTGAATCCCAGGTTGCGAGCCACTGTAGCCGGGGGGTGGGTGGGGGGAGATATATGGTCCGGCCAGCAATCCATCTCCCATTGAGGTGAAAGGGAGCCAAGCAGCAAGATCTCGGTTTTATCAGTGTTGCACTGAAGGTTGCTGGCCCACATCCACTCAAAAGCTGCCACCAAACAATTATTGAAATCTTCCTGCGCCTCCGTTGTGGCTTTCTCTATTGAAGTACTAGTGCCAAGCCTCCAACTCCAATGTTTTCTAAGTGCTGAAGGAGGATAGTATGTGTCACAGTATCAAAAGCTGCTGATGTCTATTAAGATCAGAACAGCCTGTTTTCAAAGGTCTAGCGCTAGCCTAATAGAGTTGATCGCTTACACTAGTGCCGCCTCCATGCTATGATGAGGCCGAAAACCATATTGAGAGGGATGCAATAGCCTGAACTGCTCAAGGTATGCATATAGTTGAGAATTAATCAGTTTTCCAGCATCTTAGAAGCATCCTAGAGTTGGGAGATTGGTCTAAAATTGCCCAATTGAGTCCTCTCTACCCAAGGTTATTTTTAACACTGGAATGAGTCTAGTCTGTTTCCAACAGGATGGCACTGTAGCTGATTGAATCACTGTATTAAAAAGTTAATTAAAAATAGGATTAGTCACTTTAGAAATGGTTGTGAAAATCAATGGAGGACATGGACCGTTAGGCGAACCTGACTCTTCCTATGTCATTGTGGGTTACAAGCCCTAGTCTTACTAATAGCTACCATGCTTCTCCCAGTACTCAATATGACTGGGTTAGATTTCAGATTAGAAACAATTTTAAGAATTGTTGGAAGCCGGAGTCCCAGTCCCGCACCACTGTCACCAAATGCGAGACCCGGGACACCTCACTCAACGTGAGGCCAAGTAAGGACACCGTTTGAGATAGCCCTGCTCACCCCCTTAGTAGCTTGGCACGAGCAGCCAGGCCTATCTCCAAGGCACGAGTGTACAGTATGTGCAACCACACTCACAGCAACCCACTGGTGACACCACAAATGGACTCCACACGAGTTTGATAAAACAAGTATAAACTTTATATAAAAAGATATACGATCAGACCACACACTACAAAAGCCAACATATAATAAAGGGTAATATTCTTTCCGGCTGGCTGGTAGGTTCAAATCCCAACCACCCCTTTCAAAATGCTCTGCTGGTCGCAATGCTAGAATCACACACGTTGCAATGGACAAACAATAGTGCGCTGCGTAACGATACAATCCTGACCTGGGCAAAGGAGAAATAATACAATGCGTAACGATACACCCCGGTACCTTGCAATGGGAGAAAAAATGCAATGCGTACCGCTACAATCATGTACTGCGCAATGAAGGAATAATGCAATGCTTCACACCCCAATCACGTACTTTGCAATGAAGAAATAATGCAATCCGCACCGCTACAATCGTACTTTGCAATTAAGGAATAATGCAATGCGTAGCTACAATCATGTACTTTGCAATGAAGAAATAATGCAATGCGGGCTGCTACAATCCTGTACTTTGCAATGTAGAAATAATGCAATGCGTAGCGCTACAATCGTGTACTTCGTTATGCAGAAATAATGTCAGGCGTCATAAGACAGTCCGGCAGTTCGTTAGCAGCAATATTGGCAATGTGTATTACGAAAGTCAGCCTCTTCGATAACAGTCGCCCCCACACGTATCAACGATGACATAAAGTACAGCTTCTCACTCTGGCCCCAGTACCGCCACTCCTTTGGTCAGTACGGGCCCCAATCTGAGCCGATGCAAAGGCTCACGTCGCCAGAAGGACTGAGAGGCCGAGAGAGTGTCCCTCCGAGCCCGCACCCCGCCCAGGCAGTGATCCACGTTACCTGGGGGCGTGACCCCACTCTCCTCTCGTCCTTCAGTGAACTGGGCCTCCCGTGCAGAACTTTCTCAATGGGCCTCAGCGGCTCGGTCTGGCAGCTCAGCTCCTCCGGGGCTGCTGGTCCGGGCTTCGACTGTTAGGAAGGTCTCAGGCGGCCGCAGGGCACACGTACCCCATGCCTCTGAGATTGCGTTACTCCGGGTGCACGTTCACCACAGCACCCTCCGGGTCTCCTCCGGCACGAAGCCACACACACAACGCTGATGGGACTTCACGTCGACTCCGAGTGCACGTTCACCAGGCACTCCTTCCTGCGGTCTCAGTTGGCACCAAGACACGCACACCACGCTGCAGAGACTCACTTTCTTCCGGTGCACACGATGATCAGCCGATCACCTCCACAGTCCCAGGTTGCACCAAAGCACGCACACTGCTTCACTGAGACTTACTCCAACTCCGGTGCCCCGATATCCAGGCGCTCTTCACCAACGCCTTCGGCCGCACCCCGACATGCTCACCGTGTCCAAGCCTCACTTCTCCTCTGGTGCACTCGATGACCAGGCACTCTTCACCAGCTCCTCCGGTGCACCCCGTCACGCACCCTGCGCGTCCGAGACTCACTCCACTTCCGATGCACACGTTGACCAGGCGCTCCTCACCAGCGCCTGCGGTGCACCACGACACGCACCCTGCGCGTCCGAGTCTCACGTCACCTCCGATGCACATGCTGACCAGGTGCTCTTCACCAACCCCTGCGGTGCACCACGACACGCACCCAGCACGTCCGAGACTCACTTCACCTTCGATGCACACGTTGACCAGGCGCTCTTCACCAACGCCTCCTGTGCACCACGACACGCACCCAGCGCGTCCGAGTCTCACTTCTCCTCCGTGTGTCCAAGATCACAGGGCACACCTTCCGAGGGTCTCAAGCTGCCACAACACGCGCCCACCACGTCGCTTTAAACTTCTCCGGAAACTTTTATGTTCCTGTGTTTCCAAACAGGGAGCCAGCTCACCTCGGGCCCTTGAGGTAACAAGACACAGCACAAAGCACAGTCTTCTTCAAGCAGGGGGACCCAGCGCACAAAGCACAGTCCCAACAGCCTCTTCCTTGGTTAAAACAGCAAACTGCAGACCAGCCCCAGATCACGAAGCAAGGTTCGGTCCTTCCCAGCAGTCTCTTCAGTTGTTCCTTCCTTAGCAGAGGTTCCTCTTGACCACGAAATGGGTCCAAGCCTTTTCAGTCTCAATCCATTTCTATTCCAACGTTCAGGGGTCTCAGCTCTCATAGTTATACCCCTAAATGTCTTTGAAGTTCGTTGTGCTCAGGGGTCCCTGACCCCTGCCTAAATCAGTCCTGGGTGTCTCCCTCCCAGTGTCACCTTTCTCCCTTTGATACTGGGGATCTGGATCCTTAATCACTCAGCCGGAGATGGGTCAATTGTTTTATAGCCGCAACCCATGCCTCTTCACCTCCCGGGGCTTTTCCTCTGCCTACTCTCCAGATGCAGGTCAGCCTGGTGCCATCTCAACCCCTCCCTGGGTCAAGACCTCCCCCAGCTCCTCTCCCCTCTCAGATCCAGACAGTCACTCCACATTCAGCAGAGACACACAGAAATGCTTAAAGCATAAAACTCAGCCACTTTCTAAAAGAGTGGCTTCTGAACACACAGTGACAAAACCACTTTCATAGAAAGATGTGTTATGACACTGTGAGTTCATACATACTAAACTTCACCTCTCCATTTTAAACTTATGGGAAACTAGGCTAACAAACACAATACCCAGCCTCCCCCATTCTGTCCTATGGGCAGGATGGCCTTTCACCAGTGAAAAACGAAATGGAGTGTTTTTCACTGTCAGGACATAACACACACCTCAGTATATGTCCTGCCTTTTACTTACACTGCACCCTGCCCTGGGGTTACCCGGGACCTACCACAGGGGTGCCCACTGTGTACGCAAGAGGGAAAGTAAGGCCTGACAAGTGGTTGCACTTGTCAGGACAACATGCTAACTTAGCAAACTGCGCGCAGGCCCTACACTGCAGGCCTGAGTTCCCTTCTCCGCGCACCTTTGCATTTCTAGCCCTGGCACACAAAGTGCACATCACTAGGGACTTTACTAGTAAGGCAAACATACCAATCATGGCCAACCAATTACCATTACACTTTACACAGGGAACCCTTGTACTTTGACACTGATCAGCAGTGGCAAAGTACCCAAAGCATCTAAATTGGCAACTCTATGTCAGGAAAACGGTCTAGGGGGAAAGCAAAAGGTTTAGGGAACTTTAGCCAAAAAGGCCAAGTCCTACAAGAATCTTATCTTTAAAAAAGTTGGATAGCTTATTCCACAAATCTAGCAAAGCTGAGGCTGGCTGCTTAAAGGTCAAAGGATGCAGAAAGTTCTTAACAATTTTGAAAAATTCTTGCAGGCTGGTAGCTGCTGTGGATATTCTACCCACAAAGGATGTGTCCTGTGCCATTTTATACTTCTTTTTATCCTCCGGAAGGTAAGGCCTCCTCCAAAGCCTCTCCATATTCCTACATTGCTTTTTCTCACCCCCCAGCACAATACAGAACCAAGGAGCAGAAGCACTACATCTTTGATTGACAGGTGTTTTTTGAAAGGCCCCTTGTTCGCCATATCTTAGCCAAGCGTTGACGGCTAAGGCATCTTTCTTGATATCCCCTCAAAGTGTGAGGGCTGAGCTGTCAAATATATGCTCCATCTCAGAAAACTTGAACTTGCTTCCAGGCACAATAGGGAATAGATTTAACCACAGAAACCCCATTCTCTTCAGAACATTGTTCCATCCCCATTCTAAATGAACTAAAGAATGATCAGACCAGGGGATGGCCAATACCTTCCTGACTACTAAAGAGCTATTAGGAAAAATAAGGTCAAGAGTATGACCTGCCAGATGTGTTGGGAGAGTGACATATTGAATCAACTTAAGTGAGGTCATCTTCTCCAGGAGGGTCGTTGCCTGAGAATCTGCATTATTATCAATATGAAATTAAAATCTCCTAAGAGAGTAAAGTTTGAGAATTGTAGTAAATACGGGGCAATGGCCTCTTCTAATGTGTTAAGGAAATCACCTGTGTTACCACGGGCGGATAGACCATAGCAGAATGGATCGTATCTGGGGATAATCCATCATCATCTTAATTTGATGTCCCACTACATTTTTTCTCCCCACCGCCCTTTCCTCCAGAGAAAGACATGCAGCACACTCACCGCACAGCTGGGACGTAATGTGGGTATCTAGCTCCAACTTAAACTTACAGGTCATCCTGTACCTTAAATTATTTAGCTTCTGCACGGAGTATCTTATTCTCAGATCAGGCAATGTAGGCAAACCTCCAGCATGGCCAGCGATGGCCTTGGATTGGATGCGGACAGGCGCAGACGGGTTGCCTTTGGCGCGTTCACTCTGCAGTCCTGCTTATAAGGATCATGCCACTCCTTAGACAACTAGAGCACTGCTGTTAAAAATGGCACCTTTCTGCGTCTCTAGGTAAAAATGGCTGCCGAAAAGATTACACTTCTACCCAATTGTGTTAAAGAGTTCATAAAAGCCCGTTCTCAGTTTAAAAATCACCACTCAAATATTTCATGCCCCATTGCAAATAAAATCAAGTTCAATTCAATAGAAATGAGTCAAAATAAAAGTGGGTACCGTCTTTCCTGGTGGTGAGCCAGCTGGCTGGCTTATTGAACGTCCTTGTGGATATGTTAATCGCGCCGGTCTTCGTCACGATCTCAGACTTCTTTAGGTAAGTCCCATAAGAAGAAGTCGAAGCATTCTTTGACTTCTCTGCGTCGGTTCCATTCATCGGACAACACGTGGGAAGGACGTCACAAGTCCAGGCCCTGCCTCCAGGTCGCCCCTGTGGAGCCTGCACCCAACCCTGGGTTCGCTTTGCACGTTAACAAGTTTCCTGAAGCCAGAGCAACACCTGCCCAACTTTGGGAATTTTAATAAGGCTATGAGCCTCATTTTTATGCGGCCCAACCTGTCTGGAGCTCCTTCTGGCCCCATGGTATCGGAACGGATTCTACCTGGGTTTCCACCGATGGGTTCACCCTCAGCGCCAGTCGGACCCTCAGGATCCGTTGGTGGCTCCGGATCAGCCATGGCCGTGACTTCACGACCTTCTCCAGGGACCGTTCCAGTGGCGTCGTTCCCAGCAGCACACCGAACACATCATGATTCCTGACTCTGATACCACATTGGTTAGAGCGTCGACCAGGCCTGCACAGCCTGAATTGGAGATGGAGCCCTATTTTCCTAAAGGGCCTAGACCTGAAGCTAGCCACGATACAGGTCAAGACCAAACGTCTTGACAGAGGTGCTTCAACCTTGGGTATCCCTCTCTGAACTCCTATTCCCCTTCATCTTTAATGAAGCCCTTACTGATGTCCTACACGTGGTCTTGGCCAAGTTCTGCACAGGTATTCCTGTGCGCAAGACCATCGCCCGCTCCTGGGGACCCAGCCTTCGTCACTTAGCACCCCACCTTTAATAGCCTGGTGGCCCAGGCCTTCACCTCTAAAAATAATCCCGGTGCGTTCCCTACCACACAACCGAATAGAGACTCCAAGCCTGGATACTTTTAGAAAGAGGATTTTCTCTTACACCTGCATTGCGCTGTGATAGGTGAACACTGCATCCTTATTGGGATGCTATTCCCATACTGTATGGGATGCTGTTACTCAAGCACTGCCAATGGTTTCAGAGGAGGCCCGAGCCATACTCGCCCATGCTATTGCTGATGGGAGGGATGCAGCGACCAACTTCCTGGGCAGAGACATTGTTTCTACGGTGGTGCTTCGACGTCTTGCCTGGCTGAGGGCTACTGGTTTTTCGGGGTATGTCCATGCATCCCTTATGCACATGCCCTTCAATGGCACTTGCCTTTTTGACGACAAGGGGGATTCAGCATTTGTACGTTTCAAGGATAGTAGGGCCACTGCTAGGTCATTGAGGCTCACCAATCACTCTGCAACAGCTACATTCCACCTTCCATGGCTACGGTAGGGGTTATCAGCTGTGTCGTTTTCCTCATAGCCACCACTGCCTGCAGGCACCTCAGTCCTTTTTTGGTCAGGACACAACTGCCACAAGCCTTGTGGAAACCATGGCAAGAGGTCTACCAAATCCGTTCTGCTCTACCCCACCCAACCCGCCCAACCGCTTTCAGCCTAAGCCTCTTTAATATGCCCTAACATCATCATGGGCATCCAGTCGGTGGCAGGATTCAGCACCACCTGTCCCAAAGGCAGAAGATAACATCAGACAAATGGGTGATTCAAATTGTCAATCGGGATTACGTCTTTCGAACAGACCCCATAACCTTTGCCACATCCCCTGATCAGCTGACAGAGGACCAGCTTTTGTTCTTGGGACAGGAAGTGGCCAAAGGAGCCATCAAGAGGATGTGGGCATCAGAAGTAGGTTGTGGTGGCTAATCCTGTCACTTTCTCATGCTGAAAAAGGACGGAGGCCTATGTCCTATACTAGACCTACGCCCTCTCAACTACTTCCTAAAAAAAAGGAAAAGAAAAATCAAGATGTTCACTCCAGCTCAGGTTCTGTCTGGCCTTGACCTTGGAGACTGGATGGTAGCATTGGACTTGTAGGATGCCTACTTCCATATCACTGTCCATGAGCATTATCAGTCCCTTTAGCCTTAACAGCACCCTTTGGATGTTCACCAAGGTGATAGAGGTGGTTGTAGTACATCTGTGGAGGTGAGGGTTTTCAATTTTCCACTATCTCGATGACTGGCTGTTGAAGGCAAGTTCGTCCCAGGTAGTCATCTCCCACGTCCAGACCATGGCGGACCTACTGCATTAACTGGGGTTCACTATAAATGTGCCTTAGTCGCACCCGACTCTCTCTCAGATGCTCACTTTCATTGGAGCTGTTCGGACCTCTCCCTTACCCACCCTGAGCTCACAACAGTGACAAACGGGTAATTTCTGGGTTGGGGCGGCCATCTGGGAGAGGTGGGGATCAGAGGACTCTGGTCTCGGGCGGAATCTCAGCTCCACATAAACCTATTGGAACTGAGAGCAATTCACTTAGCATAGAAAGCATAGAAAGCCTTTCTTCCTTCCATCAAGGAAAGGTTGGTTTAGGTGTTCACGGACAACACCACCTCCATGTGATATTGCAACAAACAGGGCGGGATGGGGCTGCGGACCCTGTATTCTGAGGCCCTGTGTCTCTAGGCACTGCTGGAACATCAAGCTCATCTGCTGATGCCTCATGGATCACAAACAGCATCCTTTCAACCTAACGTTGTGATGCTGTTCCACGTCGGTCAGACCCTGCCAGTATTCTATGCTCCACCTCTCCCCTCTAAATTTCTGGATCCAGTATGACTCTTGTGGAATATACTAAGATAAAGAGTCTGCAGCTAGATAGAGCCTACCAGATAAGGCATTACCGAAGGTAAGTAACTTGTTCAGCCAGAACTCCTGGGCCTGAGCATCTGCCATCCTGGAGTATCTGCTGTTACAGCAAAAAGGTTGGGTTCTCCAACCCGGCCTTCAAAATGTCCACCTTCATGCAGGGAGATTGAGCGTGGCCAGTTGAATGCCTTTGAACTACCTCCAGACATAGTAGATGTCATCTTGGCAGCCAGGCAACCCACGACAAAGACTGTATACACCTGTTGCTGGAACAAGTTTGTGGTGTGGTGCGGCACTTGCCAAATTGATCCCCTCCAGGCCCAGTTGTCTGAGGTTCTATTGTTTGTTCTCTCCATCACCTGGCAAGGCCCTACTTTGGGCAATATTTCACCCCTTTCAGCCTTCTTGCGTTTACCTGATTAGCCTTCATTATTTAAATCACTGGTTGTGATGAGCTTTCTAAGAGGGCTGCAGCATCTGTTTACCCCTTCTCCTTTTGTGATGCCTCAATAGGACCTCAGTCATTCCTTACATTTTTGATGTGTGCTCCATTCAAGCCACTCTATAGCTGCTCCCTATGGCTCCTCATTCTCAAAACTGTGTTCTTAGTCACCATCACCTCAGCACGGCATGTGAGTGAGCTTCAGGCTCTCTGTGTACATCCGCCTTACACCAACTTCTTCCCCAATAAACTGGTTCTGTAAAATAGGGCATCCTTTCTACCGAAAGTTGTGATGGCATTCCACGTTGGTCAAACCTTGATGGTTGATGCAGCTGGGACAAATTTGTAGTTTGATGCGGCACATGCCAGTTTGACTCCCTCCACCCCAATTGTTCTGTTGTTTGTTTTATCTCTTGCCTGGCAAGGCTTTGTTTTGAGCACAGATAAGGGGTACTTTTTGGCTCTATCATCCTTTTTACAGTTGCCGGACCAGACCTGATTATTTAAATCATAGGTTGTGTTAGAAATGGGGGTCTCTAGTTGGCAGAGGTAGGTACCTTTGTCCAGATAGGGACCCTTGCTTCTAGTCAGGGTAAGGGGGATACACTTCTAAAATAACCCCTGCTCACCCCCTTGGTAGTTTGGCACGAGCAGACAGGCTTATCTCAGAGGCAGTGTGTAAAGCATTTGTGAACACATAGAGTAATACAGTGAAAACACTACAATGGACACCACACTAGTTTAGAAAAATAAGTAATCTTTATCTAAACCAAAACAAGACCAAACGACAAAAATCCACAACACAGTACTAAAAATATGACTTTCGGATGGTAGAAATAGTTCAGTTCAAAGCAAATTGCAGATGCGACACTTTTCACACAAAGTACCTTGGATGCGTCACGCAAACAAACAAAAACGGGCGGCAGGGAAGGTGATGCGTCGGTACCTTACACTCAGGGAAGGTGATGCGTTGGTTCCTTACACTCAGGGATGCGTCGGTTCCTTGCTCCGGGGGAGGTGATGTGTTGGTTCCTTACTGCTGCGCAGGGGAGGTGATGCGTCGGTTCCTTACCGGAGAGGAGGTGATGCGTCGGTTTCTTACTGCATGGGGAGGTGATGCATCGTTTTCTTACTACGTCCACCAACAATACGACAGACTTGGCGCCTCGATGCGATGCGACGATCCGGGGCGATGCGTGGAGCCTTGCAGCCGCACAGCAGGGCTTGCGTCGGAATCGGTGCGGTGATCTCGGACTTCGGAGATCGTTGCACTCGATGCAGCATGCGGCGATTTCTCAAGCCGCGGCAGGCGCTGCAACGGTTTCTTCGGCGATGCGTCGGAAACAGGTACGGATGCGTCGCCTTTCTCGGTGTTGTGTTGATTTTCCAGCTCCCAGTGGAAAACAGTCTCTAGAGGTCCAAAACAACAGCAGGCACCTCTTGCAGGTCAGAACTCACAGCAAGGAAGTTCAGGGGAGCTGGTGGTGAAGTCTTTGTGTCCCTGAGACTTCAGAACAGGAGGCAAGCTCAGTTTCAAGCCCTTGGAGATCTTCCTCAAGCAAGAGACACAGCAAACAGCAAAGTCCTTTCTCCTTTCCTTGGCAGCAAGTAGCCACTGCAGGCCAACCCCAGACAGCAAACAGCACAGGGTCAGTATTCCTCCTCAGCTTCTCTGGCTCTTCTCCTTGGCAAAGGTTCCTCTTGATTTCCCAGAAGTGATCTAAAGTTCTGGGGTCTGGGCCCCAATATTTATACTACAAAATTCTTTGTTCTCTGGTGGCAGAGAAGCCCGGTGCCCAGTCAAAACCAGTTCTGTCCTCTCTGGTGCAGCTTCCTGGCAGGGGGTGGAGACAGCATTGTGGAAGGCAGGCCAGGCCCATTCAGGTGAAAGGAAATCCCCTCCCCCTACTCTAAATGCAGCCCAGGTCTATTCAACCCAGCCCTGACTCATCAGGCTCTCTGGAGCCACTGCTCCTCCCCAGCCCCTGACGCTCCAAACCCAGACATGCAATACACAAACCTGGCAGAGACATACTGGATGGCTAAGCAAGAAAATACGCACTTTCTAAAAGTGGTATTTTCAAATACAGAATGTAAAAATCACCCTCACTAAAAGATTTAACATTCTGAGTTCAGGCATACTAAACTTTATTTTCATACCTTGTTCCAAGGGTGGGTCAGTTATGTTTATAAGATGTTATAAGCAAACTCCCCATTCTATCCTATGGGAACAGGTAGCCTTGCAATAGTGAAAAACGAAATTGGCAGTATTTCACTATCAGGACATGCCACACACACCAGGGCATGTCCTACCTTTCACATACACTGCACCCTGCCCACAGGGGTACCTTGGGCCTACCTTAGGGGTGACTAACATGTAAGGGAAGGGTAGGGCCTGGCAAGTGGGTGCACTTGCCAAGTCGACATGGCAGTACCAGGCTGCACACAAGCTCTGCAATGGCAGGCCTGAGTTACATTTACAGACTGATTATGTGGGTGGCACAATCAGTGCTGCAGCCCACTAGCCGAAAAAGGTTACAAGGGAAACCCTACTCACAACGGAACCAGGGTAAGTATATTATATGCAGAAACAGTGGTTCCTGTGGAAAGAACAATATCTATGGTACATAATATGCAAATGCACAATCGCAATGCGGGATTGGGTTAGTGCGATATCCGAAGGAGAAGAACCATACACAACACAGATTTAAGTATGAGTAATAATTGTTTTATGTAAAAAAAACAGTTATGCAATTATACAGTGCAGTGTGTCCCCAGTGAACATGGAACCTACAACAATATGTGACAAATTAGTGACAATTACAAATGGTTTCCAACTAAAATTTTTGAAGTTGACCATCCAGAGAAGTAAATGATGAGGATGGTTCACTTTTTTGTCGTCGACGGCGTTTCGACCCCTTACAGGATGAGGGGTCTCTTCAGGACCTAACGATATAGGGACATCTGAGTGGAGGTATGATCTGTCATCGTGACAAGTGGGCACCCCAGGTAGGTGAAAAGGTGGAAGCAAACGGTTACTCACATGGGACCCAGCCGGGTGCCCTGTGAGGGGAAGGAAGGTGATGACAGGAGAGCTGAGCTGCACGGCAGTGCAACGGCTTATGCAAATGCATAAAAACACGACAATGCGTGATTATAGAATGGCCAGAAAAGAGGAATGAATCGTCCTGTTATAGGAAAATGTAGCTCCAATATGCGGTAGCCTTAATTGAAGGTGGAGGACAGGTCACGCCGATCCGTGTACCTGTGTCTGGCTGAACAGAGGCTTTGAATTGAAGCCACGCGTGCAGTTGCTGTTGCTCCGCGCACATCGGACCGCTATGATACAGGTCCCACGCTGATAGCAGCCCACTAGCAGCATTTGTTTACAGGCCCTGGGCATGCACAGTGCACTGTACTAGGGACTGACTAGTAAATCAAATCAGCCAATCATGGAAACACCAATCCATAACAACAATTCACCAAGGGAGCACTTGCACTTTGGCACTGAACAGCAGTGGGAAGTGCCCAAAGCATCTAGACCAGCAAAACGGAGTCCAACACACAGCAAAAACACAGGAAGTCAAGGCAAAAAATGCAGGGGATACCCACGCCAATGGTGCCAGGTCTAACAGGTTGTGATGCTTTTTTTTTTTTTTTTTAAAGTCTCCCAACACTTGTTTTTCCTTTCGTCATGCCACAGTGGGACCTTAACTTGGTCATCACATATTTTACTTGCACTCCCTTTGTGCCACTTCACAGCTGGCCTTTGCAGCTCCCCACCCCCAAGATGGTGTTCCTTGTTGCTATAAGCTCGGTGCTGTGAGTGAGTGAGCTTCAGGCACTCTATGTTAGCCCACCGTACAACACCTTTTTTTTTTTTAGCAGTTTTATATAGCGCGAAGTCGACCCGAAGGTATTGGAGCAGTTTACATGAGCACCAGTTATATTACACAAGTACACAGACAAACTGGCTCTGCTCATGCAAACATCCTTCTTGCCAAATTTGTGACACCTTTCCATGTCGATCAAACCATCATTCAGCCAGTGTTTTATGCTCTGTCTCTCCCCTCTAAGGAGTAGGAGAGACTCCCCAGCTTGGTCCCCAAAAGAGCGCTGAGCTTTTACATTCATTGTACCAAAAGACCCCTGGCTGGATGATGAGCTCTTTGTGGGGTTTGCTGGAGTGAAGCATAGCATCTCCTGTGCTGGATCATGCTCTGCATTAAAATCTGCTACACATTGGCAAAGAAGCAGCTTCCAGAAGGACTGCGAGCCTGTTCCACTAGGGCTAAAGCTGTTACCACAGCGTTAGCTCACCAAGTACCTGTACTAAACATATATCGGGCAGCTCCATGCGTTTACCAAGCACACTTGTCTGGACAGCCAAGTCAGCAGAGAAGGGTACTTTGCCTGCCCCGTCCTGCAGGACTTTCTGGTTTGAATGAATGAATGATAAATACTTATATAGCACGCAGCTACCCTAGTAGTGTTTCGGCACTTTGGTAAACAAAGACTGGGGTAAAAGCAGGGAACAATGGGAGTCCAACTCTCTCTAGAGTTTTAATAGGTAGGTTTTCAGCTCATTCCTAAATTCCGCTTCCTCTGCAATAGATCTCAGGTGCTCAGGCATCTGGTTCCACATACAGGCCACCTTGACATTAAAAGAGGAGCCTCCTCGCTGCTTGTAAAAACGGGGGAAAGAGAGTAGACTGGCATTACTGGAACCAAAGGTTCTCCCTCGTCTGTATTCCTTGATCCTCTTAAGATATTCATGGCCCTTGTGGTGGAGGGCTTGATGAGTCCATGTCAGGGCCTTGTACATAATGCTTTGCCGGACCGGTAGCCAATGCAGTTTCTCACATAGCCGAGAAACGGAAGCGCACTTGGGAAGTTTATAAAGTAGGCGGACTGCTATGTTTGGAACTACATGTAGACGCTGAACCAAATATTCAGGAAGACCCAAGTACAGTACATTGGCATAGTCTAGCCTAGAGAGAATAAATGCCCTGACTGCTGTAACTAGCGCCTCATGAGGCAAGAAGTTGAGAAATTTCCTCAAAACATAGCAGATCCATAAACAGAATTTTACAACTGATGACACCTGGGCCGTGAAAGATAGTTGGGAGTCAAACATAATGCCCAGATTCCTGGCTACCACCGTTGGAGGGGATGAGTGGGAATGCTGTTGGGCCATGCACCTGCCTACCCTGGAAGGGGAGTCTCCCCAAACAATAAGATCTCAGTTTTGTCTGGGTTGCACTACAATTTGTTGGCTCTGAGCCACTCAAGTAACGCCTTCATCCAGAGTGCAAATAATTTTTTAGTACATGCTGAATACCCATCATAGGTGAGCAGGAGCTGCGTATCATCCGCGTATGATATGACCTTGATGTTAAAGGATTCGACCGAATATGTCAAGGGAGTCATATACATGTTGAAGAGAGAAGGACTCTGGGAGGAGCCCTGTGGCACTCCCCACTTAAACAACTTTGCTCTGAGTTTGGTTTGAGTCCATTGACTGCCCACCCCCAATTTGATACTGCTGTGGTATGTATTCAAGAAGTGAGAAATCTGCGGCTAGGAGTCTCTAGCAGAATAACAAGTTACTTACCTTCGATAACACTCTTTCTGGTGGAGACTCTATTTAGCTACAGATTCCTCAGCGACCCTCCCATCACCCCCTCTCGGTGATTGGACTCTACCCATCAATAAGATCCCAAGTCTAGGAAACTGCACACTGGTCTGTCAGTTTGCTTTTGGGGCCCCACGTTTGGAGGCGTGGACAGTCTCGGAAGCAACTGATGTCAGTAGTGATACCTATATAGTAGGGGTGGGTGTAACTCGCATATTTCAGTGTAGCGTAATCACGCAGAATTGCCCGAGAATTCCCCGAGATTACATGTAATTATGCAAGAAGAGTAATTCTGCATTTAACGCGTTTCTGTTTGTGGTGCCAAGGCAATGGTTACAATCCTATTGGCTGTCAAGAGGACATTTTACTGCCTTATCGCCTGCACTCGGCACAGTCTAAGCTTCAGTCTTCATCTATTAAAGTACATATGGCATCTTATCACGGCATATAAGAGATCTCCAAAGCAGATTTCCTTTTTCATGGTTCCAGTAATTAAAGACTCCAGAGAGTACACCCACCAGTCCATACACTATCTCCTCCGTGGGAACTTAATCTAGTTCTATCATAATTAAGGGGCCTTTCATACAAGCCTATTCACAAAGCTACATTACAGCACCTTTCATTGAAAGCAACCTTCCTATTAGCCATCACTTCTACTTGAAGAGTTAGCAAGATGCCTGCTGTCTTTTCCAGCAAACCTTACACTTTATCCCACTGTAACTTAGTAGTGATCAGGACACATCCTTCTTTCCTCCTAGTTATCGTTCCTGTGTTTCATATCAATCAAACCATAAACTACCCATCTTCTTCCCAAATCCCTTCATACCTGCTTATCAGTCGTTCCACTCATTAGATGTAAGGAGGGTACTTCGTTTCTACATTGACACAACTAAAACCTTTAGAAAATCCAATCAGCTCTTCTTAACAAAAGGCAATCTCAGAAAGGATTTTGCAACTTCTAAGCAGTCGGTTGCTAGATAGATAGTTGCTTGCATCACTACCTGCTATCATTTCGAAAACAAACCTCTCCCAGATAGACCTCAGTACTCCACAAGGGCTAAAGCAGCTATGACAGAATGTCTCAGAAATGTTCCAGTTTCTGACATTTGTAAAACAACTTGGAAATCGTGTATACATTTATTATACATTACTGCCTAGACATGGACACATAGGATGATGCTAGGGTGGATTCAGAAAACACTTCAAATCTTGTTCAAGTGATCTAGAACCCATTATCTAAAGGCAGTATTAATGTTCTTATTTTCATAGTGTTTCCTACTGCCCAACAGACGCTTTCTATTATTTTAATTTTGCATGCTCCTCTTTCCAAGCATTTATGGCTATGAATGAAGATCCTATGAAGTAAAATAAAAGTTTACTTACTTGTAGTCCTGGTTCTGCAGAGTAGGAATCTTTATCGAATTCATAAACAACCTGCCTGCCTCCCTGGCTGGGTAGATTTGGGCATTGGAAAGTACTATTACTAGTCATTCTGTAAAAAACAGAACTGGCTCTGTAAGGCAACTGCTCGTACAGTGCATCAAGGGTAGGAGAAATTCCTGGCATCTTAGACACAGGATGACTTTTTCGCGGCTTTCAGCGTAGAACTATCAGACTAAGGGTCTGATTAAGATTTTGGTGGACAGGTTGCTCTGTCACAACGGTGACGGATATCCCGTCCGCCGAAATATAAATCCCATAGGATATTATGGGATTTATATTTCAGCGGACAGGATATCCTTCACTGATGTGACGGAGTAACCCGTCCCCCGAAATCTAAAATAGGCCCTACATTTTTTACTTCCTGGTATACATTTTCAATATCTTTTGCAACAAAGATGCTACAATGTTAACTTCAAGTGAGTAGTTTTATTCAAATCTAAAGGCTATATTCAAAAAAATTATCTACCTACCAGGCCCCTAAAGGGTGCTCTTTGTCATATGGACACTGGCATTCTTTATTCATACATGATATATAGTTACAGTTAGGACCACATTACCATTGGAATTGAACTTTTGGTTTGCTTCTAACTTTGGCGGCGTTTGACGGATCACAATGAAACATTCCCCAAAAAAGGTCTTTTCCACCTCAGCTCTTTCCTGGAAGGTTTCAGGGTAATCCATCAAGCGGGGCAGAGAAAAAGGGGCATTCCCTAAAACACTTCTTCCCCTTGCAATTTTCCATAGGAAAACTGGACACAGCCACACCCAAAACAGCTGAACGGAATTATACTACCTTTGGCAGAAAGCTAGATCTTGGTCCAGAAAGCAGATTCAACAGATTTGAAGATAAGGTCTGATTGGCTGCCACCACTTCAACAAAGATGTGGTGGCAGCCATTTTAGGTCCCAGGGACTCAGTCCCCTGGCCTGAAAATTTTTTGGGAAAAAAACCATATGGGGGGCAGGGTATTGATACCTGTGGAGGGTGGCAGAATTCAAGGGTCAGGATATGCATACAAAATCACTCTAAACACCTTGTTGCCATGCATCGCACAGACCACTAAAGAGAGAGTCGGGGCGACAAGGCAACCCTACTGCCCCCCAAGCACGATACTACAAACACAAAAGAAGTGGGTTGCCTTTACCAATATAAAATGCAAGAAATGCAAGTATGGATATTGTATGCTGCAGGTCACGCAGGGTCTTATGTGACCCTCCTTAGTGGAAGAGGATGCCTCACACACAATATTGTGTCATGCTTCATCATAGGCATCCTCTCCCCACCCTGGTAAGGTAGTTCTACCAGAGTGGACTCAACCTCCGTGAAGACTTGGCGGTAGGAGGGAGTTCTTACATAAAACTTGCAGGATAAAATCGGGTTCCAGCTTAATTAAAAATACCTTCAGGTGCCTCAGTTATCACCTTTATTAATGAGGACCTGAGGTATGCTAAAAACAAATCCAATGATGGAACCTTGAGAGAATAATGTCTCAAGTCCATCTTACAGTCTGCAAACATGTTTCTGCCCACACAGGAAGCCTAAAAGGTCTGGGGCATTCATCAGGGCTGTCGGATCCCTACAGTAACGCTATCGGTGTCCCCTGTGTCCCTACATACTACTGTGGGGGAGTACACCTCAGATATACCCAAGGGAATCCTACCTGGAATACTCCTATACGCAATTCATCATGCACCTGCATATGGGAAGTCATGGCTCAATGGTTAGAGCGGCAGACCCTGATGCAGAGATCTGGCCCGGGACCAGGGTTCAATTCCCACCTCGGCGGGTCTTGGGCTCAATTTCCTCGGACCTGATAATTCTCGCCTCGGTGCCTATTCTAATCATGGGTCCCACTCTGCAACTCTGGGCAATAGCTTGCTTAATCTCCACAACGGCCCCAACAGCGCTGGGATGCCTGGCTTCACCCTGCGGGTGCCCAAGAGTGGACATTTCACAGGGAAAAGCCAGGAAGGGTTCCACAGCGGTATGCGTACAGCGCCTGGACACCCCTTTGGGGGTATGGGTGTGCTTTACAAGTACAAATTTCATTTCATTTAAGTCATAATACAAAGAGACAGGTCAGTGAGAATATATTGGTGTGCGAAACACAGATATGTCAATCAGCACACCATGTTGAACCACATGACTTTAGCCGCAGGCGTCCTTACATGCTTATATTCCCCACCCAAAACGTGCAATTGATAGGGAACATCACATGAGTGTGAGTGGGTAATTAAATAAGAACCCCCTTCTCAAGTAAGGTGGGGTAACACTAACTCATAATATCTATGGTGAAGAAATCTCCAATTGTCCATGCAGTACATATTTAGCCATAGAACCTTCTTATGTGGATTTCGGCATTCTGCATCCAACACTATAGATTATGTCAACTAAGATTACCAGTGATAAAAGTTAAAAAACACCTACTCCTTACCCTAGACTTTAGGGGATACCAGAGACTCGGTCAAAGGAGGGGTGGTCTTCGTAGTCACACACTAACGAAGAGTGATACATAAAAAGGAAGGACAACATAAAATAAACAGCAATGATAAGCAGAGCAACACTCGGTAAAACAAACACCAAGAACGTTTTTTTCATTCAAGGCACACCTAAGGCTGCTGTACTAGGTTTCCAAACACAACAGCATTTCTAAATAAGGGTTTGGAGTATTTGCTTGGTTAATGGCTAGGGATGCATCTGGCAACACTGTATGTGTGCGTGGGCCCGAGCTCGTCAAGGACGGCCTGCACATAGTAGCCCCACAGCTTATTCAAGGATATCGCAAAGTAGAAGTTCACAATTCAAATAGTGCCCCAACGTATCACCATGCATAGTGTTCGACTGTTCTCGCTCTTAGAGATAAGAGGGTAGGTGCACCAGCAGTTTTTGAATGAGGGCCAAAAACGTCCCGTTATAACAGTACATCAAACCAGCGATAATCTCAAGACAAAAAACACGGCACATGAAGAGCCCCCAGCCCACGACTGGTTCAGGACTACATATGATCAACTGAAATATCATGCAGACCGTTCATCTCATATACTAAAGATATATATGAGTGATATTACTTGGCAGTAGTAAATAGCCGATCACACAAATCAGGCATTCAATCCCCCAACTACCACTCGTCGCTTCATGGCATCAAAGGACTCGTCGTCGGGCCAATAAAACACCTGTTTATCACCCCCTGCACGCATCCATTATTGCGTGGAATACGATGAAACATCCTCTGTAAATAACAAATCAATGCCAGGTCCAAGACCCCACCCCGCTCCTTACTTCATCAAAAGGCTCACCACATCGGAACACCTACGTCCGTCTGCTCCCTGCTGCTTGCTACACTGATACCATGGCTGGGAGTGGCTTAAATACTTCCTGAAGTGTAGGTGCCTGCCGGCAAAGTAAGGGCAGGCCTGATCGTAGCCGGCAATTCACCCGCAGGGCATGCTAAGCCCAAGGGTGTCTGGAAGGTGTAGTTGGTGAGTCGGTGTTCATAAAGGGTTCGAGACCCACCGGGGGTAACACAGGTGTCATAAATGGCATACCCTGTGTAAATAATATATATAAATAGTGTAATTGTGCTCACAGTGGGTCAGTGTGAAGGATATCAAAGCGGCTGAGCTACGATTTTCAAGTATACGCAGGCCACCAATATCCCAAAAGCTAGTCCCCCCCAGGTAGTGACTAGCATTGTCCTACCATACCACTGTAGAAGTCTACATTCTCATCAAGAAACAGGACCAAGTTCTGCACCACGATCTGGTGTCTCTACATTTTAATCTCAGACAAGGGAATTCCTGTGCCCAGTTTCCCAGAACACAAATGTCCAAGTAAGGCTTTTGTCACCTACGCACTTCTAGACTCTGAATCATCTGATGTTGATGATGGCCCCTACGTAGCTGCTTACAGCTCCATGCAACCTAACCTCAAATATGAAGACAATGTTGAAAATAAGCAGTACATGGAATGTGAATATCCTTTGCTGAACAACCACCATTTCAACAAGGTATACAGAAGACGAGGGGCATAGAAGTCTTCCAGGAACACTATAAGTGTGACTCCTTAGAAGCAGGATATCATTATGAGGATGAATATATGATGCAGGTGCCAAGAGCATTGATAAAAGACTTGTGATTAATGGCAGCCGATTATTACAAACATTTCCCAGTGCAACAACATCGCCAGGAATTGAAACCCGTACTCGCCATACTCACCTGTCGATACCTCGTATGCCAAGTACCATCTCAACAACAACTATCCCAGACTTCATATTCCAACTGTGAAACTCCTACCTGCAAGCCATTTGTACCTCCCACACATGAGGACATGTACTCTGATAGAAGAAGAAGCTGAAATTCCCGATGAACTACCAGCCAATGTGGGATCGGAATGGGATGACTATGTTACCCCTCTGTCTGCTCCACATACTCCACCTGCGGCTATTTAACCATCAGACGACATAGGCAGTCTTCACATACTCCTTGAAAGAGGATTAGAAGTATTAGATTAGAAACCCTCTGAATGTTTCCTATATGACTTTAGGGAATCAACAAGAAAGTCAGTAAGATCTATCCCTGTCATTGATTGTCTCCTTAGAAGGTTTGATGGTCATGAAAAATTCAGCGACAGTTGCGGTTTTCACTTCCCAGCTTGATAAAAAGTGAAAGACCCCTGAAATTTCTCCAGCATGTCTCATAGACAGGGCCACTGGAATTATGCGATTGTGCGGCTGCGGCGATTTTCGCATTATTATAGATTTTCCACATAGTCCATCATCTGCTGCATAATCTGCAGATTTTAACAAAACAAAAATTTTGTTTCTAGCTCAGATGTTTCAAAAGTTACTTAAAAGCGCAGCGGCACAAGTTGCAGTGCAGTAGAAGGCCTTTTGCAAGGGTTGATTGATCATCTTTCTGCTCTTTTTTGCTATATTTGGGTATTAAACTGGTACTAATGAGGTACACCCGATGCCCACACAGTGTTAACAAGTGAAAAAAGTACAAAATAATGGAGTAATACTATTAAAAATGTGCCGCATTATGCCACATAATTTGGTGTTTTCTTTGCCGCATAATTTACTCAACCCTGCCACATAATTTGGCCCTCTCCTGCCGCATAATTCCAGTGGCCCTGCTTATAGGTCACCCGAGATCTGACTCTGTGGTTTTGTAGGGAACTCAAGGAGGACAAGGAACTCTTCTACTTCTTGCTCTACACCTCCTGATAATGAGGGAAGAAGATTGAATAACATGGATAAGCGTTTCTCAGCTATGGCGGCTGGAAGTTATGACAGACATATGTGGTCTGACTTGAGCTCCATCCTTGAGCAACTTATTGAGTATAAGAGAAATGAAGCAAAGGCCAATATCCAGGAGGGAGAGAGAACATCCTCCGAGATCATTGATGTGGCAATGGATAGAGCCTCCACAGGGTTCCGACTACTAGCAGTTGTAGGTGTCAGGGTTGGCTTAAAGCAACATCTTTGCGCCTTCAGGTCCAGACAAAAACCATTGACATGCACCATGATGGAGACGCATTATTTAGGAAGCATGGTGACTAGGCTTTACGGTCCATCAACACAGCAAGATCCTTAGGAGTCCTGCAGCAAAGAAGACCACAGTCCTTTTGAGGCGCTAGAGGGAGAGGTAAGTTTCCTTACATAGGCAGGTACCAGTCTTACCACTACCATCCGTACCAGGCAGTTCAATGCCGTCAACAATACAGACAGCCACCACCATCTGCCTACTCCAGACAGGCGCCTGGGAGAAAATCGGCAACACAACAGCAATCTCAGGGCTCTTCTAGATGCCAATGATATTTTCTTGGTACTGGCCACGAGTCCCTTTCATCCCATACAGGGACATATTTCCCACTTTTAAAAAACTTGGAGGTCTATTACTTGACTGTTGGGTTCTCAAATCAATTGTCAATGGGCACACCATAGGATTTGTCACCATGCCACCTACAAACCCCCCTCAGAAATGGTCGATCCAACACCTTCCACAATTGCCATTGGAAATTAAACAATTACTTCAAAAGGGAGCTATATAGATCGTTCCCTACTCCCAAAAAAACGTAGGGGCTGATTACGACTTCGGCGGTGCTGTGCCAGCTCTCTGCCAGCTCAGCACCGCCAAAGCCATGCAGGGACCGCCCACCAGATTACAAGTTAAACTTGTGTCTAGCGGGCTTTTCCTGTCTTTTCATTTGCCGTTCTCTCAGCGGTGCACTTAAAATAGGCACTGCAATGGGAAGGCAAAAGGAGTTCCAGAACGGCATGGACTATGAAGTCCATGCCTCCCTGGAGCTTGGGTGCATGCAAACAGGGAGGCACATGTTGTGCCCCGCTCAATGCATCCCATGGTGGCGGGGGCATGGGGGCCTTGTAGGGCCCCCTTTTATTTCCCCTCCGCCAGCCTTTTCATGGCGATGAGCCCACCATGAAAAGGCTAGCGGAGGGAAAACTCATATGCTCGGCAGACAGCGGCAGTCCAGCCTTGCATATTATATAGGCCCTCTGCGCTACTCCACCGCTGGGAATGGCAGTTTCCTGGCACAGTCGGCACAGAGGTGGCCGGTCCTAAAACCGCCTCGTAATACGGCGGACACAGGACCCCCACCACGAGTAGGGCAGTCAAAGAGCGCTGTACTCATAATCGGGCCCTTAGGTTTTTGCTCAGACCTTTTCCCATAAGAAAGAAACCAGGCAAATGAAGACTGATGCCAGAGTAACAGCAGTGCAAAACATTCCTAAAGAAGTAATAATTTCCTATGATTACTCCTCTGATATGTAAAACATGGAAAAGTATACAACATCATTAGACCGCCAAGATGCTTACTTTCACATCCCAATTTACTCCGCCCACACAAAGTACTTAAGATTCGAAGGAGCCAGTCGCGATTATCAGTTCAGAGTTCTCCCATTCAGCCTTCAATCTGCTGCATGCATTTTCTCCAAATGGATGACTCCAGTGGCAGCTTATCTCAGAAGATTGGGCCACAACATTTTCCTAAGCTGGACGATTGCCTCGTAAAGGCCCCATCCTATCAAAAAGCAAAGGACTCTATGAGGGTTTGTCTCCAACTCTTCGACCCCCTAGGATTAACCCTCATCAACAATAAATCCTCTTTAAAACCGGAAGGCAGAATAACCTTTCTGGGAGCACTTTTCAATACAGAACAGGGAAAAGCCTTTCCTACTAAGGAGAGGGGAACAAAGATATCTGCTCTACCCACAAACTACAAAGAAGAGAGTCTACTTCAGTACACATTTACAAATCTTTCCTCTGAATGACGTTATACTGAATCCCTTTAATTCCAAATTTCTGTTTACAAATGAGAACATTCCAGGAATTCTTTTTTTTTTAAATGATCGCAAAACAACGGCTCTTTTGAAGACATTGTCAAGATCACAAAGGAAAACAAGCATTGGCATAGCCAATAGGTCTCGCCTTTGGGACCTTATAAGTGTTTAGCCATGCAACAGTTGATGTTGTTGCACCAAGGATATTGTGCCTCATAGCTAAATACTTATAAGGTCCCAAAGGCGAGACCTAATGGCTAAGCCAATGCTTTAAGTGACGATGCCTTTTATTTATGTTTTAAAAACTAACACGTAAATAAAAGGCATTGTCATGTACAATGCCAATAGCTCAAACTCTCGCGAATGCGAGACCTATTGCATTGCAAATGCTTGTTGGAAAAAGCATCCATGTATGCCATATAGGTGCAAATATGTTCTGCACGCAGGATGACCTGCCATAAACAATAAAGCATCACAAAACTGGATCAACTTCTATTGAAAACTGGAAAGCCTGCCAGCAGATGTGTATCTATATTGATCTTAAGCCAAATTCTTCATTAGCAGTCAAGATTGTAGATATAAGCTTCTTGCAGAGACGCAGAATATTTTGTTCTTACTGTCTCACTAGCACAGGCCTGCAGGTTCCACATTAGGGAAAGTAAAAACCTAGAGTCTGGTGCATGCTGCGGCAGCAAATAAGGTACAATCAAACAATACTCACACCTATTAGCTGAGGTTTTGTGGAGAGCGCTGCATCAAACAGTTAACACCCAACATGACTCTTAATGCATGGTTTTAGCACTGGGTAGAAACCACAGTGATAAAGATAACACCCTGCAGGGCTGCCTAGCTACTACATAAAGGTGAGGTGTACACTGCAGCAACAAATAAGGGAAAACCTCCAGCAGGGCTCTGAAACCTAAGGGCTAGGAGTAGACGCAACAGCCTATATTGTAAAAAGAAGCAGGGGTCCCAATCGTTGACGTGAAACCGAGGTCCAGATTACACGTGCAAATACGGTATCTGAAAGAGACACGTTAGTGATAGATTCCTTACCTTAGAATATCCCCAGGCGTCAGACTGGATCCGGAAAGTTTTTCGCTAACAGTACCCCTGCACGTCAGTAGGTGGCGTCGTGCGGTTCCGCGTCCGTCGCTGGCGTCGTAAGCGCTGAGAGGACGTCACGGAGACTACTTAGGCGCCACCCATGCGCGCTGACGTCAGTTCATTCTTTTTCCGCGCCAGAAAGCGCAGATCCGGTTAGAGCACGTACCCTAGTCACTTTTTGGCTATCTCTTTTGAGACTTTGTCTCCCTTTTTTCCAGTTGGTTTCCTGGTGCACGTAGGGATGCCTGGATTTAAGTCTTGTGGGGCCTGCCGTCGCAACATGTCGGTGGCGGACCCCCACGATGTCTGCCTCTACTGCCTGGAGACCGACCACGACTCTCGGTCTTGTCCGGATTGTCGGGCCATGGCCCCAAAGGCCTTGCGGGAGCGGCGCCAGAAACTGCTGGAGGTCCGGCACTCGTCCCCGCGCCGTTCCCGGTCCAGAGCCCGTTCCAGAGAACGCTCGCGGGGCCACAGCCATCGCTCCTCGGGCTCCAGGTCTTCACCCTCGGATTCGGGTAAGAGACGACACAAAAAGAAGTCGAAGAAGCATGTTCGCTCTCCGACGTCCCCCCGCCGGTCCTCGGATGCGGATGTGGGGGACAGGGGCCTTGCCCCTGCGGCTCTTTTGGAGCTCGAGAGTCCCGCGGCCTACCCGCCTTACCCGGGTCCGTCGGTGACTCCCGCACAGGTGCAAGAATTTCTTGCTACCATGGACCGCCTTTTTAGGCCTCGGGCTCCCGCCGGCGCGCCCTCGGGCCCTGCGGTCCCGTGTCTGGATCCTGTTGGACCGCCGGCGGCTCCAGCTTCGGCGCCACAGCATCCTGCACCGCTGGCTCCGGCCACGGCGCCACAAGGTCCAACGCTGCCGGCGCCGGCCCCAGCGCCGCCCTCGGCTCCGCCTCCGGCGCTGCAGTGGGTGCCTTTCGTCCCGCCATTACCCAGGTTCCAGGACCATTTTGTTCCCACCTGGGATCCGTAATTGGGGCACGGCGCCGGTTCGGCCCCGACCGGCGCCGTTCTCGGCGCCGTTTCCGACGCCGTACCCGGCGCCGTTTCCGTATGTTCCCTCTCCGGCTCCTGCCCCGCCGCCGACGGCGGAGGTGGAGGACGACTGGGAGGGGTCCGAGGACCCTCTCGCCCGTCAGTGTGACTCCGAGCAGGACTGGGCGGACGACTTGGAGGACGCCGGCGACCTCAACGTCTCTTCTGACCCGGGGTTTGCCTCTCCCCCGCCTACTATGGAGGAGGGCGCCTCCTCCAAGATGGTGCTCCATCGGGCAGCTGAGGTCCTCAACCTTGATCTCCCTATGGTGGCCCTCAAAACTAACCTCCTTACCGAGGTGCTCCAGACGGCGACTACCTCGTCGGAGCCCCTGCTGCCGTTTAACAACGCCCTTACCGACGTCTTGCTGGGCACTTGGTCGCGGCCATCCACTGGGGCCCCTGTGGATAAGAATGTCGCCAGGCGTCATCGTCTGGCGCCGGGTGACCCCGCTTTTTTGACCACTCATCCTACGCCTGAGAGTCTGGTCATCCAAGCTTCGACGTCGCAGAGTGCCTTTCCCAAGGCTCCGCCGGATAAGGACTCTAAGAAGCTGGAACAGTTCGGTAAACGTTTGTTCTCTTCGGCCAGCTTGGGGCTGCGGTCAGTGAATACTGCCTGCCTATTGGGCCGCTATTCCCACGCGGTGTGGGATACAGTTGCACAGGTGTTGCCTCAGTGTCCTGAAGAGACGCAAGCTGTGCTGTCCCTAGCTATTGCCGAGGGTAAAGATGTGGCTAAGTTCGCCATTCGGTGTGGTTTGGACACCGCAGACTCACTAGGTAGAGCGATTTCTACGACTGTGGCCCTTCGTCGCCACGCCTGGTTGAGGTCTACTGGGTTCTCGCCTGATGTCCAGAGCTCACTCATGGACATGCCCTTTGATGGCACTCGCCTGTTTGGCGATAAAGCCGACAGTGCGCTGGAGCGTTTTAAGGACTCGCGGGCCACGGCCAAGTCCTAAGGTCTTTCCACGAGGAGCCCAGCCACTCCTGGTTTTCGTTCCTTTCGTGGCCACGGAAGGGGCGCTCAGGCACGTTCCTTCAGCAAGCCTGTGCAGAACCAGCCTCAACGCGGACGCGGTTTCCGTAGGGGCGGGTCTGGGACTCAGCGTGGGGGAGAGTCCACCTCCACCCCCGCTGCTTCTACCTCCAAACCTTCCTAATCCGAGCTTTGTGGGGCACCCCACGCCAGTTGGTGGCAGGGTCCGCCATCATCTCCCCCACTGGCACGCTATCATATCGGACAAGTGGGTGTTGCAGATCATCCGCAAGGGTTACGCCCTTCCCTTTCAGTCCACCCCTCCAGCCATGCCACCTCAGTTCCACCGCATGTCGGGGGACCACTTGGCACTTCTCCTGCAGGAAGTCACGGCCCTCTTGGCCAAGGGGGCCATCGAGTGTGTTCCTGGGCCGGAAGTAGGGAGTGGTTGTTATTCCCACTACTTTCTGGTCCCCAAGAAGGACAAGGGGGGCTTGCGCCCCATCTTGGACCTCCGGAACGTCAATTGCTTCCTCCGGAAGGAGAAGTTCAAGATGCTGACTCTGGCTCAGGTCTTGGCTGCCCTCGACCCTGGAGACTGGATGGTAGCGTTGGACTTGCAGGACGCCTATTTTCACATCCCCGTCCTGCCGGCCCACGGGCGTTACCTGCGGTTCACGGTAGGCCAGGAGCATTTTCAGTTTGCCGTGCTCCCCTTCGGCCTTACCAGCGCCCCTCGGGTGTTCACGAAGGTGATGACGGTGGTCGCAGCTCATCTGCGCAGGTCAGGGGTGTCAGTCTTCCCCTACCTCGACGACTGGTTGTTGAAGGCGGGCTCGCCCCAGGCAGTCGTCACCCACCTTCAGACTACGGCCGACCTCCTGCATTTGCTGGGGTTCTCCATCAACGTGCCGAAGTCGCACCTGAGTCCCTCTCAGAAGCTCCCCTTCATCGGAGCGGTTCTGGATTCGACGCTGTTTCGGGTTTATCCTCCCGAGCAGCGAGTCCGGGATCTTCAGGCTATGATTCCGATCTTTCAGCCTCTATCCCGGGTTTCAGTCAGGATGACCCTCCGGCTCCTGGGCCTGATGGCCTCCTGCATCCTGCTGGTGCAACATGCCAGATGGCATATGCGTGCTCTGCAGTGGGACCTGAAGTTCCAGTGGGCACAGCATCAGGGCGACCTGTCCGATCATGTCCAGATCTCGGAGGGCACTGCACGTCAATTGCAGTGGTGGATCACGAATCGCGATTGGGTCAATGGCAGATCCCTCTCCCTTCCCCAACCGGAGCACACAGTGGTGACGGATGCGTCCCTCCTGGGATGGGGTGGCCACTTGGGAGAGGCGGAGATCAGAGGCCTCTAGTCTCCGGCGGAGTCCCTGCTCCATATCAATCTTTTGGAGCTTCGGGCGATCCGGCTTGCACTGAAGGCATTCCTTCCCTCTGTCCGGGGAAGTGTAGTGCAGGTGTTCACGGACAACACCACCGCCATGTGGTATTGCAAGAAGCAGTGCGGGGTGGGGTCATGGACCCTATGTCAGGGGACGGTCCTCCACCCGAACCTGTCCAGCCTCCACCTCCATGCGTGGAGATTGAGCGGCGACAGCTGATTCCAGTTGCCTTGCCTCCTGAGGTCTGTGATGTCATTCTGGCAGCCAGGCGTCCCTCCACTAAATCGGTATACGCCTGCAGGTGGAACAAATTTGTGGCATGGTGCACAGCTAAGTCAGTGGACCCCCTTTCTGCCCCTCTTTCTGAGGTCCTTCTGTTCCTACTCTCCTTGGCCCAGCAGGGCTCTGCTTTGGGCACTGTCAAAGGTTATCTTTCGGCCATCTCCGCCTTTCTCAGGCTTCCAGATCAGCCTTCTCTCTTTAAGTCCCCGGTTGTTAACCGTTTCCTCAAAGGCATTACACACACGTTTCCTCCTGTGCCTTTCATAATGCCTCAATGGGACTTAAATCTTGTATTGACCTATCTGATGTGCGCTCCTTTTGAGCCCCTTCATAACTGTCCTTTACGTCTTCTTACTCTCAAGACGGCTTTCCTGGTAGCTATCACCTCTGCCAGAAGAGTGAGTGAGCTCCAGGCTCTTTCTTCTAAACCTCCTTTCCTTTCTGTTCATCCGGACAAGGTGGTTTTAAGGACCCGTCCTTCTTTCTTGCCAAAGGTTGTCACGCCCTTCCACATCGGGCAGACCATCACTTTGCCCACCTTCTTTCCGCCTCCGCATCCTTCAAAAGAGGAAGAGAGGCTCCATCGTCTGGACCCAAAACGTGCGCTCAAGTTCTATATAACCCGCACACAACAGTTCCGGGTGGATGACCAGCTCTTTGTTGGCTACGTGGGCGCCAAAAAAGGTCGGGCCGTGCACAAACGCACCATCTCTCGGTGGGTCGTTTTGTGCATCAAAGCATGTTACTCGTTGGCTAAGAAGGAGCCTCCTGTGCGGCTGCGTGCTCATTCTACCAGGGCAACAGCAGCCACTACTGCCTTGGGACGCGGCGTTCCCTTGCAGGATATTTGTCAGGCAGCCACGTGGGCCTCGCTGCACACATTTACCACACATTACTGCCTTGACAGTCAAGTCCGGAGAGACGGCTTCTTTGGCCGTTCTGTTCTCCGTGACTTTCTGGGGTGATCTATTCGCAGACCCACCACCGGGGTTGGTATTGCTGGGGTATCTATTCTAAGGTAAGGAATCTATCACTAACGTGTCTCTTTCAGATGCACAAGTTACTACTTGTGTAACGATATATCTGTAAGAGACATTAGTTAGTGATAGATTCCTTACCGCCCCTACCATGCTCCCCGTTCTGCGAACTGATTTCTAGGGTTAAGGTCATCCCTTTCAGGGCCCTAGTTTCATGGCACCAATGGTCAGTTTCTTGCATGGCTCTGCGTTCCTGGCGTGGAAAGTCGTGTACAGAACTGACGTCAGCGCGCATGGGTGGCGCCTAAGTAGTCTCCGTGACGTCATCTCGGCGCTTACGACGCCAGCGACGGACGCGGAACCGCACGACGCCACCTACTGACGCGCAGGGGTACTGCTACCGAAAAACTTTCCGGATCCAGTCTGACGCCTGGGGATATTCTAAGGTAAGGAATCTATCACTAACTAATGTCTCTTACAGATATATCGTTACACAAGTAGTAACTTGTGCAACACGTCCAGCAGGGGTCTCAAGCTAAAATTAAAAGGCCAGGAAAGAAATGCAAGACAGCAAAACAGCAGCACCAAGCAGCGCTCTAAAGGTAAGACGTGATGGCTAGGTACGCAAAGCAGAAGTCAAACAAGCCGAGCGAGACAGATTGTGATCTATTCGTCGCCAGCATCTGTGGGATGCAAATCAACCACAGCAGGATGCTAAAGTTCTGCTCGCAGGTAGGCAGCTTGAATAGCAAGCTTAAATCAAAGCAAGCAAGACGTGCGGCCGCGAGACGCGCTCTGTGGTGGGGGAGGAGCGTTGAAGCGCGCGCTTGGGAGAGCAAGTGAGAGGAAAGCCAGATGGCGCCTGATCGAGCGATGCGAGGAATGCGCGTTACTGTGCGCGTAACCGCACGCTCTAGGCCACACATAAAGCTGTGGTCGGCTTTTTAAAGCCCACTCACTAAATGTCTCGCCAGGACAGCGCATGCGCTGGCTCAGGCGAGACCTAAAAAGGAGGCAGTACCCTAATGGACAAAGTAAAGCAATGTTTCAACATGTCTAGCATTCCATTCACCCACGATATTCATAATGACCACAGATGCCTCCCTAGAAGGCCAGGGGTGCTTCACCTCCAGGATTTAAAAGTCAACAGAAATGAGTCATTTCAAGAGTCTCAGATGCATAGCAATCTCTTGGAACTACGGGCAGTGGCTTTAGGTCTCCAAGCTTTCCTCCCAAGAATTTCAGGATCCTCAGTACTGATACGCATGGACAACACAATGACCATGTGCTTCATAAACAAACAAGGAGGAACAAAGTCACAAGTACTTTTCAGAGAAGCACAAAAAATTTGGAAGTGGGCAATCAGCCAAAGAATTACTGTGGAAGCGGAACATGTTCCAGGTACCAAAAACCAACAGGCTGACACCCTGAGTCTAACTTCAAGAGTGTCATCAATGGGATTTGGATGATCATTAATTAATGACCATCTTCCAGAAATTGGGAACTCCAAACCCGGACCTGTTTGCGAACAACAAGCAGATTCCAACAGAAGGAATCGTAGGGAAACGCCTTGCACATAGTATGGATGGTAAATTTTGCCAATGCCTTTAGTCATTTTGAAATGAGAAGCGCAATGTCTTATTATGATAGCTCCAATGTGACCGAGACAATACCGATATGCAGAGCTACTTCTCCTCTCAGAATCAGTACATATTCCTCTCAAGCCAATAACCAATCTTTGAATGATGTACAAGGACCAAGTGCTACATACAAATCCGGTGCTACATACAAATCCGGAATCACTCAATTTATTGACCTGGCTACTGAGTACAATGAATACCATTTTCTTGACATCTCAGAAGATTACAGGGAAATACTTACCAGAGAGGATTCTATAAAAAAGACTTACCTATCCAAATGAAACAATGTTGTCTTGGCTGTTCTGCTCACAGTATCCAGACTATTTTGTCACAGAGCAGATTCTTCCATACTTACTTCACCAGGCACGTTCAGGTCCATCCCACTATTCAGTTAAAGTCCATTTGGCAGCAATCTCTCGATTCAGAAGATCAAACAACCAATCTTCCTTATGGTCACACAGAATTGTCAAAGAACTCAGGAAATGTCTTTTTAAGGCTCTTCTTTCTGTTAGAAAACATCATATTCCTTGGCAGCTTAATACAATGTTATCACAATTAATGAAACATCATTTAAACCCATTCATAAGAGAGATATAAAATATTTAGACTGAAAGACACCTCTACTACTTGCTCTTACATCAACAAGGCTTATAAGTGAGATTCAAGCCTTCACTATCAAAGAAATGAATTTGCAATTCAGGGATGACAAAATCATCCTAAGCGCAAATCCACGCTTTATTCCTAAGGTGCATTCAGTATTTCATCCTAATGAATCAGTGGTACGTAGGACTTTCTTTAAAGTCCCTAACGATGCAGAGGAAAGAACTCTCCATATCAGGGGTCTCCAACCTTTTCTGTAGTGATGCTTCTGGTAAGTGAAAATAGTGAGCTACTAAAAACCAAGAAACTCATGCATTTTTCAGAGAGACCCCCCCAACACCCAGCTTCTATGACTTTAAGCCAGATTTCTTCAGAGCCCATACTGTGGTTTGAATACAATACTTAGAGTTCCCTAGAAACACTGATAGGAATGACTTTGGATTTGTGTTGTCACCATGCATCTGAAAGAAACAGTTAGTTATAGATTCCTTACCTTAGAATTACCCCCAGGCGTCAGACTGGATCCAGAAAGTTTTTCGTCAGCAGTACCCCTGCGTGTCGGAAGGTGGCGTCGGTCGACTCCGCGTTCGTCGTCGTGGTCGCCGGGATGACGTCGCGGTAGCTACATAGACGCCGCCCTCGTGCGCTGACGTCAGTTCTTTGTTTTTCCGCGCCAGCAAGTGCAGATCCGGAGAGAGCGGTACCTCCAGTCGTTTTTTGACTGACTTTTTTCTCGACGTTTGTCAACTGGTCCCTGTGTTCCACCCTGGCCCTTTTCAGCCAGATTGGCAGCCAGAGGTGGGAGGGGAAGACTGGGAGGGGTCTGGAGACCCTTTAACCGACCAGTTGGATTATGATCCGGACTGGAGAGAGCAACTGGGTGATGCCAGTGGTCTGGATACCTTCCCAGACCTAGGCATGTTCTCTCCTCTTACCGAGGCTATGGAGGAGGGAGCGTCATACGCAGTGTTGTTGTGTAGGGCGGCCGAGGCTCTCCACCTCGAGCTACCTACGGTGGCGGTCAGGACTAACCTCCTGACAGTGGTGCTTCAGCCGGCAGCGAGCTCTTCGGAGCCCCAGGTGCCGTTCATTGAAGCCCTGACAGACATCCTTTTGGGCACCTGGTCCAGGCCCAACACAGGGGCTCCTGTGGATAGGATGATTGCCCGACGCCACCGCCCAGCCCCAGGCGACCACACTTTCCTCTCCCAACACCCTACCCCTGAGAGCTTGGTGGTCCAAGCCTCCACGTCCAAAGGCGCATTCCCTAATGCTCCACCTGATAGGGAATCCAAAAAGCTGGACCAACTTGGGAAGAAGATGTTTTCTTCCTCCAGCTTGGGACTGCAGTCGGTAAACACTGCATGTCTATTGGGCCGTTATTCCCACTCTGTGTGGGATACGGTGGCGCAAGTGCTGCCCCAGTGTCCGGAGGAGGCCCAGACCGTGCTCTCCCGTGCAGTTGCCGAGGGGAGAGACGCAGCGAAGTTTACCATCCGCTGTGGACTGGACACCGCCGACTCGCTGGGTAGGACGATTTCAACGTCGGTAGCCCTTCGACGCTACGCCTGGCTGAGGTCGACTGGCTTTTCTGGGGATGTCCAGAACACCCTGATGGACATGCCCTTTGATGGCCGTCGCCTGTTCGGCGACAAAGCACACAGTGTGCTAGAGCGCTTCAAGGACTCTCGTGCTACGGCCAAGTCCTTGGGCCTCTCCACCACACGCCCTGCGCTGCCTGCTTTTCGCCCCTTTCATGGCTACGGAAGGGGTGCCCCACCACGTTCCTTCCAGGGCCACAGGCCAGCGCAAACTGTTCAGCCCCAGTGCGGACGGGGACGTGGGAACCAGCGCCGTGGTTCTGGGAGACAGCGGGCGGGCCAGTCCACCACAGCCCCCTCTGCAGCAGCTTCCAAACCCTCCTAGTCCGACCTTTCAGGCCCATCACACGCCAGTGGGTGGCAGGATTCGCCATCATCTCCCCCACTGGCGTATCATCACGTCGGACAGGTGGGTTTTGCAGATAGTCCGAAGGGGATACTCCCTCCCCTTCGAGACTACCCCCCCCAGCCATGCCACCTCAGTACCATCGTATGTCGGGGGATCATCTGGCCCTTCTCCAACAGGAAGTTACAGCTCTCTTGGCCGAGGGCGCCATCGAACGAGTTCCTGCCCCAGAAGTAGGTCGTTGTTGCTATTCCCACTACTTTCTGGTGCCCAAGAAGGACAAGGGCCTGTGTCCTATCTTGGATCTCAGGAACGTCAACCGCTTCCTCCGGAAGGAGAAGTTCAAAATGTTGACCCTGGCTCAGGTTCTATCTGCCCTCGACCCTGGAGACTGGATGGTAGTGTTGGACTTGCAGGACGCTTATTTTCACATCACTGTCCTGCCGGCCCACCGGCGTTACCTACGGTTCACGGTAGGCCACGAGCATTTTCAGTTTACTGTGCTCCCCTTTGGCCTTACCAGCGCCCCTCGGGAGTTCACGAAAGTGATGGCGGTGGTCGCAGCTCATCTGCGCAGATCAGGGGTTCCAGTCTTCCCCTATCTCGACGACTGTTTGTTGAAGGCGGGCTCGCCCCAGGCAGTCGTCTCCCACCTCCAGACTACGGCCGACCTCCTGCATTCGCTGCGGTTCTCCATCAATGTGCCGAAGTCACACCGGTCTCCCTCTCAGAAGCTCCTTTTCATCGGAGCGGTTCTGGACACGACGCAGTTTCGGGTCTATCCTCCCGAACAGCGAGTCCGGGATATTCGGGCTATGATTCCGATCTTTCAGCCTCTATCCCGGGTTTCCGCTAGCTACTGGGCCTGATGGCCTCCTGCATCCTGCTGGTGGATCATACCAGATGGCATATGCGGACTCTGCAGTGGGACCTGAAGTCAGTGGGCACAGCATCAGGGGAACCTGTCCGATTGCGTCCAGATCTCGGAGGGCACTGCACGCCAACTGCAGTGGTGGCTCACGAACCAGGATTGGGTCGATGGCAGATCCCTCTCCCTTCCTCAACCAGAGTTCACAGTGGTGACTGATGCATCACTTCTGGGATGGGGCGGCCACATGGGGGAGGCGGAGATCAGAGGCCTCTGGTCTCCGGCGGAGTCCGGGCTCCATATCAACCTTCTGGAGCTTCGGGCGATTCGTCTTGCACTCAAAGCATTCCTTCCCTCTGTCCCGGGAAGAGTAGGGCAGGTGTTCACGGACAACACCACCACCATGTGGTACTGCAACAAACAGGGCGGGGTGGGGTCGTGGACCCTATGTCAAGAGGCTCTCCGTCTCTGGACATGGCTGGAACATCAGGGCATATCCCTGGTGGTTCAACACCTGGCAGGTTCTCTGAACGCCAGGGCGGACGAACTCAGCCGCAGGTGCATGATGGATCACGAATGGTGTCTTCACTCGGAGGTGGTGCAAGGTCTCTTTCAACAGTGGGGAGAGCCTTGGTTAGATCTATTCACCACCGAGCACGCAATGTCAGCAATTCTGCACGTTGGAATTTCCTTTCCGCCTATACCACTTCTGCCCAGAGTGCTGAAGAAGATCAAGCGCGTCCGGGCCCAAGTCATTCTTGTGGCTCCGGATTGGGCACGAAGAGTCTGGTATCCCGAGCTGCTCAACATGGCCATCGATCCTCCGATCTGACTGCCTCTTCGGGAGGATCTTCTGTCGCAGCAGCAGGGGACGGTCCTCCACCCGAACCTGTCCAGCCTCCACCACCTTGCGTGGAGATTGAGCGGTGGCAGTTGACGTCTTTTGATCTACCTCCCGAAGTCTGCGATGTTATCTTGGCAGCCAGGCGTCCCTCCACTAAGACGGTATACGCCTGCAGATGGAACAAATTTGTGGCATGGTGCACATCAAAGGCTGTGGATCCCCTTTCCGCCCCTCTTTCTGAGGTTCTCTTGTTCCTCCTTTCTTTGGCCCAGCAGGGCTCTGCTCTGGGCACTCTTAAGGGCTACCTCTCGGCCATTTCAGCCTTCCTTAGGCTTCCTGATCAGCCTTCTCTTTTCAAGTCCTCTGTTGTAAATAGATTCCTTAAGGGCATTACTCATCTTTTTCCTCCTGTTCCCTTCGTAATGCCTTGGTGGGACTTGAACTTAGTTCTTACCTATCTTATGTGCGCTCCCTTTGAGCCGCTACTTAACTGTCCTCTTAGGCTTTTAACCTTGAAAACGGCCTTTCTGGTGGCCATCACCTCTGCGCGCCGGGTGAGTGAGCTACAAGCTCTTTCTTCCAAGCCTCCCTTTCTGGCTGTTCATCCGGACAAGGTCGTCCTCAGAACTAGACCTTCCTTTCATCCCAAGGTGGTCACTTCTTTCCACATTGGCCAAACCATCACTTTGCCCACCTTCTTTCCGCCTCCGCATCTTTCAAAAGAGGAAGAGAGGCTCCACCGTCTGGATCCAAAACATGCGCTTTCCTTCTACTTGGATCTCACCAAACAATTCTGGGCAGACGACCAGCTCTTTGTTGGTTACGTGGGCGCTAAGAAAGGTCGGGCCGTGCACAAACGGACCATCTCCAGGTGGGTCGTTCTGTGCATCAAGGCCTGCTATTCTTTGGCAAAGAAGGAGCCTCCAGTGGGGCTGCGCGCCCATTCCACCAGGGCGACGTCAGCTACTACTGCTTTGGGACGAGGAGTCCCCCTAAATTACATCTGTCAGGCAGCTAAGTGGGCATCGCTGCACATGTTCACCAAACACTACTGCCTGGACAGCCAAGTCCGGAGACACAGCTTCTTTGGCCGTTCTGTTCTCCAGGACTTTCTGGTGTGAACTTAGTTCGCAGACCCACCTCCGGGGTTGGTATTGCTGGGGTATCTATTCTAAGGTAAGGAATCTATAACTAACTGTTTCTTTCAGATGAACAAGTTACTTACCTTCGGTAACGATATATCTGTAAGAAACATAGGTTAGTTATAGAATCCTTACTGCCCCACCCATCCTCCCTGTTCTGCGAACTGACTTCTAGGGTTAAGGACTTCCTTTCAGGGACCTAGTTTTGTGCACCAGTGGTTAGTGTCTTGCATGGCTCTGTGCCTCTGGCGTGGAAAGTCGTGTACAGAACTGATGGCAGCGCGCAAGTGCGGCGTCTATGTAGCTACCGCGACGTCATCCCGGCGACCATGACGCCGACGACAAACGCAGAGTCGACCGATGCCACCTTCCGACGCGCAGGGGTACTGCTGACGAAAAACTTTCCGGATCCAGTCTGACGCCTGGGGGTAATTCTAAGGTAAGGAATCTATAACTAACCTATGTTTCTTACAGATATATCGTTACCGAAGGTAAGTAACTTGTTCTTCAAGACCTTTCAATTAATAGCTGTCACTGAAATAGTCATTGTACTCCATATAACACTGATGTTTGACACCAATTCCCATGCTTAGCATTCTAAGATAGTCTCAGCTTTAGAGTACTGATTACTCCTGAAATGGTAAGCTTGAGTTTATATTCTCACATTGTCAGCTACACCTCATGATTACAAGCAGTGATGTTCACCTCAGCATTTTTGAAGCACGCCTTGGAACCTCATGCCCACCATCCAGTTCCTCTTGTATAAACCAAATAACATTTGACACATGAATAACCATGCACTACAAAAAGGTACCAGAAGCCCACTGCAAATCAGCGCTCTGTGGATTATCAGGGGTAAGAAGTGCTATACAAATGATACAACACAATACAATGGAAGAAACACAAGCTCAGGAAGTGTGTTTCATATGTTACACATAATCATGCTGTGAGTGCCACAGTCCTCGGCAATAAAATAATACTGTTGCTCCATATCAATATGCTTTGACTAACGATACTGTCAGCACAACCCCCACTTTACACTTAGTTTCATTATGGATTAGTGATACATTAGTGATAAATACATGGGCATACCTCTAAGCTCCTTTATCTTCATGGCAAAATAATGGACTGCAGTACTCAGTAACAAGCATTTGCAATGCAATGGGTCTTGCACTTATACGAGTTTAAGCTATTGGCATTGTAAATTACAATGCTTTTTATTTATGTTTCAAAAACGAAAACATAAATAAAAGGGATTGTCATTTACAATGCCAATAGCTCAAACTCGTGTAAATGCGAGACCTGTTGCATTGCAAATGCTTGTTAATATGGATGCGCGCGTGCACAGAAAGGTTAAGAGCAGAGGCACGGCCGCCCACTTCACTGAAAGATCATTCCTTGATCACTCCAGCGCTACCGCTTGTAACATAACACGTCTCCGCCAAACAATTTAAAAGCCTAGAGCGGCGCGCGTCGTTTTCCTGGAAGTCCCCGTTACAAATTTCCATGAAATGTGCTAAAATCTGCCATGAGCACTTCACGGGTGAAGTCAGCAAACGGCACGTGAATCTCTCTTCTACTAATCAGCTTGAAAGAATGCAGACACCACAACAGGACTCAAGATGAACAAGCAGCAGCTGAGCTCACCCCTGAGCGCCGCCTCCGCCAGCAGGACACAGCCTTTAAAGGGACGGAGAGGTCGCCGTCGCTCCACTCGGGATCCTGCTTGATGGCGGCTCAGGCCTGCGGTGCCGCGCCGCAACTCGTCAGCAGAGAGCGTGCTCATGTACGAGTCCGGATGGGCGGGGCCTAAAGGAGACAGGAAGGGTACAAACAAGCCTCACTCCAAATCAAAAGCGTGCGTTTAGCATAAAGTGTGACGCGCGCCAATGAAAAGCATGGGTGGAGCTTCGACTCCACTTTCGAAAGCAACCCGACGACAATAGATCTCGTAGAGCGAGCAGCGCATGCGCTGCAACGCTAGGCGAGACCTAAAAACTAGATTTACAAAATTTTCTTGCAGTGCTTAAGGGACCTTTCCTGGCTAATGGGCTGCGAGGCCTCAGAGGCTCCCTCTGTATCTCTCTGCCCAGGAGTGGTCCTTCTCATCCACCCCCTCGGCCTCACCAGCCCGCATACCTCAGCCCACAGCCACCTGCAGGAAGAGCGGGCCTCTACTCCAAGCGCCATCGCCAGCTCCTCACTTCCAGCAAGGCACAGGATGGCTCTGAATTACACCCAGGCCCTGTGAGGCGCCAGCAGCAGCACCGGGTGCGGGGCCTCTCACCTCTGCTTGCCTCTCTCACACAGGCCGGAAAGAGAGATGACTTTCTACAAGAAACGGTGCGGGCGGGAGGAGGGGAGAGGGCCAGACGGCCAGAGGAGGGGAGAGGCCCTAGTTGTCCCAGCAATCAGTGCAAGAAGGGGGAGGGAGGGACAGGAGTGGCAGGAAGGTGTTGGGGGGAAGAGCCGAGGGCGTTCGCACTTCAGGAACGGGCAATAGGGGCCGGGCCATGAGGAGGACTTGGGAGGGAAGGAGTGGGTGGGCGAAGGTCCCAAGGGGTGCTCAGGAAATACAATTATTTCTATGTTAAAAGTCCGTACTAGACTTCCCCTCACCCCAAATCGGGAGCGTTCCATAGATGTAAAAAAAACAACCCAAAAAACACTCTTTGTACCCCTTGCACGTGTAACAATAAATCATATAAAATACTGGCCCCAATGCTGCTGATGGTTACAGCAGATTAGATAAATGAGCTACCTCGCCTATACAACTATCAGGCCAGGGCAGGTGCTCACTACGGGTGTGAAGCTGATCCGGCCAGCTCAGGGCTCCTTAAGCCTTACCTGTTGCTCCGATCAAAGGAACTGGTGCAGGCTGAACAAGGCAGGTGGCACGGGTTCTGGTAGTAGTTCAATATTGCTTGCACCAACTGCACGCTTTCCTGCATCGACCGCTCCTCTCTGCCACACCTGTTGCTCCGCACCGGCACTCTCGCACTGGATCAGAAGTGCAGTGCCCCCCGGGTGCTCATGAAAATGATGGTGGTGGTCGCAGCACACGTTTGAAGGCCGGGCGATCAGGGCATTCTGGTTGTGATTGTGATGTTTCAGCCTCTGTCCTGGATCTCTGTGTGGATGACTCTGAGGCTGCTGGGACTTGTTGGCTTCCTGCATCATGCTGGTGAACCATGCCAGATGACAGATGTGGGCTCTGCAATGGGACCTGAAGCCCCAGTCGATAGCATTTATGGAGTTTGTCCGATTGTATCCAGATTTTGGAAGACACTGTGAAAGATCTGTAGTGGTGGCTGCTGGGCCGTGATTGGTTCAGTGGCAGATCCCTCATCTTACCCCCACCCAGATATGATAGTGGTGACCGATGCATCATTTTGAGTTGGGGAGGCCATCTGGGAGCGGTGGACATCAGAGGCCTCTGGTCTGTGGTGAAAGCTCAGCTCCTCATCAATTTGTTGGAGCTGAAAGTGATTCACCTGGTGTTAAAGACCTTCCTGCCTGCCACCGGAGAAAGTCTGATGCATGTGCTCCCAGACAATACCATCACCATGTGGTACTGCAACAAGCAGGGCAGTGTGGAATCTTAAGCCTGTGCCAGGAGGCTCTACGCTTCTGAATGTGGCAGGACCGTCAGAATATTTCTCTGGCAGATAAATTCAGCCACGGACACTTAGAGTAGCACAATTTGTCAGAGCGTCTTTCATCAATGGGGATAACCCTGGCTTGAGCTTTTCGCATTAGCTGAAAACACACAATTTCTGATAGAGACTTCTTGCTGCAGATTCCTCATCTTTTGAATATTCCCCAAGTGTCAGACTGGATCTGGAAACTTTTGACCAGTACCTTTGCATGCCTGTGGATGGCGCTGTGCGGCTCTGCACAGATGCAGTACTGCTCCAGAAATGATGTGCGGGTCATGTAGGCATACTCCCACACTCTGACATCAGTCTCTTTCATTTCACGCCATCAGACGTAGATCTGGACCTCTTGTCTCTTTGAGACAATTTACCTCAAGATTTTTCTATGTGCAAGGGAAGTGTCACTTCCCAAAAAGACAGGTTTCAGGCCCTGCAAGAGCTGTCGTAAACATTGTCTTTGACAGATCTTCATCAGATTTTCCTGTGGTGTCTAGTGTTGAGCCTCAACACTTAACACCTGCAGCGACTGCGTGCCAATGTACCCGAAGGACATATAAGACCACAAGGCGAAACTCTATGTCTCCAAGCACGGGAAAACTCCATGGTGAGACCGGTCCAACTTTAAGGGTCTGTTCCAGTCACGTTCCCAATCGATTAGTCACAGGAGTCAGTTGTCATCACGCTCCAAGTCTTCAGGTAAATTGAAGAAAAAACATTAAAAAATCAGACTCCAAGTCGGCGCAGCTATGAACCCAACCAAGCCCATGCACGATTTCCGATGAAGCACAACCTCCATAAGGAAGAACACATACGTAGTATTCTTTATTTTGGTAAGGATTTGGACTAAGATTATGATAAAACCATTCCACAAGGCAAATTGGTATGATGACCTCCAAGAAGCCAATGGCCTTGACACTTCTGCTGGGTCAGGACTCCTCTTGCCCCCTGGCTCTGCCACTGAGGAGAGTGCATCTTACTCAATGGTCAAGCATAGGACAGCCGAAGGTATTAACCTCCAGCTTCCCATCTCAAAACCAATGTCTTGATGGAAGTGCTGCAGCTGAGGAAAAAATCTACTGAACCCCTCCTACCCTTCAATGAGGCACTTAGAGATACTCTCTTAGAGGCCTGAGCCAAACCTTGCCCTGGCCCCTCACTCAGTTGCCAAATTATGAGATGTCACCGCCTTCTCCTGAGTGACCCAGCGTTTTTGACTCTGCACCCCTACCCTGAAAGCTTGGTGGTGCTGGAATCTCCCAGTTGGACGAACCTGAATACCTTTCTAACTACTTCCCCCCGATTGGGAGTCCAAATGATTGTAGACCCCCTATTGTAGACAATTCTATCCCCCTCCCTGTTCAATCCCTTCATGGAACCCCTAACGGTCATCTTGAACAAGGCAGGGATCAAATATAACCTGTATGCTGATGACACTCTACTTTACTACAAAATCAAATCACCCAGTGACATTCGACATCTCAACGCCACACTGAACAAGTCACAAACCTGGTTTTACTCTAATCACTTAAAGCTAAACCCCATCAAAACAGAAGTAATTTTATTCTCCCCCAAAAGCAACCACCTACCAATCCACGAATGGCTCAGTGACCTGAACGCTTTAAATTGCTCTCGATACTCTCTCCAACTCCGCAAAATCCATTGGCTTCTTCCTTGACAACAACATGTCGATGAAAGAGCACATCAAGAATTCAGCAAAAGGAGAGCTGTACACACTAAAAAACATCAAGAAAATTAAACCATTTATTCCTGTGGGTGATTTCAAGATTGTGGTGCAATCTTTGGTCCTCTCCAAACTAGACTATGGTAATGCCATTCTCACTGGGACGCCAAAAACTCAGCTCACCCCCCCTTAGATCAGTTCTTAACATGGCAGCCCGGCTCATTTCAGACGTTAAACGGTTTGAACACATCACTCCTGCCCTCAAGAGCCTCAACTGGTTTCCCATCGAAGGAAGATGTACTTACGAGACTGCCTGTATCATCCAACAAAGGTCTTCACTCACATACACCCAACTACTTAGAAAACAAGCTGTCAAAAGCAGGGACTACTAGATCATTGAGAAGCTCCAACACACTTTTGCTCCTACATCCCAATCTAAAAAAGCCAGCAACCAAGTCACGCTCTGTTCCAGGAAATGCACCGAGCATATGGAACTCTCTACTGTGTGACCTTTGATGCAGCCCTTCCTTCCCTTGTTCCAAAAGAAACCTGAAACTCCTCCTCATCAACAAATACTTTAACCCCTAGATTGCTGAACTTGGTTAATTATCACTTGGTCAGATCCAGACCCTCTGTCAAATGCGGCTGTTTATTTGCTTATGCTGTCTATTAGATCCTCTCGAATTGCGTCTCTTGTTTTTGGTTTTTCTATTATCATGTTTGATGTGTACTATTATCTATTGAATTCTCACCTCATATGTTATTGCCTGCCTGTTTTACTGTATTCTGTCATGATCATGTGAAGCGCTCTGACGCCTTCGGGTCTAGTTAGCGCTATATAAAACTTATAAATAAATAAAATAAATAGACCTTTGGGAAGAAGATGTTTTCTTTCACCAGCTTGGCCCTCAGCTTTGTGAGTGCCAGTTACCTTGTGGGCCACTATTCCCACACTGTGTGAGACTCTGTGGTTCAAGTCCTCCCAGGTGTCCCAGAAGACCTCAGACCTGTCCTAACCCAAGTTGTATAGAATGGTTATTAAGTGGCCAAGTCACATTTTGTTGTGGCTTGGACACCACCGATTGTATCGGGTGAGCCACTGCCACCAGTGTCACCATTTGCTGCATACCTGGTTGCGGTTAACGGGTTTTTCAGGTGGTGTCCAATCATCCCTCATTAACATGCCCTTAAACGGGACTGGGCTGTTTCGGGACAAGGCAGATTCCGCTCTGGAGCGGTTCAAAGAGAGCAGGGCCACAGCATGCTCCCTGGGGTTATGTACCCTGCCTCGCCAGCCGTATCAGCCCTACTGATCCTTTTGTGGCTTTGACAGAGGTACAGTTCGGGCTGGACTGTTCCCATTAGGCACAGGGTCAAGACTGATTTCCATATAGCTGTGTCTGAACTGGGGTGGCGAAGTGAGCTAAAGAACGATGATGGATTCAACCCAGATCTGTGACTGGGGTGAGTGTCTGAAAAGTTTCAGCGCTCCGTCCATCTCCTTGTGTTTGCTTTGTTCGCCCTAAGTTGGCAGGGTATGCCCAGACGTGGGTCCCTTGCTCACTTTGCCACTGGATTCAAGCTAGCCTGGCTGATGAGGGCTGTTAGCCCGAAACCGGTCCCAGGATGCTTGTTTCCGGTCCAGGGAAGATATGGCTTGGCAGTTCGGGCTGGACTGTTCCCATGAGGCACAGGGTCAAGACTGATTTGCATATAGCTGTGTCTGAACTGGGGTGGCGAAGTGAGCTAAAGAACGATGATGGATTCAACCCAGATCTGTGACTGGGGGTGAGTGTCTGAAAAGTTTCAGCGCTCCGTCCATCATCTCCTTGTGTTTGCTTTGTTCGCCCTAAGTTGGCAGGGTAAGCCCAGACGTGGGTCCCTTGCTCACTTTGCCACTGGATTCAAGCTAGCCTGGCTGATGAGGGCTGTTAGCCCGAAACCGGTCCCAGGATGCTTGTTTCCGGTCCAGGGAAGATATGGCTTGGCAGTTCGGGCTGGACTGTTCCCATGAGGCACAGGGTCAAGACTGATTTGCATATAGCTGTGTCTGAACTGGGGTGGCGAAGTGAGCTAAAGAACGATGATGGATTCAACCCAGATCTGTGACTGGGGGTGAGTGTCTGAAAAGTTTCAGCGCTCTGTCCATCATCTCCTTGTGTTTGCTTTGTTCGCCCTAAGTTGGCAGGGTATGCCCAGACGTGGGTCCCTTGCTCACTTTGCCACTGGATTCAAGCTAGCCTGGCTGATGAGGGCTGTTAGCCCGAAACCGGTCCCAGGATGCTTGTTTCCGGTCCAGGGAAGATATGGCTTGGCAGTTCGGCTGGACTGTTCCCATGAGGCACAGGGTCAGGACTGATTTGCATATAGCTGTGTCTGAACTGGGGTGGCGAAGTGAGCTAAAGAACGATGATGGATTCAACCCAGATCTGTGACTGGGGGTGAGTGTCTGAAAAGTTTCAGCGCTCCGTCCATCATCTCCTTGTGTTTGCTTTGACAGAGGTACCCCATAATGACAGCCAATTCAGCCTCAGCAAGGTGCCTAGCAGTATTGCAGCCAAGGCCGCAGCTCCCACCACCCCCACAGTCAAGGGCAGAGAGCCATTCAGTTCACTGCCTCCACCCATCCCCCTGCAGCCCCTATGCCCTTACTGAATCACAGCCACCCAGTTTGAGGCAGGATCTGCCGATTCTTGTTGGTTTGGCTGGCCATAACATCGGAAAAGTGGGTCCTGCAGAGGACCATCTGTCTGTTGTAAGGTAGGAAGTGCAAGCCCTTTTGGTTCCAGTCTTCTACCTCAACGACTGGTTTTTGGAGGTGGGCTCACCTCGAGCAGTCTTCATCCACCTCCAGGCTACTGCACATCTCCTGTCATCTTTGAGGTTCACTATCAACATGCCAAAGTCACACATGGCTCCCTCTCAGATGCTTCCCATCATCAGAACCATTGTGGATATGATTTGGTTTTGTGCATTTTCCCCAGAAACAAAAGTCCAGTACATTCAGGCTTTGGTCTCGTTCTTTCAGCCTCTTTCCTGGATTTCAGTGAGGTTGACTCTGAGGCTGCTGCGACTGATGGCCTCCTGCATCCTGCTGGTCAAGCACGCCAAGTGGCATATGCGGACTCTGCAGTGGGATTTGAAGTATCAGTGGGCCCACCATCAAGGGGACCTTTAAGACCAAGTCTGGATATCAGAGGAGACTGCAAAATGTCTGCAGTAGTGGTTACTAGCTGTGATTGAGTCAGTGGCAAACCCTCTCCCTACCACACTCAGAGCTGACAGTGGTGACTGATACTGCAGTTCTAGGTAGGGACGGCCGATGGGAGAGGTTGAGATCAGAAGTCTCTGGGCTCTGGCAGAGGCCCAGCTCCATATCAACCCCCTGGAGCTCTGGGCCATCTGCTTGGTGCTGAAAGCCTTCTTCCTGTCCATGAAGGGGAGGCTAGTACAGGTGCTCTCGGACAACACCACTGCCATGTGGCATTGCAACAAATAAGGCGGATTGGGGTAATGGGCCTTGTGCCAGGAGGCACTATGCCTCTTGAAATAGCTGGAACATCAGGGGATTTTCCTGGTGGTGAACCACCTGGCAGGATCTTTGAATACCAGGACAAACAGACTCAGCCATCGAGGCCTAACGGATCATGAGTGCTAGTTGCACCCGGAGGTAGTGCAAGGTCTCCATGATTGGGGAGAACCTTGGCTCGATCTGTTCACCACCTCCAAGAACGTGCAATATCAGCAGTTCTGCGAGTTGGAATTCCGAGGCGCATCTTTCTATGGAATACATTCTAGCTAGAATGGAATTCGGGACTCCTGTATGCCTTTCCTCTGATACCACTGCTGCTCCGAGTTCTGAAGAAGATCAGGAACAACCAGACCCAAGTCAGCCTAGTGGCCCCAGTTTTGGCACGGAGCATATGACATCCAGAACTCCTGGTCTTGAGCATCTGTCCTCTGATCAGGCTGCCTTTTTGGGAGGACATGCTGTCTCAACAACAGGGCAGTGTTCTGCACTGCATGGAGATTGAGCGACGATGGCTCAACACCTCGCCTTTCCTCCGGAGGCTGATGTCATCCTGGCAGCCTAACATCCCTTGACAAACACTGTATTGGAGTGCAGCTGGGACACATTTTTAGTTTGGTGCGGCACGTGCCGGTTTGACTCCCTCCAGGCCAAGTTTTCTGGCGTTCTGTTGTTTGTTTTATCTGTTGCCCAGCAAGGCTTTGTTTTGGGCACAGATAAGGGGTACTTTTTGGCTCTTTCGACCTTTTTACAGTTGCTGGACCAGCCCTGATTATTTAAATCATAGGTTGTGATGCTTTGTTTTTAAAAAAAGTCTCCAACACTTGTTTCTCCTTTCATCATGGCACAGTGGGACCTTAACTTGTTCATCGCATATTTTCCTGGCACTCCCTTTGAGCCACTTCACAGCTGGCATTTGCAGCTCCTCACCCTCAAGATGGTGTTCTTTATTGCCATAATTTGTTTGCAGCGAGTGAGTGAGCTTCAGGCATGTTAACCCGCCGTTTCTTTTGCAGTTTTATGTAGCACAAACTCGACCCGATGGTATTGGAGCGGTTTACATGAGCACCAGTTATATTACACAAGTACACAGACAAACTGGTTCTGCTGATGCAAGCATTCTTCTTGCCAAATTTGTGGCACTTTCCATGTCGATCAAACCATCACTCTGCCAGTGTTTTATGCTCTGCCTCATCCCTATGAGAAGGAGGAGAAACTCCATTGCTAGGACCCCAAAAGACTGCTGAGCTTTTATATTGATTGCACTAGAGATCTCCTGTTGGACTATAAGCTCTTTTTGGGGTTTGCTGGAGCAAAACAAAAAAAGGCATAGCCGTGCAGAAACAGACAATTCCCTCTGGATTGTGCTCTGCATCAAGATCTGCTACACATTGGCCAAAAACATATTCCAGAAGGACTGCAAGCTCATTCATCCAGGGACTAGGGTGCTACTACAGCGTTGACCTGCAGAAATCCTGCCCTGGACACCTGCCAGGCAGCTATGTGGGCCTCACTCCATATGTGTACGAAGCACTACTGTTTGGACAGCCAGGTTTGCCGAGAGGGGCATATCTGAAAGAGACACGTTAGTGACAGATTCCTTACCTTAGAATATCCCCAGGCGTCAGGCTGGATCCGGAAAGTTTTTGCGTAGCAGTACCCTTGCGCGTCGGTAGGCGGCGTCGTGCGGCTCCGCGTCCGTCGTCGGGCGTCGTGATCGCCGGGATGACGTCGCGGGCAGTACTTAGGCGCCGCCCCTGCGCGCTGACGTCAGTTCTTCTTTTTCCGCGCCAGCGAGCGCAGATCCGGGAAGAGCAGTGCCCTAGTCATTTTTTGACTAACTTTTTGGGTGAATTTTTCACTGTTTCTTCGAATCGACTTCAAGGTGTCGTAGGGATGCCCGGCTTTAAACGTTGCGGCGCCTGTGCTCGGATGATGTCCATCACAGACCCGCATCAGGAGTGTCTCTTCTGCCTCGGCCGAGGCCACGACACGGAGTCGTGTTCCGACTGCCGGGCCCTCAACCCGAGAGCTTTGCGAGAGCGGTCTCGAAAGCTCCTCGAGGCCCGGCATTCGGCTCCGCGCCACACCAAGCCCCGGTCGCGTGAGAGGTCGAGGGGTCGGTCGCGAGTCCTCACCGGTCGCCGAAGTCTTCGTCGTCCGGTAAGTCCAAGCACAAAAAGTCCAAAAGCATCGTCGCTCTAGGACTTCGCCTCGCCGGTCTCGCGACTCGGCTGAGGCCCCTCCCGGCACCGTCCCCGCGGCCCCGGACATGCCTGTGGAGTCGCCCCCGCAATACCCGTCCTTCCCGGGTTCGGGGGCGGATCCGGCCCAAATACAGGAATTCCTGTCGGCCATGGCCCGCCTCTTCGGGCCTCAAGGTCCCTCCGGTGCGCCTTCGGGCCCCGCGGGCCCTGATGGGGTTGCCCCGGCGTCGCCGACGGCTCCGGCCCCGGCGTCGCCCGTGCCTCCAGCCTCGATCCCGGCTCCGGCCCCGGCCTCGATCCCGGCTCCGCAACCCCCATCGACGCCGGTCGACCTAACCACGCCTCCGCCGATGCCGATGTCTCCGGTGCCGTTCTCGACGCCGCCTGGGGCTCCGGGCGGCGTCGTGCCCCAGTTCCTTCCGGCTCCGGACATGGACCCGGACCGACGTCGCTCGACGCCGGTTCCGGCGCCAATGAGACCTTGGGTCCCAAATGTCCCTCCTCCTCCTTATTTTGAACCAGAGGAGGACCAGGAGGACTGGGAGGGGTCTGATGACCCTCTGGCACAACAGTGTCAGTACGATGAGGACTGGACAGAGGGTCTAGGGGATGCCAGTGGTCTAGATACTTCCCTGACACTGGCATGCTGTCTCCTCCCGTGTCTACGGAGGAGGGAGCCAATTTTGCAACGGTGTTGCGTAGGGCGGCTGGAGCCTTACATCTCCAACTCCCTACTGTGGCGGTCAAGACTAATCTCTTGACAGAGGTGCTTCAGCCGGCAGCCTCCTCTACGGAGACTGTGCTGCCGTTTAACGATGCCCTCACTGACGTTCTTTTGGGCGCCTGGTCCAAGCCCAACACAGGGGCTCCTGTGGATAGGAACGTGTCCCGACGCCATCGCCCAGCTCCGGGCGACCCCTATTTCTCTCTGTCCACCCCACTCCTGAGAGCTTGGTTGTCCAAGCCTCCGCTTCCCAAACCGCCTTCCCTACCGCCCCTCCGGATAGGGAATCCAAACGCCTGGATCAATTTGGGAAGAAGGGTTTTTCTTCCTCCAGTGCTGGCTTGCGGTCCATCAACACCGCTTGTCTTTTGGGCCGATATACCCACTCCTTGTGGGATTCGGTGGCGTCTGTTTTGCCCCAGTGTTCTGAGGAGGTCCAGACACTGCTTTCCCGCGCCATTGCGGAAGGAAAGGATGCGGCCAAATACACAATACGATGTGGCCTTGATACCGCCGACTCGCTGGGCAGGTCTATTGCAACGACGGTGGCGCTGCGTCGCCACGCCTGGCTGAGAACCACTGGTTTTCAGGGGATGTCCAGAATACTCTCATGGACATGCCCTTTGATGGAGTCGGTCTTTTTGGGTCCAAAGCAGACCATGCGTTGGAGCGCTTTAAGGACTCACGGGCTACTGCCAAGTCCCTGGGCCTTTCTGCTACACGCCTCCGCTAACTTCTGCTTTTCGCCCCTATCGTGGCCACGGAAGGGGCGCCCAGTCACGCCAGCAGCCCAGCCACCGGCCCGCGCAGCAGGCGTCTTCGCGTGGCCGAGGACGTGGATACCGCCGTGGCGGTTCGGGCAACCAGCGTGCGGGTCAGGCCACCACCTCCAACCCGTCCGCGGCCTCCAAGCCCTCCTAGTCCCTCCTTTCAGGTGCACAGCACGCCAGTAGGGGCAGGGTCCGCCATCACCTTCACCACTGGCGTCCCATCACCTCGGACAGGTGGGTCTTGGACATTGTCCGAAGGGGCTACTCCCTCCCTTCGAAACCACCCCCCAGCCATGCCACCTCAATTCCACCGCATGTCAGGGGATCACTTGAGTACTTCTGCAGAAGGAAGTCACAGCCCTCTTGGCCAAGAGGGCCATCGAGCATGTTCCGACCCCAGAAGTAGGGCGTGGTTGCTACTCCCACTACTTTCTGGTGCCCAAAAGGACAAGGAGGACATGCGTCCTATCTTGGACCTCCGGAACGTCAATCGCTTCCTCCGGAAGGAGAAGTTCAAGATGCTCACCCTAGCTCAGGTCTTGACTGCCCTCGACCCTGGAGACTGGTTGGTAGCGTTGGACTTGCAGGACGCCTATTTCCACATCCTCGTCCTGCCGGCCCACCGGCGTTACCTTCGGTTCACGGTAGGCCTCGAGCATTTTCAGTTCACCGTGCTCCCCTTTGGCCTTACCAGTGCCCCTCGGGTGTTCACGAAAGTGATGGCGGTGGTCGCAGCTCATCTGCGCCGGGCAGGGGTTTCAGTCTTCCCCTACCTCGACGACTGGCTGCTGAAGGCGGGCTCGTCCCAGGCAGTCGTCTCCCACCTCCAGACTACGGCCGAACTCCTGCACTCGCTGGGGTTCTCCATCAATGTGCCGAAGTCGCATCTGATTCCTTCTCCACAGCTCCTTTTCATCGGAGCAGTTCTGGACACGACGCAGTTTCGGGCCTATCCTCCCGAACGGCGAGTCCGGGATATTCAGGCTATGATTCCGATCTTTCAGCCTTTATCCTGGGTTTCGGTACGGATGACCCTGAGGCTGCTGGGCCTCATGGCCTCCTGCATCCTGCTGGTCAATCATGCCAGATGGCATATGCGGGCTCTGCAGTGGGACCTGAAGTTCCAGTGGGCGCAGCACCAGGGCAACCTGTCCGATCACGTCCAGATCTCGGAGGGGACTGCAAAACAGTTGCAGTGGTGGCTCTCGAGCCGGCAATGGGTCATGGGCAGATCCCTCTCCCTTCCCCAGCCAGAGCACACAGTTGTGACGGACGCGTCCCTTCTGGGATGGGGCGGTCACATGGGAGAGGCGGAGATCAGAGGCCTCTGGTCTCCCGGCGGAGTCCCGGCTCCATATCAACCTTCTGGAGCTCCGGGCGATCCGACTTGCACTCAAGGCATTCCTTCCCTCTGTCAAAGGGAAGGTAGTGCAGGTGTTCACAGACAACACCACCGCCATGTGGTACTGCAACAAACAAGGCGGGGTGGGGTCTTGGACCCTTTGTCAGGAGGCTCTGCGCCTCTGGACATGGCTGGAACATCAGGGCATGTTCCTGATGGTTCAACACCTGGCAGGTTCCCTGAACGCCAGGGCGGACGAACTCAGCCGCAGGTGCATGATGGATCACGAATGGCGTCTTCACTCGGAAGTGGCGCAAGGACTCTTTCTACAGTGGGGAGAGCCTTGGTTAGATCTATTCGCCACCGAAGAGAACGCTCAATGTCATCAGTTCTGCGCGTTGGAATTTCCAAGGCGGCACTCGCTCGGCGACGCTTTTCGTCACGAGTGGAGTTGCGGTCTATTGTACGCCTTTCCGCCTATACCACTTCTACCCAGAGTGTTGAAGAAGATTCGGCACGACCGGGCCCAAGTCATTCTTGTGGCTCCGGACTGGGCTCGAAGAGTTTGGTATCCCGAGCTACTCAATATGAGCGTAGATCCCCGATCCGTCTGCCTCTTCGGGAGGATCTTCTGTCGCAGCAGCAGGGGACGGTCCTCCACCCGAACCTGTCCAGTCTACACCTGCTTGCGTGGAGATTGAGCGGCGGCAGTTGATTCCTTTCGACTTGCCTCCCGAAGTTTGTGATGTGATTCTGGCAGCCAGGCGTCCCTCCACTAAGGTGGTATACGCCTGCAGGTGGAACAAATTTGTGGCATGGTGCACAGCAAAGGCTGTGAATCCCCTTTCTGCCCCTCTTTCTGAGGTCCTTCTGTTCCTTCTTTCTCTGGCCCAACAGGGTTCTGCCCTGGGTACCATCAAGGGTTATCTTTGTGCTATCTCGGCCTTCCTCAGGCTCCCTGATCAGCCCTCCCTTTTCAAGTCCCCTGTTGTTAACAGGTTCTTAAAAGGCATTACTCACCTCTTCCCTCCTGTTCCGTTTGTGATGCCTCAGTGGGACTTGAACTTGGTTCTTACCTTTTAATGTGCGCTCCCTTTGAGCCTCTACATAACTGAACTCTTCGTCTTCTGACTCTGAAGACAGCCTTTCTGGTGGCCATCACCTCCGCTCGGCGGGTGAGTGAGCTCCAGGCTCTATCTTGCAAACCTCCCTTTCTGTCTGTTCATCCAGACAAGGTTGTTCTTCGGACGCGTCCGTCCTTCTTTTGCCAAAGGTGGTTACTGCTTTCCACATTGGGCAGACCATCACTTTGCCCACCTTCTTTCCGCCTCCGCATCCTTCCAGAGAGGAAGAGAGGCTCCACCGTCTGGACCCAAAACGTGCGCTCTCCTTCTATATCGACCGCTCAAAACACTCCCGGGTGGATGACCAGCTCTTTGTTGGCTATGTGGGCGCCAAAAAAGGTTGGGCGGTGCACAAGAGGACCATCTCCCACTGGGTTACCTTGTGCATCAAGACCTGCTATTCTTTGGCTAAGAAGGAGCCTCCTGTTGGGCTGCGTGCCCATTCCACCAGGGCAACGGCTGCTACCACGGCCTTGGGCCGCGGTGTTCCGCTGCCGGTTATCTGTCAGGCAGCTACGTGGGCCTCGCTGCACACGTTTACAAAGCATTACTGCCTTGACAGTCAGGTCCGGAGGGACGGCTTCTTTGGCCGTTCTGTCCTCCAGGACTTCCTTGTCTGATCTTTGTTCGCAGACCCACCACCGGGGTTGGTATTGCTGGGGTATCTATTCTAAGGTAAGGAATCTGTCACTAACGTGTCTCTTTCAGATGCACAAGTTACTAACTTGTGTAACGATATATCTGTAAGAGACAGTAGTTAGTGACAGATTCCTCACCGCCCACCCATCCTCCCCGTTCTGCGAACTGATTTCTAGGGTTAAGGACATCCCTTTCAGGGCCCTAGTATTTTTCAGACACCTATGTCAGCTTCTTGCATGGCTCTGCGTTCCTGGCGCGGAAAGTCGTGTACAGAACTGACGTCAGCGCGCAGGGGCGGCGCCTAAGTACTGCCCGCGACGTCATCCCGGCGATCACGACGCCGACGACGGACGCGGAGCCGCACGACGCCGCCTACCGACGCGCAAGGGTAGTGCTACGCAAAAACTTTCCGGATCCAGCCTGACGCCTGGGGATATTCTAAGGTAAGGAATCTGTCACTAACTACTGTCTCTTACAGATATATCGTTACACAAGTTAGTAACTTGTGCTTCACCCACTCTGTCCTACAAGACTTTTCGGTATGAGCCGGTTCACAGACACACCTCCTAATAGGTACTACTCTGGTATCTATTAAAATGTGAGGAATCGGCGCTTAGAAGCCTCTCTCAGAAGAACAAGTTGCTTACCTTCGGTAACGATCTTTCTGGTAAAGACTCTATCTAACTGCTTATTCCTCACTGACCCTCCCATTCTCCCCGTTCTGTGAATCAGCTTCTATCTATTAGTAAAATCCGTTGGGCCTCTGCGTCTGGGTGCATGGACAACCTCAAAAGAAACTGACATCAGCAAGCATGCGGGATTGGCGCTATTATGAGCGCAGCACATCATTTCCACAGCAGAACGGCATTAGTGCAGAGTTGCACTGCACCTCCTACTGGCACGCAGAGGTACTGCTCAAAAGTTTCCAGATCTGGAGGCTTGGGAAATAATCAGAAGGTAAGGAGTATGCGGTTAAATAGAGTCTCTACCAAAAAGTACGTTCCTGAAGGTGAGTAACTTGTTAGTCAGCACTTTTACGCTATGGAGTGTCCAAGAAGGCTGTCTCTCAGAGACGCATTATGACTGGAGTGGAGCACAGGACTCCCGCCGTCATCAGAGTGGGCCTCAAGAGTGTGGTACCTGGAAATCCTGGTCATGAGTATCTGTCCTTCAATCATCTGCCACTTCGGGAGGATTTTCTGTTGCAACAGCAGGGAAGAGTGCTGCACCCTGGCCTTCGCAATGTGCATCTCCATGCTTGGAGATTCAGCAGAAGCAGTTGACCTCATTTGACCTTCCTCCTGAGGTTGTTGAAGTCATCCAGTTGGCAAGGCATCTATCTACAAAGTCGGGGTACGCCTGTACGTTCAAATTTGTGCCTTTGTGTGGCATCCACCTAATTGGTCATCTGCAAGCCAAGTTATATACGATTTTGTTGCTTGTTTTTTTCTTGGCCCAGCAAGGATTTGCTTTGGGTACGGTTAAAGGCTATTTGTCTGCTCTTTCAGCTTTTTTTTTGCAGTTACCAGATCAGCCTTCCTTCATTTAAATCATCTGTTGACATGTGATTTCCACCAACTTCCCTTGTAATGCCACAACTGGACTTGAATTTGGTTCTCACTTTTTTGATGTGTACCCCTTTTGACCCATTGCATAGTTGTCCATTAAGATTTTTTAAGTTAAAAATGGTCTTTCTTATTGCCATAACATCGGCTAGGCGTGTGAGCAAGCTGTAGGCTATTTGTGTCAACCCACCTTCTGCAACATTCTTCCCAGATAAGTTTGAGTTAAGGGCCAGAGCTTCCTTTCTGCCGAAAGCGGTCACTCCATTTCATGTTGTGCAGGCTATCACCTTACTGGCATTCTTTCTTTTCTCCACCTCATCCCTCTAAGTTAGAAAAGTATTCATCATTTGGACCCTAGTAGGGCACTAAGTTTTAGACCGCACCAAAGAGCATCAGGTGGATGATCAGCTCTTTGTGGGGTTCTCTGGGGCGAAGATGGGCAAGACAGTGCAAAAACAGACCATCTCCTGATGGATTGACCTCTGTGTTAAGATCTGCTATGTACTGGCTAAGAAGCAGCCTCCTGAAGCTTTATGGACTCATTCTACCTGAGCCAAAGCTACTACCACTGCATTGGCAGAAGAATGTGTTCCTTACCTTTTCCATCTAAAAAGGTCCCAATTTAGAGATCTGAACATTGGCCCTGCTAATCTGCCAATAGGCTCTTCATCTGAGGGTACGGACAGCCTAAGAAAGCAACTGACTTGAGCATGCATGGGTGGTGCTTATATACCTCTCCAATCGTCGCTTCTGGAGCTGAACTATGTCAGCGCAGAGCCTCATGACACAACCTCCCATTATGCAGGGATACTGCTCTAAAAGTTTCTGTAACAAAAAGATGATGGATGGAATGCTTGAATTAAACTCACCCACTGGTAGTTACTCGGGCTTCATCCTAGTCCATCATTTTTCACCCTCCATACTACCTCAGTTTAGACGCAGCGCTATGCAAATCGGCCTTGAACCTGCTCCAGTAGAAACAGCCCAGCCTGAACTGCCAGGCCAAGTCCTCCCTAAACCGGAACACAAGCAACCCAAGACCGTGTTTGCCCTTATTAGGCTCATCAGTGGGGTGTAGCTTGGTTCCAGTGGCACCGAGAGTATGGGACCCATGTTTAGGCATACCCATCACACTTAAGACGTTAACTGCAACAACAAAAATATGACTGATGGTGTTGTATTCCGCTTTAGGTGTCCGTATATAGGCTTTCCTGAAACATGTCCTTATATAGGCACAATTCGCATTGCCCTTATATAGGCATAGAATCCCAGTCCTTATTTAGGCATTAGCCGTGCACTCCAAATACAGGCATGGTCACCGACATCCGTCCATACTAACGTCACAACGAGTTCTTAGAAACCAGACCCTTAAGCTCTTGGGAGTTCCCCTAGCACAGGATTATTGATTTCTCCAAGAACTCAGTTATTATGCATGAACCGCTATACCTTAAGGGTTCATTTCTGATGTCTTCCTCTGTCCGACTTCACGTCAATGCTAACATTCCAAGACACCTACCAGGTATAAATATACCTTCCCTTGCCCAAGCAAGTTAGGAGGAGACCTCGACTTTAGAGGAGCCCGTGTCCCGGCCTGACGCACTGAGAAGACGCTGTCATCCCTGCTCGCAGAGAATCCAGCTTCCAGTGTTCTGACTCCCTTCGCGGGGTGTTAGAGTTCCAGATCCGGAAAGAGATTCCCACCTCTCTCATTCTCAAGGTATGGAGCTGACTAGAACCTAGAGAGACTCTTGGCTTACCAGACTCTTAGTATGTCATACTATAGAATACTCCACCTACTTCTTACCTTGCACCACACTTAGGTTAGGTACACTGGGGTAGAACTAGCTTAGAGACGCATCTTATGAGTACTCGCATTTTTAGCTCATGTTATTTATGTACGTGAATATATGCTAAAAGATAATGCTAGCGCAGTATTATTTCTTGCTACTGCTTACGCTGTACATTATATATCTTGCATATTGTCTTGTGATCATAACAGCTCAATTCTCTTACACGAGAAATAAGACTGTTCAATAAATCCTTTTATTGAAACGCCCGTCTATTCTTTCTGTGTAACTCTGAGGAAACTAAGCATGCACGATTAGCTGAGTGAAACTGTTATCTATTGTTTCCACGATTCTGAGACGTGTTCCGATTCTAAAGGGAAACAAAGTTGTCATGTTTATGTGGTTGCCAGAAACTACTCCCTTCTTGTTTTCAAGGAGTTTCTAGTGGCCTCTGAGCTAGCTGGCACAAAGTAATTAAGTTTAATATATTCGATAGGGACATACCGACCTCAGTCCTATGTCAAAACTATAGGGTATATTATTCCAATGCGCAGAGCCTATTAGGGAAATAGGAACTACACTACAATGGAATGGTTGAATTAATCTCAGCCACTGGCAATCGCGCAGGCCACATGCCAGTCCATCGTTTTTGTCCACCATGCCACCGCAGTTTGGACCCGGCCATATGTAAATCAGCCAAAGTTCCAGTGTGTTTTGAGGTGTTGCCCTAAGTGTATTCCCAGACATGGGTCCCACGCTCACTGTGCCACTGGAACCAAGCTACACCCGACTGAAGAGCCCCCTCACCTTTTTGGTGTTTCATGTACCACGGTAAGTGACATGCGTATGCCCAGACGTGGGTCGCGTTCTCCCTGTGCCATTGGAACCAAGCTATATCTGACTAAAGAGCGAAAAAAGAACTGGTTGGAATGCTACCCCAAGTCTCAGTGGTTAGACAAATTGCAAACATTCCACCCATCACCTTTTGTGAGTATGATGTACCTCTCTAAGTGACAAGGGTATGCCCAGACGTGGGTCTGTGCTCACTGTGCCGGCGGAACCAAGCTGAAGATCCCCAGTCGGGGTGAAACCTGTCTTGGGTAGCTTGTGTTCCGGTTCAGGGAGGACCAGGCCTGGCAGTTTGGGCTAGGCTGCTCCTATTGGAGCTGGGTCAAGACTGATTTGCCTATGCCTGGGCGTTAGACTTGGCATCTTTTGGCGTGTTTCCCCTGTCTTTTTGCTTTCTGACCTCCCAGTTTTGACTCTGTTTCTGCTGGTTTAGTGTCTCTGCGCACTTTCTCACTGCTGTTCAGTGTTAAAGTGCAAGTGCTCCTGTTGTAAATTGTTGTTATGGATTAGTGATTCCATGATTGGTCATTTGATTTACTAGTCAGTCCCTAGTACAGTGCACGGTGTGTGCCCAGGGCCTGTAAATCAAATGCTGCTAGTGGTCTTGCAGCACTGATTGTGCCACCCACCAGAGTAGCCCTGAAAAGGTAACTCAGACCTGCCACTGCAGGGTCTGCGCGCAGTTTGTAACTGCAATGTCGACTTGGCAAGTGCACCCACTTGCCAGGCCCTAACCTTCCCTTTTCTTACCTGTGGGCAGGGTGAAGTGTATGTGAAAGGTAGAACATGCCCTGAAGTGTGTGGCATGTTCTGATAGTGAAATACTACCAATCTCGTTTTTCACTATTGAAAGGCTATCTGGCCCATAGGAAAGCATGGGAGTTAATTTATAACATCTTATAAATATAACTTCCCATTGGGACCAGATAGGAAAATAAAGTTTAGTATGCCTGAACTCAGAATCTAAAGATGCACCTTTTAGTAAAGGTGATTTTTACATTCTGTGTTTGAAAATACCACTTTTAGAAAGTAGGTATTTTCTTGCTTAGCCATCCTGTGTGCCTCTGCTAGGATGTGGATTGACTGTCTGGCTTTGGAGTGACAGGGGCTGGGGGGATGTGCAGTCACTCCAGAGAGTCTGATGGGTCAGGGCTTGGCTGAATAGACCTGGGCTGCATTTAGAGTAGTGGGAGGAGATTTCCTTGCACCTGAGTGGGCCTGGTCTGTATTCCACAATGCTGTCTGCACCTTCTGCCAGGAAGCTGGGTCAGAGAGGACAGAACTGGTTTAGACTAAGCACAGACACTCTCTGCCTGAGAGGACAAAGGAATTTGGGGTATAAATATTGGGGCCCAGACCCCAGAACTTTAGAACTCTTTTGGAACCAAGAAGACTGCCAAGAAGAAGAGCTGGAGAAGCTGTGAGGAGGGACTACCACTTTGCTGTGTGCTTTGCTGTGTTGGCCTGCAGTGGCTGCTTCTGTCTTGGGCAATGAAAGGACTGGACTGAACTTTCTGCAACTTCCTTTTTTTTGTGAGTTCCTCCAAGGGCTTGAGGTAGAGCTTGCCCCCTGTTCAAGATGTCTCAGGAACAGCAAAGACTTCAAGTTCTTCTGCCATCAGCACTGGGGACTGTGTGTTTTGTGCTGCAACAGAAGAAAAAGCAACCTGACGCCGTCTACGACACCGCTGCCGTCTCCGTGTCCTGAAGGCACCGCAGAGGGCACCGCCGCACCGCAACCCTGGTCTCACCAACGACGCCACCCGATGCCACCACCAAGCCGCTGCTTGCACCGCGACCTGTGGGCACCACACTTCGCCTCGCTTCACGACGCCCCTTGGTATCCCCGACAACGACGCTCCACGCCTACATCAACGCCGCTGCTTGCACCGTGGTTCGAGGGCACCGCTCATAAGTTACACAACGCTCCGTCCTCATCCCGCACCGCAGCCTTGGCCCACCGACGCCGGGGCCATCGACTCCAGTTCGTCAGCCGACGACAGCGCTTCAGCAACGACGACATCGCTGCTTGCACCGTGACCTGCCAGCACCGCGACGAGCACCGCACCACTTCACACCGCAGCCCTGCTCTCACCGACGCCACTGGACGACTGTCACCGAGCCGCTGTCTGCACTGTGACCTGAGGGCACCGCACGCTTCACTTCGCACAGCAGCACCCGACGCCTACGGACTCCGGCGCTCCAAACTTCAAGCGTGAGGAGTTCGATCAGCAACGCGTGTGACTTCAAGGGCTCAACGACTCCTGCACCGACCTCCGGAACCGACGCCTGCGGACGCCGGCCCTTCGGGACTCATCGAGAGGTCGCCGACGCCCTACATTTCTAAAGGTACTGTTTTGCGGGTCTTCCCGACACCGTAGCTGGCCCGCAACGCCGTGGTCAGCCAGAACTGTTTGGATTTGTTGTTCACAATGCTGTGACTTCAAGGAACTGTAATTCAAGTATATTTTTGATTATTGAAGATTTCTGAGAACTGTATGGTGGATTTTTATCGTTTTTGGTCTTGTTTTGGATATATAAAAATATTGGATATTTTTCTAAACTAGTGTGGTGTCCTTTTGTAGTGTCTTCACTGTATTACTGTTGGTTATGTGCAAATTCTTTACACACTGCCTCTGAGATAAGCCTGACTGCTCGTGCCAAGCTACCAAGGGGGTGAGCAGGGGTTATCTTAGAAGTGTAACTCCCTTATCCTGACTAGGAAGAAGGGTTCCTACTTGGACAAAGGTACCTACCTCTGCCAACTAGAGACCCCCATTTCTAACACTGGGTCCGAACTAAAGTGGCATTGTGTGCAAAATAAAGATGGACTGAAATGCTGTCCAGAGAAATTACCACTGGCTGAGGTTAATTTAAGCATTCCCTTTTTTATATACTTGAGTGCATCTGACCTCGCCGCTATGCCAAGTAGTGTGACCGACTGTGCTGCAGTGATTGACAAGCGAGCCTAGAGTGGTTCCCAGCCCCATGATCAAGAAGCGTGCCTGCGGCTGCTCATCGTGTCACAGTGACCACCCCTTTCAGGTGGTGTGGCCCACCTGCTGTGTCTTACCAGAAGCTGACCCACCCAACAGCCTGTCTCCTCCCATAGGTTAAAGTGAGTATAAGCACATGTTGCTGAGCCCCTGCCAGCCACTATATGAACACAGAGACCTGCCGCTAGTGATTCTTTGAAGGGGATTGTACTGAACTGAGCATGGCTTATGTTCAAAAAGGGTAATTTGCACCTGAGCCTTGATTCGTGCTGACTAGCCACTCTAACCCTAGGGTGAACTTGCCTGGTCTTAACAGAGGAGCAACACCAGGGTAAAGGGAAGGGGTATTTAGTAGCCCTAGTTCAAGTTCCTTTAGTTGTACCTGTTAGTATTTCCTGTGTAGTATTCCATTTTAAGAGTGTGTAATAAAGTATTTTTCTTAAGTAAAGCACTGGATTGTACAATCTGTTATTGTGCTGCTGGGTGAGTGTTGATTTTTTAGTTTGCAAAGTCCATGCTACCTCCCTGAGAAGCCTGTAACTGCTTACTATCATCACTATGGAGATTCAGGTGCTGAAGGGGTTGTACTAAGCCCAGTTTGCACATACATAATAGGGCAGGCCTCAGGACGTCAAAGGCAAACTTGAATACAAGACTCTCCGACGGTCCATTCCTGTGAAGCCTTCTCCAAAACATCTGCTCCACTTATTTGGGAAAGAGGCTGCTTCAGAAACCCACAATAGAGACTGCTCCTCTCAGAAATGAAAAGGCTCTTGTGAAGATAATACAAAAACACCCCAAGCAGGAATTGAGACTGCTTTTAGATCTCATGTTAGCCAACAAATGGTTCAAAAGTAAAAAATATTGAATGTTGTCTCCATCAAATATTTACCCAGTGAAGGAAGGGGACTAGATGTGTGCAATAGACCTGCAAGATGTGTTCCTCCACATCCTTGTGACAAACAACTTCCATTAGGTCTGAAAACAGCACCTTGAAATTACACAAAGTGTATGCCAGCGCTTTTCTTCATTAGCAGAGAAATTTTGTCTACCCTTATCTCAAAGACTGGCTAATCAAAGTTAATATAGTAAAGAAATTTCGCCAAGATTTGAAATCAACAATAGCCATACCTAAATGTTTAGACATTCATATCAACTTCCAAAAATACACAACAAATGTAAAGTTGCCTATGGTCACCTTGCATAGAAAGTGTCTTATCCTTTAGGGGAAAGACTGCCTACCACTTTTCAGAAATGTCTCCACTTTCAAGAGCCTTTTTCTATAACTGCTTGCCAGATGCCTATCCTGCGGTGGTCGATGGCCTCCTGCATTTTCATTGTCCTGAATGCAAGGCTGCACAGGAGATTCCTGCAACAATGCTTTGAAGTCGGGTATCTATCGATCAATGACTGAGCAGATAGACTACCCCTAAATCCTCTGGCCAAGCAGTCTTTTTGTTGGTGGTGCAAGAAGTTGAATCTGTAAGGAAATCTAACCAGCTCTTCATGGATTACAAGCCACTTTGAACTGGTTTTGCTTCATCGAAACAGTTCATTTCTAGATGAATAGGCTTGTGCATTCCTTGTCGTATCAATTAGCCAACAAACCTAGGTGCAGCGGCATGATTGAGAAATGCCCCTGTGTTATACTTGGGTAGAGCAGCTGCTTGGAAGTCTCTTCATACTTCCACCACGATTACGGTCAAAATCCAGATTCTAGAGCAGATTCGATACTTGCTCAGACTGCTCTAAGGAATCTCTCACAAAGAGGTCCTGTTTCACAGTTAAATCTCTTTTCAGTTTTTCTTGCTGGACATGGAGAAAGTTTTCTTTTTGCAAGCTAACCTTCCTATTCTTTTGTACTTTTATGACTATTATTGAAGGTACTACGATGCGGAATGAAATGTAGTTCTGTATCATAGGTATCTTCACTGAAGTCATAAACTACCCTCTCACCTCATTGGTCTTTCCATTTTGGTAACGGTAAGTACTCTTTCTACATGGTTTCCATAAAAAAGAACTCAGTCAGTGAGGCAATTGGCAGTACAAGCTATGCTGGGACATGGAAGTTGCTCACTCCTTAAAGGTGCAGTGCATATTTTCATTTCGCTGTGCATTCAGCCGATCATTCAGATTTTTCCTTCATGTATATTGATGCTTTATTGCAGCAGACTCTAGGGCTCATTCTGCAATGTCGCCTTTAAGTGTTATTGAACATTCAAGAAAGAATTTGGAAAACAATCTAACCTGTTAAGACTTTTGAGTTTTTTGTCTGCATTTGAAAAATGACAGGTTTGCACCATATATATATATATATATATATATATATATATATATATAATATGTTGACATTGAAGTATTCCAGAGATCTCCAATAGCAGACACGCATATTCTGCATTTATGATTTTTATGACAATACTTATGATGCAAATTTAGGATTACAAGTAAGTAACATTTCCTTCTTCTGCGGTCCTGCCCACGCTCCCTCCATGTGTTTTCTGACATTCTAGTGATGGTTTTGTCAATATCCATGTGTTCGAAGAATGGCTGCCAAGTACATTATTAGCTGTCCCCCATTGGGCACTAGATAGCAAATCAGTTATTTCCTGAGCCGGAAGTTGCATTACTCATGCTTCCCTTCTCTAATGCTGCAGCTCCTGGAACAGGCCCTAGTCATTGAGGAGCAGTTGCGCAGAGCTGCATACTTGAACATGACCCAGGATCCTACTCACCCAGCCATGGCTTTGAATGCACGCTTTGCAGAAGTGGAATGCCTCGCTGAGAGCCATCAGCACCTATCCAAGGAATCACTTGCTGGCAATAAGCCGGCCAATGCTGTCTTGCACAAAGGTAAACGCTGAGCCTACATGGCCCCTTGGGTTTTGCTGTTTTTCTTTCTTTGTTGTTTCCATTTAATCTGATTGACTGTTTTAAAATCTTTTCTCTTCACCTGTTTTTATCAATGTATGTACTTTTTGTGCTGAAACGTTCTTGTCTCAATAGCCTCTGCCAATGCTGAGATTTATTTCATCCTTTTTAAAAACTTAATTCCCAGAATCTTAGTGTTGTGCTCATTTGGCATGGAAAGTTGTTATGCAAGCATGAATATTAGCATACTGTTGCTGTCTGGCATATATTTCTTATTATCAATCAGCCAGAGTATTAAGTCAATTATTCACTTCATTAAACATTATGTCACCCTGTGGATCTATTTAATCCCCTTTCTCTTCCCAGAAATGACAAAATTGGAGACTGATGTGTTCATTTAGAGTTTGGTGAAGCTGAAGATTCATTGACAATCGGAAGGTTTCATGCCTGGCTTCACTTAGAAGTGGGGCAATGGACACATAACAATACAAGCTGTGCCTTTCTAGTGCTCCCCGGTTTATGCCTTGTTCTTATAACAACGGATTTTGTCCTCCATAAGATGACGAGAATCATCACCTCTTTGAAGGGAAATGCCTCGATGTTGACACCACACCACCCATATTTTGCAGAGTTCTCCTGTTTTAGACCTCTGGTCACCTATAGGCTTATTGGCATCAACACCTCCTTCGTCATCAGTGAACATGACTAAGCAGGAATTGTTTAGCATTATGTCTAGCATTAAGCGAAAAAACATTTATTATATATATATTTTTTGCATGAACTCATCCAATAGGATATCCAAAATGGAGAACAAATACTATTGTGCACTGTTGAAATCAAAGCTTCAGAGGAATTGAAGCTGTTGAATGGGCATGTTGAGACATGAAGTTGAAAGGGCACATAACACTTTACTATTGAAATTACTACTTCTCACTCTGTACCTCAACTTGACTGGCCTTCACTGGGCAGCTGAGCAGCCCCTAGCTAAAATAACATCTCCATGCCAAAACGTAAGGAAGAATACATAGTCCAAGCTAAAACCTAGAAACTGGTTTAATAGTTATATCTGAAAGAGACACGTTAGTGATAGATTCCTTACCTTAGAATATCCCCAGGCGTCAGACTGGATCCGGAAAGTTTTTCGTCAGCAATACCCCTGCGCGTCGGTAGGCGTCGTCGTACTGCTCCGCGCACGTCGCTGGCGTCGTGGTCGCCGAGAACGACGTCATGGGAGCTATTTAGACGCGCCCACGCACGCTGGACGTCAGTTCTTTCTTTTCCGCGCCAGCAGCGCAGATCCGAGAGAGAGCAGTACCCCTAGTTAAAAGTTTTAACTTGGTAATTGTTTGTCGAGTAATCGACTCTGGTGCAGTAGGGATGCCCGGGTTTAAATCCTGTGGGGCCTGCCGCCGCAACATGTTGGTAGCGGACCCGCACAACGTGTGTCTCTTCTGCTTGGGGCACGCCCATGACCCCGAGGTGTGCCCCGATTGCTGGGCCATGGCGCCGAAAGCTTTGCGGGAGCGTTCCCGAAAGTTGTTGGAGGCCCAGCAGTCAGCTCCGCGATCAAGGTCCCGCTCCCGTGGGAGGTCGAGAGACCGGTCGCGGAGCCGCTACCTTCGCTTGTCGGACTCGGGGACAGGTAAGTCACGGCGTCATAAAAAATCAAAGAAGCGACGTCGTTCGTCTTCTACCCCTCACCGGTCCCAGGACGTGGTGGAGGGGGCGGGGGGTCACTCCCCCGTGGCTCCGCTGGAGCCCCCGTCGTTGCCTGCGGCCTACCCGTCCTTTCCGGGCCCGCACACGACGTCGGAGGAGATACAGGTCTTCCTGTCGGCCATGGGCCGTTTATTTGCCCCATCGGGTCCCTCCGGAGCGCCTTCGGGCCCCGCGGACCCGTTGGGCGGGTCTGCCCCGTGCCGCCGCCTTTGGCCTCGGCTACGCCGGCAAAGTACCCTGCGGCGTCGGCGTTGGATCCGGCCTCGGCGCCGCCTCCGGCGCCGCAACTGACGACGTACGGCGCCGAACCTGAATTGGTCTCTTACCCCCGATTCAAATTCTTGGTACAGAGTTTCTCCCATTTCCCCGGGCACCTCGTCCTTACCGGCCAACACCGGTAACTGAAGGAGAGTACTGGGAGGGGTCTGAGGACCCTCTTTCGGCTCAATGCGAGAATGAGCCTGAATGGGAAGAAGACCTGGAGGGTCCTGTGGATCTGGATTTCTCTCCACACCCTGGCACACTGTCCCCTTCTTCCGTGGCTACGGAGGAGGTGGGGACTTTTTCAGTGGTGCTGCGTAGGGCGGCTCAGGCTCTTAACCTTGAGCTCCCTTCTGTGCCTATCAGAACGAATCTTCTGACTGAGGTGCTGCAGCCAGCGTCCTCCTCTGCGGAGCCGCTGCTGCCCTTCAATGAGACACTCACTGATGTCCTATTGAGCACCTGGGGCAAGCCTAACACAGGGGTTCCTGTGGATAAAGGGGTGGCACGCCGTCATCGCCCGGCGCCGGGCGACCCCAGCTTCCTCACGCAACATCCAACACCTGAGAGTCTGTTGTCCAGGCCTCTGCCTCTCCGAGCGCATTCCCTTCTGCTCCCCCGGACAAAGAATCTAAGAAGCTGTAGCAGTTTGGAAAAAAGATCTTCACTTCTGCCAGTTCAGGGTTGCGGGCGGTGAATACAGCGTGCCTGTTGGGCCGCTATTCACATTCCATATGGGACACCGTGGCACAGGTGCTTCCTCAGTGCCCGGTGGAGGCTAGGGCGGTGCTCTCCCAGGCTCAGAACCACTGGCTTCTCCGGGGATGTCCAAAACACCCTGTTGGACATGCCTTTTGATGGCACACGCCTGTTTGGTGACAAGGCGGATAGTGCCCTGGAACGCTTTAAGGACTCTCGGGCTACGACCCAGTCCTTAGGTCTCGCCACCACACGCACTCCCACGGGGTCTGCTTTTCGCTCCTTTCGAGGGCAGGGTCGAGGCGTCCAAACGCGTTCCTTTCAGAGCCGCCGGCCTGCACAGCAGCAGTCTCAGCGTGGCCGAGGTCGGGGGGCCCGCCGAGGTGGGTCATGGGGCCAGCGGGTGGGTCAGTCCGCCGCCGCTGCCTCCAAACCTTCCTAGTCCGGTCTTTCAGGCCCACCAGACGCCAGTGGGTGGCAGGATTCGCCATCACCTCCCCCACTGGCGCACCATCACTTCAGACAGGTGGGTTCTGCAGATAGTCCGAAGGGGCTATTCCCTCCCTTCCAGTCTACCCCTCCAGCCATGCCACCTCAGTGCCACCGCATGTCGGGGATCACTTGGCACTTCTCCAGCAGGAAGTCGCGGCCCTCTTAGCCAAGGGGGCCATCGAGCGCGTTCCGACGCCAGAAGTAGGTCGTGGTTGTTACTCCCACTACTTCGTGGTTCCAAAGAAGGACAAAGGTCTGCGTCCTATCGTAGACCTCCGGAACGTCAATCGCTTCCTCCGGAAGGAGAAGTTCAAGATGCTCACCCTTGCTCAGGTCTTGTCTGCCCTAGACCCGCAAGACTGGCTGGTAGCGTTGGACTTGCAGGATGCTTATTTTCATATTCCCATCCTGCTTGCCCACCGGCGTTACCTACGGTTCACGGTAGGCCACGGGCACTTTCAGTTCACCGTACTCCCTTTCGGCCTTACCAGCGCCCCTCGGGTGTTCACAAAAGTGATGGCGGTGGTCGCAGCTCATCTGCGCAGATCGGGGGTTTCAGTCTTCCCCTATCTTGACGACTGGCTGTTGAAGGCGGGATCGCCCCAGGCAGTCGTCTCCCACCTCCAGACTACGGCCGACCTCCTGCATTTGCTGGGGTTTTCCATCAACGTGCCGAAGTCACACCTGATTCCCTCTCAAAAGCTCCTTTTCATCGGAGCGGTTTTGAACACGGCGCAGTTCCGGGTTTATCCTCCCGAACAGCGAGTCCGGGACATACGGGCTATGATTCCGATCTTTCGGCCCTGGTCCTGGGTGTCGGTCAGGAAGACCCTGAGGCTACTGGGCCTCATGGCCTCCTGCATCCTGCTGATCAATCATGCCAGATGGCATATGCGGGCTCTGCAGTGGGACCTGAAGTTCCAGTGGACGCAGCATCAGGGGAATCTGTCCGATTACGTCCACATCTCGGAGGGCACTGCACAGGACTTGCAGTGGTGGCTCACGGACCAGTGTTGGGTCAGCGGCAGATCCCTCTCCCTTCCCCAACCAGAGCGCACAGTGGTGACGGACGCGTCCCTCCTGGGATGGGGCGGCCACATGGGAGAGGCGGAGATCAGAGGCCTCTGGTCTCCGGCGGAGTCCAAGCTCCATGTCAACCTTTTGGAGCTCAGGGCGATCCTACTTGCACTGAAACCATTCCTTCCCTCTGTCAAGGGGAGAGTAGTGCAGGTGTTCACGGACAACACCACCGCCATGTGGTACTGCAACAAGCAGGGCGGGGTGGGGTCGTGGACCCTTTGTCAGGAGGCTCTACGTCTCTGGACGTGGCTGGAACGTCAAGGCATTTCCTTGGCGGTTCAACACCTGGCAGGTACCCTAAACACCAGGGCGGACGAACTCAGCCGCAGGTGCATGTTGGATCACGAATGGCGTCTTCACTCAGAGGTGGCACAAGGTCTCTTTCAACAGTGGGGAGTTCCTTGGTTAGATCTATTCGCCACCGAAGAGAACGCGCAATGTCAGCAGTTCTGTGCGTTGGAGTTACCAAGGCGGCACTCGCTCGGTGACGCTTTTCGTCGCGAGTGGAGTTCCGGTCTATTGTACGCCTTTCCGCCTATACCACTTCTACCCAGAGTGCTGAAAAAGATCAGACGCAACCGGGCTCAAGTCATTCTTGTGGCGCCGGACTGGGCTCGAAGAGGTTGGTATCCCGAGCTACTCAGTATGAGCGTGGATCCCCCGATCCGGCTGCCTCTTCGGGAGGATCTCCTGTCGCAGCACCAGGGGACGGTCCTCCACCCGAACCTGTCCAGCCTCCACCTCCTTGCGTGGAGATTGAGCGGCGACAGCTGATTCCATTTGACTTGCCTCCTGAAGTCTGTAATGTGATTCTGGCAGCCAGGAGTCCCTCCACTAAAACGGTATACGCCTGTCGGTGGAGCAAATTTGTGGCATGGTGTGCAGCAAAAGCTGTAGATCCTCTTGCTGCCCCTCTTTCTGACGTCCTCTTGTTCCTTCTCTCTTTGGCCCAGCAGGGCTCTGCTCTGGGCACTATCAAGGGCTACCTTTCTGCTCTTTCAGCCTTTCTTAGGCTGCCTGATCAGCCCTCTCTTTTCAAGTCCCCTGTTGTTAACAGATTTCTCAAAGGCATTACTCACCTTTTCCCACCTGTTCCTTTTGTCATGCCTCAGTGGGACTTGAACCTGGTTCTCACATACTTAATGTGCGCTCCCTTTGATCCTCTTCATAACTGTCCTTTGCGGTTATTAACTTTGAAAACTGTGTTCTTGGTGGCCATCACTTCCGCTCGGCGGGTGAGTGAGCTCCAAGCTCTTTCCTGTAAACCTCCTTTCCTGGCGGTTCATCCGGGCAAGGTCGTTCTTCGACCACGTCCCTCCTTTCTACCAAAAGTAGTCTCTGCCTTTCATCTCGGGCAAACTGTGACTCTGCCCACTTTCTTTCCGCCTCCGCACCCCTCAAGAGAGGAGGAGAGGCTCCACCGTCTGGACCCAAAACGTGCACTTTCGTTCTATCTCAACCGCACACAGCAGTTCCGGGTGGATGACCAGCTCTTTGTTGGCTACGTGGGCGCCAAGAAAGGCCGGGCTGTGTACAAGAGGACTATCTCACGATGGGTTGTCTTGTGCATCAAAGCCTGTTACTCTCTGGTTAAAAAAGAGCCTCCGGTTGGGCAACAGCAGCTACTACAGCATTGGGACGCGGTGTCCCCCTGCAAGACATCTGTCAGGCGGCCACTTGGGCCTCGTTGCATACTTTCACAAAGCACTATTGCCTTGACAGTCAAGTCCAGAGAGACGGCTTCTTTGGCCGGTCGGTTCTCTGTGACTTTCTGGTGTGATTTCACTTCGCAGACCCACCACCGGGGATGGTATTGCTTGGGTATGTATTCTAAGGTAAGGAATCTATCACTAACGTGTCTCTTTCAGATGCACAAGTTACTTACTTGTGTAACGATATATCTGTAAGAGACATTAGTTAGTGATAGATTCCTACCACCCGCCCATCCTCCCCGTTCTGCGAACTGTTCTCTAGGGTTCAGGTCATCCCTTTCAGGGCCCTAGTTCTATTGCACCAGTAGTCGGTCTCTGGCATGGCTCTGCGCTCCTGGCGTGGAAAAGTTGTGTACAGAACTGACGTCAGCGCGCGTGGGCGCGTCTAAATAGCTCCCATGACGTCATCTCGGCGACCACGACGCCAGCGACGTACGCGGAGCAGTACGACGACGCCTACCGACGCGCAGGGGCATTGCTGACGAAAAACGTTCCGGATCCAGTCTGACGCCTGGGGATATTCTAAGGTAAGGAATTTATCACTAACTAATGTCTCTTACAGATATATCGTTACACAAGTAAGTAACTTGTGCTACAGTTTCATAGCGGCACATACAGGACAGGAGTGTCTATTATCTACACACATGTGTTATCATTGATAATATCATTAATCTTTTTTAGAAACTTCACATTTCCATCATTGATGATGCCCAGACATCATAATTAATATAGACCAAATATATAAATGATCCAAACTGTTATTACGGGAGTGTACATTAGTAATACACAGGAGTCACGAAATCTTAATGAAAAAATCTTGATTTATTTCTATTCTTATTGTAGATGTAAACATGAATTCAGCCCAGCCTACGCATTTCGTCCTAAGCACTCTGAACCTGGTAGACGGTAGCTGTTGCTTTGGATCCATGGAAGAGCAATATAATTGATCATAATGAATTCACTTCTGATGAGGAAGATGAAGGGTTGGAATAAATAAATTGGAGTTGAACATAGAATATTTGATGACTCATCTTTGATACTATCGTCTGGGATCCACTCAATTACAACGCAAAGCCTAACTAGAGATGATACACCTGGTTTTGAGCATTTACTTACAATCCTGATGAAGTCCGTTTAGGACAAAACGCATTGGTGGGCTGAATTCATGTTTACATCTACAAAAAGAATAGAAATAAATCAAGATTTTTTCATCAAGTTTCCGTGACTCCTGTGTATTACTAGTGTACACTCCTGTAATTACGGGTTGGATAATTTGTATATTTGGTCTATATTAATTATGATGTCTGGGCATCATCAATGATGGAAGTGTGAAGTTTCTAAAAAAGATTAATGATATTATCAATGATAACACATGTGTAGATAATAGACACTCCTGTCCTGTATGTGCTAAGTAGTTTTGTGTAGTGATTTGTTGGCGGTAGAATCACAAACAGTTGAGTGTCTGGGTCTAACTAATACGGATAAATACTAGTGTGACTGACCTATAGCCCTACTGCCTTTCTTTGTCTTATAAATTTGAAAGAGACTATTAGTTATAGATTCCTTACCTTAGAATTACCCCCAGGCGTCAGACTGGATCCGGAGAATTTTTGCTCAGCAGTACCCCTGTGCGTCAGTAGGTGGCGTCGGTCAACTCAGCGTTCGTCGTCGGCATCGTGATCGCCGGGATGACGTTGTGGTATCTACTTAGACGCCGCCCCTGCGCGTTGACGTCAGTTCTTTCTTTTTCCGCACCCTCAAGCGCAGATCCGGAGAGAGCGGTACCCTTAGTCACTTTTTGACTAACTCTTTTTCGAAGTTTTGTCGACATCTTTTTTTGAGTCGTTCGACTCCTGGTGCACGGAGGGATGTCCCATTGGAGAACCGGCTTCAAACCTTGTGACTCCTGTCACAAGTTGATGTCGGTTACGGACCCGCACCTCATGTGCCTTTGGTGCCTGGAGCGCGACCACGACCCGAAGTCGTGCTCCGACTGTTGGGCCATGAACCCGAAGTTTTTGCGGGAGCGATCCCGAAAGCTTCTGGAGGCCCGGCAGTCAGCTCTGCGCCGCTCGAGGTCCCGACTGAGAGGGAACTCGCGGGACCGGTCCCGGAGTCACCACCACCATCCTCTTCGAAAGTCTTCGTCTTCGGGTAAGTCGAAGCACAAGAAGAAGGCGAAAAAGCACCGTCTCTCTTCGCCTTCTCCCCATCCGTTGGCCGACGCAACGCGGGATACGGAACCGCGGAGCCTGTTGGCTCGGCTCCGAGCTTCCCTCCCTTTCCGGCAGCCGGAGCGACCCCAGCCCAACTTCGTACGTTCTACGAAGCCCTCCATTCCATTTTTGGGCAGCCCGACTCCGCCGGCGCACATTCAGGCCCCGCGGACTCAGCTGGGGGTTCTAGGCCTGGATCCGGATCGGTGCCGGTCGATCTCACGACTCCTCCCCCGATGCCACTTCCACTGACGACGCCTCCGCCACCTCCGACGCCGGTTGTGTCCCCGGCCAGCATCGACCCCAGTCCATCCCTCGATATGGACACGGAGCCGGACCGGCGTCCACTGACGCCAGTACCGGCGCCGACCGGTACTTTTGTACCCCTGTTCTATCCTGGCGTTCCCTGTCGCCCTGAGTGCCAGCCAGAAGAGGGTGAGGAGGACTGGGAGGGGTCTGTTGACCCTCTGGCAGACCAACTGGATGAGCCGGACTGGAGAGAGGAACTGGGTGAGGCCCGTGGTCTGGATACGTCCCCAGACCTTGGCATGCTTTCTCCCCCTACCGTGGCTACAGAGGAGGGGATTTCCTACGCTATGGTGTTGCGTAGGGCGGCTGAGGCCTTGGGCCTTGACCTTCCTACGGTGGCGGTCAGGACCAACCTCCTGACTGAGGTGCTTCAACCGGCAGCAGCCTTTTCGGAGCCCCTGCTACCATTCAATGAGGCCCTCACTGACATCCTTCTGGGCACTTTGTCCAAGCCCAGCACAGGGGCTCCTGTGGACAGGATGATTGCCCGTCGCCACCGCCCGGCTCCGGGCGACCCCACTTTCCTCTCCCAACACCCTACCCCTGAGAGCTTGGGCCTCCTGGCCTCACTGTCCAAAGGCGCTTTCCCTACTGCTCCCCCAGATAGGGAATCCAAGAAGCTGGATCATCTTGGGAAGAAGATGTTTTCTTCTGCCAGCTTAGGACTGCGGTCGGTGAACACCGCATGTCTCTTGGGCCGTTACACCTACTCCGTGTGGGACACGGTTGGGCAGGTGCTGCCACAGTGCCTGGAGGAGGCCCAGGCCATACTCTACTGTGCGGTTGCGGAAGGGAGAGACGCAGCAAAGTTTGCCATACGATGTGAGCTGGACACCGCCGACTCACTAGGCAGGACGATTTCAACGTCAGTAGCCCTGCGACGCTACACCTGGCTGAGGTCCACTGGCTTCTCGGGTGATGTCCAGTCAACACTTTTGGACATGCCCTTTGATGGCCATCGCTTGTTTGGCGACAAAGCGGACAACGCGCTCGAGCGCTTCAAGGATTCTAGGGCTACGGCCAGATCCTTGGGCCTCACTACCACCTCTCACCCCACGCAGTCTGCTTTTCGCCCCTTTCATGGCTACGGAAGGGGTGCCCCACCACGTTCCACCCAGAGCCACAGGCCTGCGCAAGCTGCCCAACCTCTGCACGGCCGGGGACGTGGGACCCAGCGCCGTAGGTCTGGGGGCCAGCAGGCGGGTCAGTCCACCATTGCCCCCTCTGCAGCAGCCTCCAAACCCTCCTAGTCCGACCTTTCAGGGCCACCAGTTGCCAGTGGGCGGCAGGATCCGCCATCACCTCCCCCACTGGCAAACCATCACGTCGGACAGGTGGGTTTTGCAGGTAGTCCGAAGGGGCTACTCCCTCCCCTTCGAGACTGCCCCTCCATCCATGCCACCTACGCTCCATCGCATGTTGGAGGATCACTTGGCCCTTCTCCGCCACAAAGTTATGGCTCTCTTGGCCAAGGGAGCTATCGAGCGAGTCCCTGCCCCAGAAGTAGGTCGTGGTTGTTACTCCCACTACTTTCTCTTTCCCAAGAAAGACAAAGGCCTGCGTCCTATCTTGGATCTCAGGGACGTCAACCACGTCCTCGAGAAGGAAAAGTTCAAAATGTTGACGTTGGCTCAGGTCCTGTCTGCCCTCGACCCTGGAGACTGGATGGTAGCGTTGGACTTGCAGGACGCCTATTTCCACATCCCTGTCCTGCCCGCCCAAAGGCGTTACCTACGGTTCGCGGTAGGCCACGAGCATTTTCAATTTACTGTGCTCCCCTTTGGCCCTACCTGCGCCCCTCGGGTGTTCACGAAAGTGATGGCGGTGGTCGCAGCTCATCTGCGCAGATCAGGGGTTCCAGTCTTCCCCTATCTCGACGACGGGCTGTTGAAGGCGGACTCCCCCCAGGCTGTCGTCTCCCACCTCCAGACTACGGCGGACCTCCTGCATTCGCTGGGGTTCACTATCAACGTTGCGAAGTTGCACCTGATTCCCTCTCAGAAGCTCCTTTTCATCGGAGCGGTTCTAGACACAGCACAGTTTCGGGCTTATCCTCCCGAGCAGCGAGTCCAGGATATTCGGGCTATGATTCCGATGTTTCAGCCTCTATCACGGGTTTCGGTGAGAATGACCTTGAGGCTGCTGGGCCTCATGGCCTCCTGCATCCTGCTGGTGGATCATGCCAGGTGGCATATGCGGGCTCCGCAGTGGGACCTGAAGTTCCAGTGGGCACAGCATCAGGGGAATCTTTCCGATTGCGTCCAGATCTCGGAGGGCACTGCACTCCAATTGCAGTGGTGGCTAACAAACCAGGATTGGGACAATGGCAGATCCCTCTACCTTCCCCAACCAGACTTCACAGTTGTGACAGATGCGTCACTTCTGGGATGGGGCGGCCACATGGGAGAGGCGGAGATCATAGGCCTCTGGTCTCTGCGGAGTCCGGGCTCCACATCATCCTTCTGGAGCTTCGGGCGATCCGTCTTGCACTAAAGGCATTCCTCCCCTCTGTCAAGGGGAGAGTAGTGCAAGTGTTCACGGACAACACCACCGCCATGTGGTACTGCAACAAACAGGGCGGGGTGAGGTCGTGGACCCTATGTCAGGAGGCTCTTCGCCTTTGGACATGGCTGGAACATCAGGGCATATCCCTGGTGGTTCAACACCTGGTAGGTTCCCTGAACGCCAGGGCGGACAAACTCAGCCGCCGGTGCATGATGGATCACGAGTGACGTCTTCACTCGGAGGTGGTGCAAGGTCTCTTTCAGCAGTGGGGAGAGCCTTGGTTAGATCTGTTCGCCACCGAAGAGAATGCGCAATGTCAGCAATACTGCGCGTTGGAATTTCCAAGGCAGCACTCGCTCGGCGACGCTTTTTGTCGCGAGTGGAGTTGCGGTCTTCTATACGCCTTTCCGCCTATACCACTTCTGCCCAGAGTGCTGAAGAAGATCAAGCGAGACCGGGCCCAAGTCATTCTTGTGGCTCCGGATTGGGCACAAAGAGTCTGGTATCTCAAGCTCTTGAACATGGCCATCGATCCTCCAATCAGACTGCCTCTTCAGTAGGATCTTCTTTTGCAGCAACAGGGAACGGTTCTCCACCAAAACCTGTCCAGCCTCCACCTCCTTGCGTGGAGATTGAGCGGCGACAGTTGACAGCTTTTGCCCTTCCTCCCGAAGAATGTAATGTCATCTTGGCAGCCAGGCGTCCCTCCACTAAAACGGTATACGCCTGCAGATGGAATACATTTGTGGCATGGTGCACAGCAAAGGCTGTGGATCCCCTTTCTACCCCTCTTTCAGAGGTCCTTCTCTTCCTTCTTTCCTTGGCCCAGCAGGACTCTGCTCTGGGCACCCTTAAGGGCTATCTTTCGGCCATTTTGGCCTTCCTTCGCCTTCCTGATCAGCCTTCTCTTTTCAAGTCTCCTATTGTAAATAGATTTCTGAAGGGCGTTACTCATCTCTTTCCTCCTGTTCCTTTCGTAATGCCTCAGTGGGACTTGAATCTGATCTTGACCTATTGATGTGTGCTCCTTTCGAGCCGCTACATAATTGTCCTCTCAGACTCTTGACCTTGAAGACTACTTTTCTGGTAGCCGTCACCTCTGCTCGCAGGGTGAGTGAGCTTCAGGCTCTTTCTTCTAAGCCTCCTTTCCTTGCTGTTCATCCGGACAAGGTTGTCCTCCGAACTTGACCTTCTTTTCTCCCCAAAGTGGTTACCTCTTTCCACTTAGGACAGACCATCTTTTTGCCCACCTTCTTCCCCCCCCGCATCCTTCCAAGGAGGAGGAAAGACTCAAGCGTCTGGATCCAAAACGTGCGTTATTCTTTTATTTGGAGCACACAAAACAATTCTGGGTGGACGATCAACTCTTTGTTGGCTATGTGGGTGCCAAGAAAGGTCGGGCCTGCTCTAGATGGGTCGTTCTTTGCATTAAGATCTGTTATTCCTTGGCGAAAAAGGAGCCTCCAGTGGGACTACGCGCCCATTCCACCAGGGCGACGGCAGCCACTACTGCTTTGGGACGAGGAGTCCCCCTCAATCACATCTGCCAGGCAGCCACGTGGGCATCACTGCACATGTTCACCAAACATTATTGCCTGGATACTCAAGTCCGGAGAGACGGCTTCTTTGGCCGTTCGGTTCTCCAGGACTTTCTGGTGTGAACTTGGTTCGCAGACCCACCTCCGGGGTTGGTATTGCTGGGGTATCTATTCTAAGGTAAGGAATCTATAACTAATGGTCTCTTTCAGATGATCAAGTTACTTACCTTCGGTAACAATATATCTGTGAGAGACATATATTAGTTATAGATTCCTTACCGCCCCACCCATCCTCCCCGTTCTGCGAACTGACTTCTAGAGTAAGGGACTCCCTTTCAGGGCCCTAGTTTTGTGCATCAGTGGTCAGTGTCTTGCATGGCTCTGCGCTTCTGGTGTGGAATGTCGTGTAAAAGAACTGACGTCAGTGCGCAGGGGCGCCGTCTAAATAGATACCGCGACGTCATCCCGGCGATCAGGACGCCAACGACGAACGCGGAGTCGACCGACGCCATCTACCGACGCGCAGGATTACTGCTGAGAAAAAATTCTTCGGATCCAGTCTGACGCCTGGGGGTAATTCTAAGATAAGGAATCTATAACTAATATATGTCTCTTACAGATATTTTGTTACCGAAGGTAAGTAACTTGTACAATAGTTTCATAGAGGCATTTTATTTTATAGGGAATGGGGAAGAAGAGGAGCTGTACAACAAAATTGGTGAATTAAGCACAGAAACAAATGCATCAATTTACGCACAGCTTACAAAAACTAAATATTTTTTTTTGATTTTGAAATAACTATTAACAACTAAAAATCCACATTGATGTTTACATCAAACCAATAGATAGAACAACATGTTGCATTATAGGAGCTTTCATCATCCAGCTCTTCAAAAAGCATTTACCATGCTTTCAACTATTAAGAACTAAATGAATAGTGTCTCAAAAAGGACAATTTGAATTAATGATAAAAATAGTCCAGCAAAAAGTAGAATAGTAAGCGATGATACTCTCAAGACAACATGAAAATAGCTAGTTCATGGGTAGAAAACAAGTCACAAAACTAATTACTAATAAACAAAACGAAAAATTGAAAAGGATGTGTTTTGTATCTACACAGAACTCGAACATAAGGGAAGCCACTCTACACTAATGAAATATGGTACAGGGTAAGTCTGAAAGTTAAGGAAGTTTATCAGCTATCTTCATTTGCATACCAGTGTTCTGAAAATATCAAAGTGATGGCACGTCAACAGTACTAGAAATTCTGTAGCTACTCTTGGGGCCTTGCCTATTGGCAGAGGCAACCCTCTCAGCCCAACTATTGGAATGCAAAGTGAGAGGTGGTTGTAGAGTCTGTGGCCACCAAAAGATGCAGTACTCTCCCTCCTCTTTGTTTGCTACAGCCACCACCAAGTCACTTTAGTTTTAATCTTCCAGTGATCTGGGGGCCAGCAGGTAGCACGGTTCGACTGGCTGCCCAGCTTGCACACAATGACCTCTGGTTAATAGGTTCCTCAGATTGTACAATTTGGAGAGACCCTCCTATATTTGCCAACAACCCCATCCAGTTTTTGGTCACACATCAATGGATCATTCTGCTATCCTTCCTGAGGAAGTTGCTCTGTGTGCTAAGGGGGAGAAAGAGAGAACGCCTGATGTGGAGATAGGCACAGGGTGCTATTCCCGTTACTTCTTAGTTCCCTCGCACAGGGGTAGTGACTGATCTCAGACCTATGGTTTCTCCAGTATTAAATCTTTCATAGATTCACATGCTTGAATTTTCGCCTTCGTGGACGTGAGAGTCCCACAGTAATTATCATAAGCAGTATAAATGAAAGCATTGTTTAACACGCTTAAAGTGACATTGTAAATCAATTCACATAATTTTAAGAATAACCAAACTGCAGCCATTCAGGAAGCAGTTCCTGAAGCACTCTTCCCTTCAGAGGACACCATACTTCAGATTGCTTACCGCACCTCATGTGAAGGTGGTCTCCCTGAGCTCTGCCCAAAGCTGATTTTGGTCAACTTTGGACCTCTGCTTGATTTTCAACTGACTACACCTTTATGGAAACATCTATCTGAAAGAGACACGTTAGTGACAGATTCCTTACCTTAGAATATCCCCAGGCGTCAGGCTGGATCCGGAAAGTTTTTGCGTAGCAGTACCCTTGGCGTCGGTAGGCGTCGTCGTGCGGCTCCGCGTCTGTCGTCGGCGTCGTGATCGCCGGGATGACGTCGCGGGCAGTACTTAGACGCCGCCCATGCGCGCTGACGTCAGTTCTTCTTTTTCCGCGCCAGTAAGCGCAGATCCGGGAAGAGCAGTGCCCTAGTCATTTTTTTACTATCTTTTTGGTGATTTTTTCACTGTTTTTCTCTACGAGTCTCCGACTCCGAAGGTGTCGGTAGGGATGCCCGGCTTCAAGCCCTGCGACGTCTGTGGTCGTATGATGTCGATCACAGACCCGCATTTAGAGTGTCTCTACTGTCTCGGCCGTGACCACGACACAAAGTCGGCCCCGACTGCCGGGCCTTGAACCCGAAGGCTTTGCGAGAGCGGTCTCGAAAGCTCCTCGAGGTCCGGCAGTCGGCTCCGCGCCACACCAGGCCCCGGTCACGTGAGAGGTCGAGGGGCCGGTCGCGGAGTCCTCATCGGTCATCGGGGTCCAAGTCTTCGCACTCCTCCGGTAAGTCGAAGCACAAAAAGTCTAAAAAGCGTCATCGCTCCACGACTTCGCCTCGCCGGTCTCGCGACTCGGCTAAGGCTCCTGTCGGCACCGTCCCCGCCCCGCGGCTCCGGGAGTGCCTGTGGAGCTGCCCCCGCATTACCCGTCCTTCCCGGGTTCGGGGGCGACTCCGGCCGAGATACACGAATTCCTGTCGGCCATGGCCCGCCTCTTCGGGCCTCAAGGTCCTTCTGGTGCGCCTTCGGGCCCCGCGGGCCCTGATGGGGTTTCCCCGGTGCCGCCGACGACTCCGGGCCCGGCGCCGCCTGTAACACCTGCCTCGGTCCCGGCCTCGATCCCGGCTCCGGTGCTGCCGCAACCCCCATCGACGCCGGTTGACCTAACTACACCTCCGCCGGCGCCGATGTCTCCGGTGCGGTTCCCGACCAGCGTCGCTCGACGCCGGCTCCGACGCCGTTGAGACCTTGGGTCCCGCGTGTCCCTCCTTCTCCATATTTTGAACCTGAGGAGGACGAAGAGGACTGGGAGGGGTCGGAGGACCCTCTCACACAGCAGTGTGAGTACGAACAGGACTGGGCTGAGGAACTTGGGGATGCCAGTGGCCTGGACACCTCCCTGACCCTGGCATGCTGTCTCCTCCTTCCGTGGCAACGGAGGAGGGAGCAAATTTTGCAACGGTGTTGCGTAGAGCAGCTGGGGCCTTACACCTCCAATTGCCTACAGTGGCCGTCAGGACTAACCTCCTGACGGAAGTGCTTCAGCCGGCGGCTACCTCCTCGGAGCCACTGCTGCTGTTTAACGACGCACTTTCTGACGTTCTTTTGGGCACCTGGTCCAAGCCCGCCACAGCTCCGGGCGACCCCCTGTTCCTCTCCCAACACCCCACTCCTGAGAGCTTGGTTGTCCAAGCCTCTGCTTCCCAAACCGCCTTCCCTACCGCTCCTCCGGATATGGAATCCAAACGCCTGGATCAATTTGGGAAGAAGGTCTTTTCTTCCTCCAGTGCTGGCTTGCGGTCTGTCAACACCGCTTGCCTTTTGGGCCGATATTCCCACTCTTTGTGGGACTCGGTGGCGCAAGCTTTGCCCCAGTGTCCTGAGGAGGTCCAGACACTGCTTTCCCGCGCCATTGCGGAAGGAAGAGATGCAGCTAAATTCACCATTCGATGTGGCCTTGATACCGCCGACTCGCTGGGTAGGTCTATTGCAACGACAGTGGCGCTACGCCGTCACGCCTGGCTGAGAACCACTGGTTTCTCGGGTGATGTCCAGAACACTCTTATGGACATGCCCTTTGATGGGGTCGGTCTTTTTGGAAACAAGGCAGACCATGCGCTGGAGCGTTTTAAGGACTCGCGGGCTACGGCCAAGTCCCTGGGCCTTTCTGCTGTACGCCCTCCGCAGCCATCTGCTTTTCGCCCCTTTTGTGGCCACGGAAGGGGCGCCCAGTCACGTCCGCTGCCCAGCAACCGGCCCGCGCAGCAAGCGTCTTCGCGTGGCCGAGGACGTGGCTTCCGCCGTGGCGGATTGGGCAACCAGCGTGCGTGGTCAGGCCACCAACCCCGCCCCGTCCGCGGCCTCCAAGCCCTCCTAGTCCTTCTTTTCAGGTGCACAGCACGCCAGTAGGGGGCAGGGTCCGCCATCACCTTCACCACTGGCGTGCCATCACCTCGGACAGGTGGGTCTTGGACATTGTCCGAAGGGGCTACTCCCTCCCCTTCGAGACCACCCCCCAGCCATGCCACCTCAATTCCACCGCATGTCAGGGGATCACTTGGTGCTTCTTCAGAAGGAAGTTGCGGCCCTCTTGGCCAAGAGGGCCATCGAGCTGTTCCGACCCCAGAAGTAGGACGTGGTTGCTACTCCCACTACTTTCTGGTGCCCAAAAAGGACAAGGTGGACATGCGTCCTATCTTGGACCTCCGGAACGTCAATCGCTTCCTCCGGAAGGAGAAGTTCAAGATGCTCACCTTAGCTCAGGTCTTGACTGCCCTCGACCCTGGAGCCTGGATGGTAGCGTTGGACTTGCAGGACGCTTATTTCCACATCCCCGTCCTGCCGGCCCACCGGCGTTACCTGCGGTTCATGGTGGGCCTCGAGCATTTTCAATTCACCGTGCTCCCCTTTGGCCTCACAAGTGCCCCTCGGGTGTTCACGAAAGTGATGGCGGTGGTCGCAGCTCATCTGCGCCGGGCAGGGGTTCCAGTCTTCCCCTAATTCGACGACTGGCTGCTGAAGGCGGGCTCGTCCCAGGCAGTCGTCTCCCACCTCCAGACTACGGCCGAACTCCTGCACTCGCTGGGGTTCTCCATCAATGTGCCGAAGTCGCACCTGACTCCTTCTCCACAGCTCCTTTTCATCGGAGCAGTTCTGGACACGACGCAGTTTCGGGCCTATCCTCCTGGGTTTCGGTACGGATGACCCTGAGGCTGCTGGGCCTCATGGCCTCCTGCATCCTGCTGGTCGATCATTCCAGATGGCATATGTGGGCTCTGCAGTGGGACCTGAAGTTCCAGTGGGCGCAGCACCAGGGCAACCTGTCCGATCACGTCCAGATCTCGGAGGGGACTGCAAAACAGTTGCAGTGGTGGCTCTCGAACCGGCAATGGGTCATGGGCAGATCCCTCTCCCTTCCCCAGCCAGAGCACACAGTCGTGACGGACGCGTCCCTTCTGGGATGGGGCGGTCACATGGGAGAGGCGGAGATCAGAGGCCTCTGGTCTCCGGCGGAGTCCCGGCTCCATATCAACCTTCTGGAGCTCCGGGCGATCCGACTTGCACTCAAGGCATTCCTTCCCTCTGTCAAAGGGAAGGTAGTGCAGGTGTTCACAGACAACACCACCGCTATGTGGTACTGCAACAAACAAGGCGGGGTGGGGTCGTGGACCCTATGTCAGGAGGCTCTGCGCCTCTGGACATGGCTGGAACATCAGGGCATATTCCTGATGGTTCAACACCTGGCAGGTTCCCTGAACGCCAGGGCGGACGAACTCAGCCGCAGGTGCATGATGGATCACGAATGGCGTCTTCACTCGGAAGTGGCGCAAGGACTCTTTCTACAGTGGGGAGAGCCTTGGTTAGATCTATTCGCCACCGAAGAGAACGCGCAATGTCATCAGTTCTGCGCGTTGGAATTTCCAAGGCGGCACTCGCTCGGCGACGCTTTCGTCGCGAGTGGAGTTGCGGTCTGTTGTACGCTTTTCCGCCTATACCACTTCTACCCAGAGTGTTGAAGAAGATTCGGCGCGACCGGGCCCAAGTCATCCTTGTGGCTCCGGACTGGGCTCGAAGAGTTTGGTATCCCGAGCTACTCAGTATGAGCGTCGATCCCCGATCCGTCTGCCTCTTCGGGAGGATCTTCTGTCGCAGCAGCAGGGGACGGTCCTCCACCCGAACCTGTCCAGTCTCCACCTGCTTGCGTGGAGATTGAGCGGCGGCAGTTGATTCCTTTCGACTTGCCTCCCGAAGTTTGTGATGTGATTCTGGCAGCCAGGCGTCCCTCCACTAAGGTGGTATACGCCTGCAGGTGGAACAAGTTTGTGGCATGGTGCACAGCAAAGGCTGTGAATCCCCTCTCCTCCCCTCTTTCTGAGGTTCTTCTGTTCCTTCTTTCTCTGGCCCAACAGGGTTCTGCTCTGGGTACCATCAAGGGCTATCTTTGTGCAATATCGGCCTTCCTCAGGCTCCCTGATCAGCCCTCTCTTTTTAAGTCCCCTGTTGTTAACAGGTTTCTAAAAGGCATTACACACCTCTTCCCTCCTGTTCCGTTTGTCATGCCTCAGTGGGACTTAAACTTGGTTCTTACCTTTTTAATGTGCGCTCCCTTTGAGCCTCTACATAACTGTCCTCTTCGTCTTCTTACTTTGAAAACAGCCTTTCTGGTGGCCATCACCTCCGCTCGGCGGGTGAGTGAGCTCCAGGCTCTATCATGCAAACCTCCCTTTCTGTCTGTCCATCCAGACAAGGTTGTTCTTAGGACGCGTCCGTCCTTCTTGCCAAAGGTGGTTACTGCCTTCCACATTGGGCAGACCATCACTTTGCCCACCTTCTTTCCGCCTCCGCATCCTTCCAGAGAGGAAGAGAGGCTCTACCGTCTGGACCCAAAACGTGCGCTTTCCTTTTATATCAACCGCACACAACACTTCCGTGTGGATGACCAGCTCTTTGTTGGCTACGTGGGCGCCAAAAAAGGTCGGGCGGTGCACAAGAGAACCATCTCCCGCTGGGTCACCTTCTGTATCAAAGCCTGCTATTCTTTGGCTAAGAAGGAGCCTCCTGTTGGGCTGCGTGCCCATTCCACCAGGGCAACGGCTGCTAGCACGGCTTTAGGCCGCGGTGTTCCGCTGCAGGATATATGTCAGGCAGCTACGTGGGCCTCGCTGCACATGTTTACCAAGCATTACTGCCTTGACAGTCAGGTCCTCCGGGACGGCTTTTTTGGCCGTTCTGTCCTCCGGGACTTCCTTGTCTGATCTTTGTTCGCAGACCCACCACCGGGGTTGGTATTGCTGGGGTATCTATTCTAAGGTAAGGAATCTGTCACTAACGTTTCTCTTTCAGATGCACAAGTTACTAACTTGTGTAACGATATATCTGTAAGAGACAGTAGTTAGTGACAGATTCCTACCGCCCACCCATCCTCCCCGTTCTGCGAACTGATTTCTAGGGTTAAGGACATCCCTTTCAGGGCCCTAGTATTTTTCAGACACCTATGTCAGCTTCTTGCATGGCTCTGCGTTCCTGGCGCAGAAAGTCGTGTACAGAACTGACGTCAGCGCGCAGGGGCGGCGTCTAAGTACTGCCCGCGACGTCATCCCGGCGATCACGGCGCCGACGACGGACGCGGAGCCGCACGACGCCGCCTACCGATGCGCAAGGGTACTGCTACGCAAAAACTTTCCGGATCCAGCCTGACGCCTGGGGATATTCTAAGGTAAGGAATCTGTCACTAACTACTGTCTCTTACAGATATATCGTTACACAAGTTAGTAACTTGTGCTTTAGGTGTTGATCCTGACATGAAAGTATGTCAGAAGCCTCTAAAAAAAGGTCTTTTCAGACCTTACGGTTCCTGTAGAAAGCTTAGGCTTTACTCTGAAGACCCTCATAATAAAAGTGCTTCGACTGCTTTGATCCTAATCATAAGGCCACGGACTGCTGTACTTTTTCTGCAAAACCCTGTAAGGATAGAAAAGGCAGGTTAAGCATTTGGCTCCAATGAAGTCAAAGGAGATTCTATCCTCTGGAGTTGAAGTGAGGGTCCATCTTCTCCTAATAAAACGACTCATAAGAGGCAACACCTTTCAGAAAGGGAATCTTCTCATGAACCCTCTAAGAAGATCAAAAAGGGCTTTGGATATAGGCCCTCAGACAAGAGTCCCATGTTGGAGTTGGAAAAGCATGCAAGGAGAAAATTCTCATCTCCCTATAGCAGGGCTGGAAAAAACAGGTGTGAGCCTTCCACAATTTCTTTGAAGGTACCTTCTTGTTCTGACACAAAAAATGCATTGACAGAGCCATCATCGAAGAAACAGTTGATGAGACCACTGTTGATGGCAACAACGTCATCGACAACTATGATGAGGACAGCAACTTCATCATCAAGAACATTGACAACATCATTGATGGTGCAGTCAACAATTACTTTGTCTACAGGACAAGCACCGTCGATTATGACAGCATTGTGAACAGCACAGACATTGGCAGCTCCATCGTCAGAGCCTTCGACCTTCTTTAAACATAAAAGAAAACAGCTGACGGTATTTTCAATGGAACCGTCAAAGAAACAGTCAAACATTATTTTAATAATAGAGAAAGGAATACCAGTTCCTATTCTGTTGGAACACACTTCCAACTCACTTGTTAGACTTTTGAAGAGTGTGAAGATGAAGAGAGAAGATGAAGAGGAACAAGATGATGATGATGGATACTTAGAGGGAGAATTTTCTTTCATGATAGATCAGGTGTGACAAAGTCCAGATCTAGTGAGGCCTTTGCAGACCTGTATGCCTATGACCCATATGATGAACAAAAGCAGTATCAGGCGCTAATGATGCAGGTCGCAACAGCTTTGGTCTCTGGTCTCTTTCAAATGCTGGTAGCCTAATTCAAAGGTTGCCAGAGCCAGATGATCCTCCGACACCTCTACAATCGACTCTTGCGCCTAAACATACTGCCTCCTCAAACTCCTCATCTAATCCACTCGTTATGGAGTCCAAGTACGCAATCAAGACAGGTGCCAATGCCCAGAAAACTACCACTTGTTAACATCCACAATGATTACTCTGATGATGAAGAACCAGAGGACGGTGTGATAACACTGATGCTGGGGCAGAGTGGTTCATTATGTAACGCTGCTCTCAGCACTTCCTACTCCACCGGTGGCTAGCTCCCCTGCAGATGACATAGGAGGGATTTGTGCTCTATTGACGGGGCCAGTTCTCTTATAGAGGGAATGGCCAGTCCTACAGTTTGCAGCCTTTCTCCAAACACAGAAGCGTTATTGCCAGCAGTGCTCTTAACAGCAGTACAGACCGCTGTCGACTGTAATCTACTCAAAACAGCATCCATGCAAGAGGTTCCAGCACTAAATACAGGGCAAAACTCATCCATATATAAAAAGGGGATAGGGCAACCTAAAAAAACTATAGACCGATATCTCTGATTGACTGTACAGCTAAACTGATAGGACGTTTACTTTTAAATAGATTGGAGGATTGCTCAGTATGGGTTTAGGAAGGGAAAGCGGACCATTGACCAATGTTTTAACTTAGGTATAGTGGTTGCCAAGTATACAGTGGTGAAGAAGGGCCTTCTTTACATGGCATTTATGGACCTCTCTGCCACCTTTGATTGCGTGGTCCAAAATGGTTCTCAATTTGTATGGAAAGATATGGATTTAAACAGAGTCCTTCACTTTGAGAGATGTATTGCAGCACTTTTTAATTTTGCAAAGAAGTTGGGGAATAAGCCCGTCCCTGAAGTTTTACACATCTCTGTGGCAAAAACAAAGGCTATAGCGACGTATTGCAAGTATCAAAAACAAATCCTGCCTGGTGGATAAGTATAATTACAACATACAATAATACATTATGGACCCCAGGAAATGTCGCACATTAGCTCACAACCACAAGAATTTACAACACGTCTTTTCGTCTAGTCTTTCTCATAAAATTGTGAATTTGCAATTGTACTATTTTCTTTTTCTCATTTTTTTGTGAAATGAATTACTGAAATCCGTTATAAAAAATGACCGACAATAAATCACTCACAATAAACAAACAATAAAGATAGTTTAGAACAGAAAACCCAGTTACCCAAAAACAGCAATAGCCCCCAAGATGTCTCAATCAGACACACATGTACTCAAAGCAGGCATACTTGATATTCCCACAGAGTGGGCTACATTTCCCCTAGGCTAAATTAAAACAGATTTTTCTGGCAGATGTGGCTGCCGTTAGATGGATGGAAAATAAAAACAAAAGGAGTGTTAGTGTATTTAATATGTCTCCAACAGCAAATACCGATGCTCAATTTTATTTGGCTTTTGAGCATAATTTGCAGCATTGTGTTATTCTGGTTAGGTTTCGTTTAAATTTTATACCACTTATGTTGGGATTTCTGGCAAATACCCACTCGCACAAAAATCTTTCCCTCTGCCCTTATGAAGATGTATCTGTCCAGTCAGTTCAGCACTTATTATTATTTTGCTCAATCTGAAAGAAACACGTTAGTTATAGATTCCTTACCTTAGAATTCCTTACCTTAGAATTACCCCCAGGCGTCAGACTGGATCCGGAAAGTTTTTTCGTCAGCAGTACCTCTGCGCGTCGGAAGGTGGCGTTGGTCGGCTCCGCGTCCGTCGTCGGTGTCGTGGTCGCCGGGATGACGTCGCGGCAGCTACTTAAACACCGCCCTCGCGCGCTGACGTCAGTTCTTTATTTTTCCGCGCCTTCTGTTGACTTCTTTTTTCGAGTCTTCGACTCCGAAAAGGTGCACGAGGGATGCCCGGTTTCAAGGCCTGCAGTTCCTGTCATCGCATGATGTCAGTGACGGATCCGCACCGCATGTGTCTTTTTTGCCTGGAGCGCGACCACAACCCCAAGTCGTGCTCCGACTGCCGGTCGATGGCACCGAAGGCTTTGCGGGAGCGGTCCCGAAAGCTGCTTGAACACCGGCAGTCGGCTCCGTGCCGTTTGAGGTCCCGGTCGAGAGGGAGGTCGAGGGACCGGTCGCGGAGCCACCACCATTCCGGTTCGAAATCATCGAAGTCTTCGCACTCGGGGTCGGGTAAGTCGAAGCATAAGAAGAAGTCGAAGAAGCATCGTCGCTCTTCGACTTCTACTCGTCGGTCGGCCGATCCGACGAGGCACGCGGGTGGTGCCCCTCCCGCGGCTCCGCGCGCGGAGCCCGAAGGGTCGAATCCGAGTTTCCCTCCCTTTCCGGGACCCGGAGCGACTCCCGCCCAGCTTCGTATGTTCTACGAGGCAATGCATGACATCTTTGGGCGGACCACCCCGCCGGCTCGCCTTCGGGCCCCGCAGACTCGGTTGGGGGGCCTAGGTATTCGCTGCCGGCGGCTCCGGCCCCTGTGCCGCAGGGCCCCCTTGGATCCAGGCCTTGATCCGGATCGGCGCCGGTTAACCTCGTTACGCATCCACCGGCGCCGCTTCCGACGGCACCACTACCGCGCTCGACGCCGGTCGGCCCCCCGGCCGGCGTCGACCCCGGCCTCCATCCCGACGTGGACACGGAGCCGGACCGGCGTCGTCCGACGCCGGATCCGGCGCTGGGTGGGGTTTCTATGCCCCTGTTCACTCCTGGGGTCCCTTTTCAACCACAATGGCACCCAGAGGATGATGAGGAGGACTGGGAGGGGTCAGGTGACCCTTTAACTGAACAGTTGGACAGTGAACAGGACTGGAGAGAGGAACTGGGGGATGCCAGTGGTTTGGACACCTCCCCTGACCTTGGCATGCTGTCTCCTCCTACCGTGGCTACGGAGGAGGGAGCGTCATACGCAGTGGTGTTGTGTAGGGTGGCCGAGGCTCTCAACCTCGAGCTTCCGACAGTGGCGGTCAGGACTAACCTCCTGACTGAGGTGCTTCAACCGGCTGCGAGCTCTTCGGAGCCCCTGCTGCCGTTTAATGAGGCCCTCACAGACGTCCTTTTGGGCACGTGGTCCAGGCCCAACACGGGGGCTCCCGTGGACAGGATGATTGCCCGACGCCACCGCCCGGCTCCGGGCGACCCCACTTTCCTCTCCCAACACCCCACCCCGGAGAGCTTTGTCGTCCAAGCCTCCACTTCCAAAAGCGCCTTCCCTACCGCTCCACCGGAGAGGGAATCCAAGAAGCTGGACCACCTTGGCAAGAAAATTTTCTCTTCCGCCAGCTTAGGACTGCGGTCCGTAAACACTGCATGTCTCTTGGGCCGTTATTCCCACTCCATGTGGAATACGGTGGCACAAGTGCTGCCTCAGTGTCCGGAGGAGGCCCGGGCAGTGCTCTCCCAGGCTATTGCCGCCGGGAGGGATGCAGCAAAGTTTACGATACGTTGTGGGCTGGACACCGCTGACTCTCTGGGCAGGACCATTTCAACGTCGGTAGTGCTTCGTCGCTACGCCTGGATGAGGTCCACTGACTTTTCAGGGGATGTCCAGAACACCTTGATGGACATGCCCTTTGATGGCCATCACCTTTTTGGCGACAAAGCAGACAACGCCCTAGAGCGCTTCAAGGACTCACGGGCTACGGCCAAGTCCTTGGGCCTCTCCACCCGTCCGGCGCAGTCTGCTTTTCGCCCCTTTCGTGGCTACAGAAGGGGTGCCCCACTACGTCCCACCCAGAGCCACAGGCCGCAGCCAGTTACCCAATCTTCGCGCGGCCGGGGACGTGGGAACCAGCGCCATGGTTCAGGGGACCAGCGGTCGGGCCAGTCCACCAACCCCCCCTCTGCAGCAGCCTCCAAACCCTCCTAGTCTGACCTTTCAGGCCCATCAAACGCCAGTGGACGGAAGGATTTGCCATCACCTCCCCCACAGGCGCACCATCACGTCAGACAGGTGGGTTTTGCAGATAGTCCGAAGGGGCTACTCCCTCCCCTTCGAGACCACCCCTCCAGCCATGCCACCGAGATACCCCCGCATGTCGGAGGATCACCTGGCCCTTCTCCAGCAGGAAGTTACGGCTCTCTTGGCCAAGGGAGCCATCGAGCGCGTTCCTGTCCCAGAAGTAGGTCGTGGTTGTTACTCCCACTACTTTCTGGTTCCCAAGAAGAACAAGGGCCTGCATCCTATATTGGACCTCAGGGACGTCAATCGCTTCCTCCGGAAGGAGAAGTTCAAGATATTGACGCTTGCTCACGTCTTGTCTGCTCTCGACCCGGAAGACTGGATGGTAGCGTTGGACTTGCAGGACGCTTATTTTCACATTCCCGTCCTGCCGGCCCACCGGTGTTACCTACGGTTCACGGTAGGCCACGAGCACTTTCAGTTTACCGTGCTCCCCTTTGGCCTTACCAGCGCCCCTCAGCTGTTCACGAAAGTGATGGCGGTGGTCGCAGCTCATCTGCGCAGATCAGGGGTTTCAGTCTTCCCCTATCTCGACGACTGGCTGTTGAAGGCGGGCTCGCCCCAGGCAGTCGTCTCCCACCTCCAGACTACGGCCGACCTCCTGCATTCGCTGGGGTTCTCCATCAATGTGCCGAAGTCGCACCTGATTCCCTCTCAGAAGCTCCTCTTCATCGGAGCGGTTCTGGACACGACGCGGTTTTGGGTCTATCCTCCCGAACAGCGAGTCCGGGATATTCGGGCTATGATTCCGATCTTTCAGCCTCTATCCCGGGTTTCGGTCAGAATGACTCTGAGGCTGCTGGGCCTCATGGCCTCCTGCATCCTGCTGGTAGATCATGCCCGGTGGCATATGCGGGCTCTGCAGTGGGACCTGAAGTTCCAGTGGGCGCAGCATCAGGGGAATCTGTCCGATTGCGTCCAGATCTCGGAGGGCACTGCACAACAACTGCAAAGGTGGCTCACGAACCAGGATTGGGTCAATGGCAGATCCCTCTCCCTTCCCCAACCAGACCACACTGTGGGGACGGATGCATCCCTTCTGGGATGGGGCGGCCACATGGGAGAGGCGGAGATCAGAGACCTCTGGTCTCCGGCGGAGTCCGGGCTTCACATCAACCTTCTGGAGCTCTGGGCGATTCGTCTTGCACTGAAGGCATTCCTTCCCTCTGTCCGGGGAAGAGTAGTGCAGGTGTTCACGGACAACACCACCTCCATGTGGTACTGCAACAAAGAAGGCGGGGTGGGGTCATGGACCCTATGTCAGGAGGCCCTCCGCCTCTGGACATGGCTGGAACATCAGGGCATTTCCCTGGTGGTTCAACACCTGGCAGGTTCTCTGAACGCCAGGGCGGACGAACTCAGCCACAGGTGCATGATGGATCACGAATGGCGTCTTCACTCGGAGGTGGTGCAAGGTCTCTTTCGACAGTGGGGAGAGCCTTGGTTAGATCTATTCGCCACCGAAGAGAACGTGCAATGTCAGCAATTCTGCGCATTGGAATTTCCAAGGCGGCACTCGCTAGGCGACGCTTTTCATCGCGAGTGGAGTTGCGGTCTGTTGTACGCCTTTCCGCCTATACCACTTCTGCCCAGAGTGCTGAAGAAGATCAGGCGCGACCGGGCCAAAGTCATTCTTGTGGCTCCGGATTGAGCACGAAGAGTCTGGTATCCCGAGCTGCTCAACATGGCCATCGATCCTCCGACCAGACTGCCTCTTCGGGAGGATCTTCTGTCGCAGCAGCAGGGGACGGTCCTCCACCCGAACCTGTCCAGTCTCCTCCTCCTTGCGTGGAGATTGAGCGGCGGCAGTTGACGTCTTTCGACTTGCCTCCCGAAGTCTGTGAAGTAATCTTGGCAGCCAGGCGTCCCTCCACTAAAACGGTATACGCCTGCCGGTGGAACAAATTTGTGGCACGGTGCACAGCAAAGGCTGTGGATCCCCTTTCTGCCCCTCTTTCTGAAGTACTCTTGTTCCTTCTCTCTTTAGCCCAGCAGGGCTCTGCTCTGGGCACTATCAAAGGCTATCTTTCGGCCATCTCTGCCTTCCTTCGGCTGCCAGATCAGCCTTCTCTTTTCAAGTCCCCGGTAGTTAACCGTTTCTTAAAAGGCTTAACACATCTTTTTCCTCCAATCCCCTTCGTTATGCCTCTGTGGGACTTGAATCTTGTGCTAACTTATTTAATGTGCGCTCCCTTTGAGCCACTTCATAACTGTCCCTTACATCTTTTGACTCTTAAAACTGCTTTCCTGGTAGCCATCACTTCTGCTAGAAGGGTGAGTGAGCTCCAGGCTCTTTCTCCAAAACCTCCTTTCCTATCTGTTCATCCAGACAAGGTGGTTCTCCGAACCCGTCCCTCCTTCCTTCCTAAGGTGGTCACTGCCTTCCACATCAGGCAGGCCATTACTTTGCCCACCTTCTTTCCGCCTCCGCATCCTTCGAAGGAGGAAGAGAGGCTCCACCGTCTGGACCCAAAACGCGCGCTCTCCTTTTATCTGGATCGCACGAAACAGTTCCGGGTGGATGATCAACTTTTTGTTGGCTACGTGGGCGCAAAGAAGGGTCGGGCCGTACACAAACGCACCATTTCTCGATGGGTCGTGTTGTGTATTAAGGCTTTTTACTCTCTGGCTAAAAAGGAGCCTCCAGTCGGGCTACGCGCTCACTCCACCAGGGCGACGGCAGCCACTACTGCCTTGGGAAGAGGAGTTCCTCTGAATGACATCTGTCAGGCGGCCACGTGGGCATCGCTGCACACGTTCACCAAACACTACTGCTTGGACAGCCAAGTCCGGAGAGACGGCTTCTTTGGCTGTTCTGTTCTCCAGGACTTTCTGGTGTGATCTTGGTTTGCAGACCCACCACCGTGGTTGGTATTGCTGGGGTATCTATTCTAAGGTAAGGAATCTATAACTAATGTGTTTCTTTCAGATGCACAAGTTACTTACTTTCGGTAACAATATATCTGTAAGAAACATTAGTTAGTTATAGATTCCTTACCGCCCCACCCATCCTCCCCGTTCTGCGAACTGATTTCTAGGGTTAAGGACATCCTTTCAGGGCCCTAGTTTTGTGCACCAGTGGTCAGTGTCTTGCATGGCTCTGCGTTTCTGGAGCGGAAAGTCGTGTACAGAACTGACGTCAGCGCGCGAGGGCGGCGTCTAAGTAGCTGCCGCGACGTCATCTCGGCGACCATGACACCGACGACGGACACGGAGCCGACCGACGCCACCTTCCGACGCGCAGAGGTACTGCTGATGAAAAAACTTTCCGGATCCAGTCTGACGCCTGGGGGTAATTCTAAGGTAAGGAATTCTAAGGTAAGGAATCTATAACTAACTAATGTTTCTTACAGATATATCGTTACCAAAGGTAAGTAACTTGTGCTTCTACTCCCAGCAAAGGAAAAGAATATTAACTCCTTACTTGAGCACCACTAACGTTACTCATTATAGGCTAGCACTGTTACATTTCCAACAGGTGGAGGATCCTTTGGTGTGCCTGCTACTTTTCTTTGTTCAGCCGTGAAACGCAGGAAAGAGCTTTAGAACTATGGAACGGGGAATATGCGTCCTAAGATCAAGATTTTGAATGGTCTCCTGGGAAGCCGAAATTAACTGTTTCCAATCAATTATAACTCCCTCTCTCGTATTATGGTTAGACAAAAACAAGATGTATAAAGTGGCCCGAATAGTTGACTATAGATTGCTGAGCCAAAATGTTTTAATTTAACTTATAGGGCTAATGGCTGTTAGCCCCTCCACCACAGATCAAGGTTTTATGAGGATTAATTAATTACACATATAGTGTGAACATTGTCAGGCATATAGGAACTGTGCTTTCTTCTTTTTCAAGATGTTTTACTACCTAGTATGCATTTTAACTCTGATTGTTGTAAGATATACGGACGTTGCAATATCTTTGTATTAATTGCATGTATGCACTTTATATGCACCAGAAACGATGCAAAATAAAGTTAATAAAATAAAGTAGTTTCATCAAGGCGTCAGTGACATCTTTCAGCCACTGGTCACCTTTGTCCCCACGGAAAGTGGGTGGGAGACTCTCCAATTACTACAACTGGAAATCTGTTACCACTGATCGGTATGTGCTGGATCTAATTCAACATGGCTAAACCTTAGAATTTGTTCAGAAACCCCATCGAAATTCACCTCATAGGAGGTTATATCAACGTCTTCAGCTTTTAAAATTGGAGATTCTCCCAGCTATGTACATTTCTACCCAGCCATCAGGGCTAGCAGGCTCCTTAGTCCTTTCGTGGTCTCGGACACGGCTCCCACAATCCTCATGCGACCCAATGCCAGAGATCCACAGCCTCCAAACCTCTTTAGCATGCCCTTGCTACATCCCAGGAACCGGTTGGCAGTAGGATCAAGCACCACTTGTCCCGCTGGCAGTTTATAACTTCGGACAAGTGGATTCAGCTGAGTTATGCCCTTCATTCATGAAAACTCCACAACCCTTACCACTGTCCTTGGATTGGCTAATGCAATATCATCTCTACCTGTTGCGTCAGGAAGCACAGACTCTTTTGGCCAAAGAAGCCATTGAGAGGGTGTCGACATCAGAAGTAGGTCGTGGTTGCTTTTCCTGTTACTTACTGGTGCAGGAGGCAGAAGACTCTGCCCTATTAGAGTTCTGAGCCCTCTCAACTACTTCCTGAAAAAAAGAGACATTCAAAATGCTCATATTGGCCCAGGTACTGTCTGCCCTGGACCCAAAAACTGGATGTCGCGCTGGATTTGCAGGACGCATATTTCCATATACCCGTCCTGCGGTTGACAGTGGGCCACAAGCACTTTTCTCCTTTGGCCTTGCAGGGTCTCTTGGGTGTTCATAAAAGTTATGGTGTTGATTGCAGTCCATCTGTGAGGCCAGGGGTTTCAGTTGTCCCCTAACTCAATGACTGGCTGTTGAAGGCAGGCTCACCCCAGGCAGTCATCACCCATCCCCAGACTGTGGTGGACCTTCTGCATTTACTGGGGTTCACTATCAACCTGCTGAAGTCAGACCTGACTCCCTCTTAAGATGCTCCTTTTCATCTGAGCCATTCTGGAAACAGTGCAATCCCATGCCAATCTTCCAGAGTGGCAAGGCCAGGATATTCAGACTATGATTTCAATGTTTCACTCTCTATCCTAGATTTTGGTGAGACTAAATTTGAGGCTGCCAGGTCTCCCTACCTCCTGCATCCTGCTGGTAAAGCATGCTTGTTGACATATGTGGGCTCCGCAGTGGGACCTGAAGTCCCATTGGGCGCAGCATCAGAGAATCTCTCCGAGCTGGTCCAGATATTGGAGGGAACTGCAAAAGACCTGCAGTGATGGCTAAAGAATCATGACTGGGTCAGCAGCAGACCCTTCTTCCTTCCTCACCCAAATCTCACAGAGGTGACAAAATCTTAATTTTATTTATTGTGTGGTTAATAAAACATTTACAAAAAGAAAAAAGGAAAATGAACAGCATGCAGATAAAACCATATATAGATATCACGGGCCAATGACACTAATTCTGATAGGTCTTACTGCTTCTAGTCCAGCAAGCATTTAAGGAAAGAGATTGAGCAACAAACAGAAAAAGAGGCCTCGGACTTTATACAGAACAGGGTGTGAAGAATAACTAAGGAAGGTGGACAAAAGTCTTTAAAAATGATTAAAAGCAGTAGATAAAATTCTTTAAAAATAGTTAAAGCAGCAGACAGGGCACGAAGTGGGTCCGACTTGACAAAGACGCTGAAAGCAATGGCAAATGTTGCATAACACAGTACTTAAAGTGAAGTAATCAGCTAAGCTGAAACAGACATCGGGAGGGTTCTCTTGCTCGAGGTGTGCCTTGTGCAGTCCAAAAACAAATAAGTTCCAGGAATGTGGCAAGTTCAGCTAGCCCCTTATATGCAGATAGTAATGGCGGCCAGCACGGGGGCGGAGTTTTTTGCATTTGAGAGAAAGATGCTTCAATAGTAGTACAGTTGGCTGAGTCCAGTTGGCTTGCTGTAGTTCAAAGGAATTTGACAGTTTTAATGTTTAGTGATGAATTTGCTCGGTTCAGGCTGGCGATGACTACTTGCCGGCATGTGCGCACCCCTAGCTGGATGAATTCAACTCGGAGAAGAGTTCTCCTTTGCTGCATAAGTTGAGGACAAGTGCATAGGATGTGGCTTAGAGTTTCTTTAATTTGTTGGGATAGGCAGCAGCTAGTATCGTAGGTAGCTAGGCGGTGCCAGGCCGGAAAGTGAGCCAAAATTTCCACTCGCCCACTCTTAATGCCACAAGCCGCACTTTGATCCATATAGGATAGGTGCATGTGATGTAGCACTGCTGCTTATGTAAAGAGTATGAATTTATGACTGACCATGCGTGAGAGCACTCGTACAAAGTTGTCATGTCTTTCAGTTTTGAGAGTATTTTGGCCGTGTGGGCTGCTAGGCTCTTGAAGACCTGTTGTGAGAGATGTTTATTCCAGGCTTCGTTTAGTGAGAATTCCGACAGTTTAGACCCAAGTGTTGCTTGCATGATGATGATCTTGGGTCACAACGCTCAAGTTCGCGGCAGATTAGGCCATGCATGGTATTAGGTAATGCCTGTCTGAGTCTGTGCAGAAGTTGAGAAAGCAGCTGCCTCTGGCCCAGTGCTGTCTTGTGATGTTGTACTCAAGTCTCACTTGTGCCGGTGATGCTCTTTTAGGTAGTCGTAGAGTGGATTTATATATCTTGGTGACCAATTTGTCTACGGTCCCTGCCTCCTTCCCCAGGGTGACTTCACTCCCGTATGTTAGGGTTGGGATGATTTTTGTTTTCATCACCTGGAGGAGGAGGTCAAGGCTGGGGCCTTGTAGCTTTAGCACAATGGATGACATGGCAAACATTAGGCTAGAGCCCTTGTTCTTTATGGTGCGTATGTGAGAAGTGAGTGACCAATTGCTGTCTAACAGAATTCCTAAGTGTTTGAAGTGCTTACTGTGCTGGAGCCTAGTGCCCTTGAGTAGCCACCGGTGAGCCTAGTTTGGCTTTTGGCTAAAAACAACCGTTTTTGTCTTTGCTTGATTGATTTCCAGCATGTTCTCATCTGTGTAGTCGTGTAAGGTGGTCAAGAGCCGTTCGAGGCCGACCTTTGTCTGACTGAGAAGCACCAGGTTGTCCGCGTGTAGCAGATGTGACATACTTTGACCTCCTAGCTTAGGCGGGTGGCAATTTGTTTCATCAAGTTGCTGTAACATGTCAGCTATATATAAATTAAACAGCAGGGGGGGCAGCACTCAGCCTTGCTTCAATCCAGAGCTCGTGGGGATCTTCCTTGAGATGCAAAAGCCGTCTCCTAGTTTAATTTGGACCCAGGTATTAGTGTGCAGCTGGATTATTGCCAATCCTGCAGTTTATGCCAAAGGGGCCCTCTTGGAATGCTGTCGAAGGTGGCTTTAAAATCCACAAAGCAGGAATAGAGCTCCATTTTACCTTTGAGTGCTTTATCACACATGAGGGCCAGAGCCATCAGATTCGAGGAGGTACCACACTTGTCCCTAAAGCCACATTGATATTTGGGTGTGATCTGGTGAAGTTCTGCCCAAGCTTTAAGATTATCAAGTAGCAGGCTGGCGTGCAGTTTTTCGTTGCTGTCAATTAGAGCTATGAGGCAGTAATGGCTAGGGTTGGATTTCGAGCCCCATTTAAAAATTGGTTGGTTTATGGATCCTCTCCAAGACTCTGGGATGGAGTTGGTTGCCAGGAAATATATGAACAGAGGTGTTAGTACCATGAACCAGAGAGCTGGGTCGGATGCGTGGAAAGCAGTGGGTAGCCCGTTAGGGCCAGGATCTCCGTCTTTGCGCAGCATTGTCGGTTTTTGTGTGCAGCGTTCCTCTAGACTACTACAAGCTTCGGGAGGTTTTGAGGAGCCAGACATTTCGCTGGCCTTTGGGGGCACAGATCGGGCGCTATGGACGCCTGTCGGGCTGCTGGGATGGATTGAGCATTTGGGCCCTGATGAAAAGTGTGCCGAAAAAAAGCGACCCACTCTGATTCTGGAATGTTGGCGTTGGTGCCCCTCCTGCTTCCTATTGTGGCTTGGTTTATCAGTGACCAAAATGTTCTTGGATTCTTTCCCTTCCCTTGCTGGCTGCTAGCAGGTGAAGCTAGAAGTACTAATTTCTTTCCCTTTTGGCACGCCAAATTGCTCTCCTGAATAAGGATCTTGATATGTTGAAACTATTCCTTGCGGCCATAGAAGAGGATTGCTTGATAACAGCTCGCAGGTTACGATTGACTCGCCTTTTTAACAGCTTCAGATCTTCTGTTAGTTTAAGTTTGGAAGAGGGTGGGTCGCGTGCCTTTAACCCGTGGTGGAGGTTTGACTAGAAGTTCCTGCATGATTTGTTCAATTAGGCGAGACTACTGCCGAATAGGAGAGTTGTTTTGGGCTTTGACTTTGGCGAGTTGGGCTCTAATCCAGGGCAATGCTGCCTGGCTGATTTTGTTGTCCTATATCGGGGGTTTTAGGTTTTCTGCCCGCACCCCGGTGCTGGTGGGTGGTGCGGCCTCCAATCTTAAGGGGCTAAAGGAGAACTTGATGTGCTGTGGCCTGTGATCGCTGTTGTGGCGTAACCCTAGAGAGAAGTCTCCGATGTATTTAAAAAGTCCCACCGTGCTGAGGGTCAAATCGATGTAGGAGATAGATTTGCCCACAGATCTTGTCCAGCCGGGGTGTCCCCACTAAAGAGGCTGTTGAGGAGCCTGAGGCCTAGAGAATCACACTGGTTTAGGAAGAATTCTGCAAAATTATTCTGATCAGTGGCCTGAAGTAGGTTTTGTGCTGGAAGGTCGTACTAAATGTCTAGGCCTTTGGCCTCACGGCCAATTAGCCCCCCAAATAAATTGATGTTGAAGTCGCCGGATAGCAGAATATTGGAGGAAGGATATTTTAACTTGAGGTTAGTTGTTATTGACACCAAGTTCTTCAATAACGCCTTCTTCCTATGCTTGGTCGGGTTGATATAGATATTAATGATCTTAAGTAAGTGGTATTTAGCATATTGGGGGAGAGTAAGGTTGGTTGCTTGAGCCCAGGGCACTTTCAGATTAATTTCTTCCGCTGTGTGGTGCAGTGCTGAGGAGATGCAGATTGATAGGCCGCCCATTGAGCGACCGCACCTGTTGACTTTTGTGGCTAGTTTCTGGAACTCTACAAAGCCTGTTAATTGGACAGTTGATTGAGCCCAGGTCTCTTGTAGCATAAAAAGATCAAAGTCCTTCCAAAACCGTGCAGGTTCGTTGTTTTCAAGTTTTTGCAGGAGCCCATGTATGTTCCAAGAGCAGAGACTAAAACTGTCCATACGTGGGGGCTTCCTGGCTTGCATTGAGTTGTTTTGTCACGGGTTACCTCTTGTGTGGAGGGCAGTTGGCAGCCAGCCCCATCTATAATAGATTGTCTCCGTTTTGCTGAGTTTGTGTTCTCCTTGGTGTTTCCCCTTCCCAACAGGGGATTTTCCCAGAGAAATTGTACGGGTGAGCATGGAAGTTAATTTGGAGCTGTGGGTTCCTTGTGCATCTTTCAGTATGGATTGAATCGAAGTGATGGATTGGTGCATCAACACTGTAGGATATCCTTTAGCCCTCACTCTCTGTTTTTATGCCCCAACTTTCAAGGGCTATAGAGTTTGCCAGGATCAGATTCACCTAAGTGGGAGATATAAATATGGCCTATGTGGGTTCTGGTTCGTGCTTTCTTCTTGGCTCTAAGAATTTGATTGCCAGAATGTCAGTCGAGCATATGTGTTGTAGGTCAGGGATTGCTTGTAGCAGGAGAATTATATTGCCCGTGTTTAGGATATCGTGGGCTCTCCTTGAATGGTATTCTGGGGTGAAGACCAGTTGGTGTGGCCCGGATAGCGCTGGTTGACTGCTGTCAGGCCCCTGGTTTTTCAAGGTTTGCAGAAGAGGGTCGTATACTTTGTTAGGATCTTGGTATGTATTGCTGTGATGTACTCTGTTAGAAGACTCAGAGCATGGATTTGATTGGGTTTTTAAATTGCTGGGGATCATGTTTTCCTCGGACCAGCTGCTAAGTTTGCTTGACTGAATGGGAGGTTCTGGCGCACATGAGGTTATTTGCGGCGACCCTACTTGGGAGGTCGAAGGGCCTTGACCCACACCCTGACTGTAGTCCTGCCTTGGGGACTAGGTGGCACTGGTACTTGCTGCTGCTTCGAGGCGTGTTTGACCTGCTTGTTGTTCCGATGATGCCAGGTCTGTTGAGGGAGCCTTTGACCGGGATTCCAGAGACTACGTCATTGCATCCGAGGAGGGAAAGGGTGTCTTGGGTTTGGTATTGTTAAAGATAGGATAAATCAACTCCTGCTTTGCTGTGTGGAATACCTTGTGGATTTTTTTCCTTTGTTTCCTTAGTCATTTACAGGAGCGTTTGCTCAGTCTTGCTAGAGGAGAGGCGTTAGACTGTTGGGAAGCGCCGTTAAGCTGCTGGGTCGGCTGTAGAGTTGTGGGCGGCTGTGGAGATGGCTCCTGGGCAGCAAAACGAGCATCACTCTCTGATTGTTGGACTGTGGTGGATCCAGCATCTGAGTCATTGTCGGGGCCAGAGTGTGTAGGCAGACATTGTAAAGAGCCTTGCGGTTTGTCCGCTTCCCTAAGAGACGACTTGAAGGCAAGCTTTTTTGCTGAGTACTGAGGGAGGGGCAGATGGGTGTTGAGATCCTGCAACAGGGTTTCCATGGATTGATGTAGGGTAGCCAGCATGTTTAAGATCTGAGAACACGGGCAGGTGCCATTCTGGCTTGTTAGAGGGTCAGCCAGTTCAGCCGCTGGTTGCACTCGTTTGATCAAGTTATTCAAGGGGTCCAGTTTGTTGTCGATGCCCGTGATGAGAGCCGCTAGAGATCCCAAGATGGCCACTTGGGCATCTAGTTTGTCCGAATGGTACGATAGAGCAGCTGCCATGGCATGGATTGTGCTTGGTAAGGTGGGCCACACATCAGTTGCTTGTGTAGCGGCTTGTGCGGTTGGAGTAGGAGGCTTGGCAGGGGACAGATGATGTTGACCATGTACTGGGGAGCCTGAGTAGATGTTACAGCATGGGGTGCACTGAGCGCGGCCTTCAGGCCCTGGCTCCGGAGTAGATTCCTCAAAGAGACTAGGTGTGGATATGAGAGATCCCAGTGAGGATAGAAATGAGATTGGAGCGATGGGCCCCTCTTCTGGGACTAGTTTAGAGTCTGCTTTTGGATCCGCCTGGAACTGGCGAGGGTTGTTGTACTGCGTACTGTGTTCATGGTCACCCACGGCCAGCCCTGAATAGAGTGAGTCTGAAAGCCCCAGAAGGTCTGAGTGTTCAGGGGGGCTAATGGGCGGCTGAGGTTGGCCTTTGCCATGTGTCTCTATGATTGCTATTGTTTTGGTAGGAGCTAGGGCTAGCTGGAGTCCCTCCTGTTGAGGAGGTGAAGCTGGAGGCTCTGTCCGCTCCAAACTGCGATCGCACAAGACGGAAATGTATGGCGCTAGGTAGGCTTGATGTACTGCCTGCTTTGCAGTTTGGAGTTGATTGAGGTAATGCCAAAATAACAGCCTCGAGGAGGCCTGGGGAATGAGCCTCGGTACCAACCTCTGGATCCGGCGCGACTGTCGATGCTGTAGGTCTTTGGAAAAAGTCAGTGATCGGTGTTCTGGGGGTGGACAGGGGCTCTTCTGTAATGTGGCATTTGAGTGTTGCCTGGGTGTCCTGGTTGACAAATTTTGGAAGACTGGGCGCTGCCAGTTGACCTGAGAGTGGCTCTTGATCTAGATCTTGATCTACGTCGCTCTGGTACTTCCTGTGCTTAGCGTCCACAGAATCTGAGGTGAGAGCCCTTGCCCTCCTGGGCCTTAGGGTGGTCTTTCCCACCATTCTGCCTACTGGGCGGGCAGGGGTTGGTCTCTGGTTGCTGCCGATTGCTGGTGGTAACAACCGGGGAGTACCTCAGACAGGCTAGATGCGTTGCTGTAGTCATTGCACTTAAGCCTATAGGCCCTTGCTGCTCTGCTGGCTGGCGACAGGTTGAAGATGGAGGTGTGGCACTGCTGCTAGCCAGTCCAAGGAAACAAACATCAGTAGGGCAGGGCAGCAGAGCATGGACTTAGGTTTAGGCTTTAGCTTAAAGTGAGCTGAGAGCTGGGAGGCAGGCTTGCAGACCTGGCGAACACTGTTTCCACCCCCCCCTGCAGCATCCACCTCGCTACTCCGGTCCAGGTCCAGCCACAGATACATGTCCTGCCACGGGTTTTCTGCAGGGCTAGAGCGTGGTGGTGCGAGAGCAGGGGGTGATGGAGATGATGATGGCGGTTTTGGCAGCAGTGAAGTGAGTGCGGCCACACAGGAACGCCCACTTGTCGCACCTGAAGCTATCCGGGCCACCTCCACGGGTTACCAGGGGCCACTCTCCGCGGCAGCCAGCTACGTCCGCTGCACTTGCTTATGGGAAGGCTCAGGGAGGCGAGAAGCTAGAAACACGAAGGTAAGGAGCGGCTGCTGGGCGCAGGGCCCTGAATACAGACAGCACCACACCGCGCCTCTCCTCTCAACGCTCTGCTCACTGTTCATCTTGCTCCCCTCACCTCGGCGTGTGACATCAGGTCTGGTCCTATCTGGTCCATCCGCACTCTCCCTGTCTCTTTACGTTTGTGTAGATCCAACTGTCTTGTCTGAAGGTTGTGGGATATAACGAGGAAGCTTCACAGATCGATGATGGGAGCTTCCTGTGAAGATAGTTTCTATTCTATGAACAGCGCCATCTGTAACTTTCCACTTCACTTACACCACAGATTTCAGTACAGACAAAAGAACGCTTGGAGAATCAGTCACGTGACTTCACTCCTGGGTTGAGGCAACCATCTGGGAGAGGTGGAGATCTGAGAACTCTGGACTCTGGCAGATTCTCAGCTCCACATTAACTTGTTGGAGTTAAGAGTATTTCGCTTGGCATTGAAGGCCTTCTTCCCTTCCATCAAGGGAAGGCTGGTTTAGGTATTCACGGACAACATCACCGCCATGTGGTAGTGCAACAAACAGGGTGGGGTGGGGTTGTGGACCCTCTGGATGTGGGTGGAAAGTCATTACATTTTCCTAGTCGTACAATACGTGGCAGGGTATCTGACGCCAGAGCGGACAAACTCTGCCGTCGATGGCTCGTGGATCACGAAGGGTGTCTGCATTCGGAAGTGGTGCAAGGCCACCTCCACGACTGGGGAGAACCTTGGTTAGATCTATTTACCACTGCAGAGGAACTTGCAATGTCTGCTCTTCTGCGCATTGGAGGTTCCAAAACTGCTCTTGTAAAGGAGATGCATTTCATCTTGAGTGGGGCTCAGAACTCCAGTACACCTTCCCCCAATACCACTCTCACCCTGAGTTCTGGAGAAGATCAGGATAGAAAGCACCCAGATCATCCTTGTGGCTCTGGATTGGGCACAGAGAGTATGGTATCCTGAGTGTAAGAAATTGGGTTACAGGTTGAGGGGGGGCAAAACCCTTCTCAAGCAGCATTCACAGTTCTTCTCAGGGTAAAGTCACAAGTAAACCCTAAATTAACCTGGGCTCAACTCTCGTGTAGCGTGTCCCGTTTGTGGCGGAGGGGGCCTTCGAGGAGCAGGGAAGTGTCTCGGACAGTCGTCGATGTAGCGCCTTTCATCTGAATGGGCCTGTCATTCTACATTCTTTTTTCCCTAATCCTGCAATATCGGTGGAAAAATCTTTGTACTTGCTTGATGTGCACAGGTGCATTTGATTAACGAAGACAAAGAACATGCGTTCTCCAGACTAGCTGTTTTTGTCCTTCGGCCATCCAGGAAAACACCGACACCAGTCCAAACAGAGAGAATAGCACATTTGCTGTCAGCGTTCATCACTTTCTACTACAAGAAAGCAATGCATCTCTAGGACAGAGTGATAGCACATTCCACTAGGACTGTGGTAACAAACACTGCCCTCTACATGACATCTGCTATGCAGCTACCTGGAAGGGCAGGCACACGCATACAAAGCGCCCTGCTCAGCAGTGGGACAGGCAGCCCCTCCGCAACTTGTTTCAGTAAAGGTGAGCTTGCTTCCCACTTTATTCTGAATGTTACAGACTCCTTGCTGTTCTGATTCAAGCATGTGAATATCTGAAAGATCCAATGCTGGAGAAGAAATGTATTACTTATCTGTAAATTCAGTTCTCCAATATTGACATCTTCTACCCAGTGCTTAATCTGAGCAGGTGGTTGCCGATGGGGGTCACCAGCACTCATTTCTTTTGGGGGAGCGGGGGCGGGCAGCAGCTTTTCTTCCTCATAAGACATTGACCGCGAGCAAGAGAAGGAAAAACACACAAAGCAGAAAAAAATAGAAAGATAGAAAAAACACCGCAAAGGGGAAAGCAGAGATATATGGGCAGGCAGTGTCTGATCGTTGATGGAAGAGCCATTAGGTCGGTTCAAGACTACTCAGCCTTGGTATTCGGTGTGCTGACATTTAAAAGCACTGGCCGTGGGTTTCAGAGCATAGCTTTGGTCACCAGCAGTGATTCTGTTACAAAATTGAGCCTCAATTCTATTAAATACACTTGTAGTATGAAACTGACCTACAGTGGCCTCTTGGGGGAGTAGGATGGTTTAACATCTCTACCTCATTAGCTGAGGTTTGGGTTGGTTCTAGTGAGGTGGATTTGCTGTTAAACAAACACTATTGTTGAGGTCTATGGCCATTTTAACAGTACTGCGGTTTAAAGTTACTGGAGATTTCCAGCCTGATGGTGGGGAATGATTCAAGCATTAGAATTAGAATATATGAAAGATCCCATGCTGGACAACATATGAAAGAAAATTCTAACATATCTTTGAAAGATACCTAATGAACTACAAGGTCCAGTCAGGGCATCTCCCAATGACCTCGTCTCTATATTAGAGATCAGGTTCCCTCAGATTCACTGGTGTTACATACTGCCAGAAAAAAAGCCTCAGCCCAGGCCACCGGGGATGCCAACCCCCAGATTGGAGAGCAGGCGCCTAAATGTTGCTGGTAAGCATGCAGCGGTAGGTGCTACCTCCCAATGTCTTATGGAAATTCAGTGCCTTTACTGTACTGTCCAGATATAACCGGTTTCACTGGGAGGAGATGAAGCACCTCCCTGATGCCAGTAAGAAAAGGGGTGAGGAGCTAACTGCAGAGAGGAAAATCTTCTCAAATGCAACCATCTTCCCTTATCTCGACGAGTGGCGGATCAAGAGCAGCAGCAGGCAGCAAAGTCTACCACATACTACAGCTCTAACCCTTCTCCACAGCTTATGGGTTACTTTAGATGCAAAGAAATCCCGTCTACAATCTCAACAGATCCAACCTTTTCTAGAATCGATCTTAAACGCTGTCATGGATAAAGCATACCCCAACCAGCAGAGGGTGATGCCTTTATATCAGCTGCTGCCTCTTTTTCAGTGTACTCACCGGTTAACTGTAAGAATTGTAATGAATTACTGGGTATGATAGCATTTTGCATAGCAATTGTACCGCACAGTGGATTTTACGTGTGACTGCTTCAGTAGTGCTTTGTGAGTCAGTGGTCATAAGTGGAGGGTCAATGAGAGGACCAACAGTCAGACCTCTCTGAAATGGGGGAACAGCAGCAATCTGTTGTTAGGCAGACCTTTTTTCGATCCTCTTTCGCAAGTGACCTTTACCACTGACTCATCACTCATATGATGGGGCATACATCTTAGCGACGTGACCCTGTAAGGCACTTGGATACCTATTTACCAGGGAAGGCACATCAAACACCTGGAGCTCCTAGCTATTCACCTGCCATCAAAGCTTTTTATTCACTCGTTCGTGGCAAGGCAGTCCTTGTAAAGACAGACAACATGACAGCGATGTATTGCATATAGAAGCAAAGGGGCACCCTCCTGCCCCTCTCCTGCTGTCTGCTCTGGCAAAACTGATATGGCAATGGGCAGTCCACCACAAAAGCCATCTCCTAGCAGAACACTTTCCAGGGTTCAACAATTACTTTATGGACCTGCTAAGTAGGGTGCATCAAAATGTCCATGTGTGGGAACTCCACTCAGAAGTCCTGCAAAATTTCTTCCAGATGTGGGGGAAGCCAAGCCATTGACCTTTTCCCCACTCAAAGTAAACTCAAACTACCCAAACTTCTCCTCCATGTTTCCACACCCACAGTCCATGGGCAATGCAGTGTGGTTGAACTTGTCAGGGATATTTACCTGCCTTTTTCCGCCTCTCCCATGCATTTCATACATGGTGAAAAGAATAAGACAGGTCTCCATTACCCTGATTCTAGTGACAGCACAGTTGGCCAGACAGCCCTGGTTCTCAATGCCTCTGGAATTCTCCATTAGTCCCCACAAGACGCATCCCATCAGGCCTGACCACCCCATACAACAGTGTGGCATAATGAAGCATCCAGACTCAAAACAGCTCAGTGTAGCGATCTGGCACCTGTGGAATGTAGGGGACCTTGCAAGAGTCATGTAGACCTACCATGTGTGTATGCTTCGCAGCAGTGTGCAAATGTGTTATTCACTACGGCATCTCTAAGCAACTAGGCCCCATCAATTTTAAAGTGCAAGATATAATTTCCTACCTTTTAAATCTTCAAAAGGCAGGACTATCATACACTTCGACATGTCTTCATTTTGAAGCTGTAGCTCCATATATGCAGAACAGGGAATGCACATCCCTTTTTAGGTCTCGCCTAGCGACGCAGCGCATGCTCTGCTCGCCTTGGCGAGATCTATTGTCGTCGGTTTCTTTGCCGAAGGGGGACAGCCCATGTGCACGGGGTCTCTTTTGCTCGCGGGCTTCAGAGCTGTGCCCGGCGCCGGACAGCAGATGTGCACACGCACGGCGTCTCGCACGGCTCGCGGGCTTCAGAGCCTTTTGCGCAATGTTGCGAGCTTGTTTTTAAATTATTTTCATTTTGGCTTCCTATGGGCTCAGCCTTTTTTGGAGGGCTCAGGAGTCACCCAGTTCTACGAGTGAGCGGCTCATACAGGCCAGTTTTCCGTTGCACGATGGTCTTTGTATTTCTGTTTTAAACAATTATAATACCAGGACCGAACAACTCACAGATTACAAAGAAAATCCCTGGACTGGGTGATCTGCTCGCGCATGGAATTGGAAACTCGAACTTTCCAAGCATGTCTTTCTTTGGTGAATGAAGTAAAGGGATGAAGGGGAAGGATCGCAATCAAATATCCTAGCGCCTACCGCCGCTGGCTTGTTGTTTCATTGCGCTGTAAACAACAGGACAGGTCGCCAGGGACTGAAGGCTGTGCACAGATGAGCAGCGGGCGCTTAACACATTGAGCTGCTGTCACAGTGAGCCAGTCCTCAGGCGGGGAACGGAAGTGGTGAGTGGACTGAGGGAGAGGGCAGGGATTAGCAGGTGGAGAGAGAGGGAGAGACAGGTGTGCGAGGCGGAGGCTCCGCCAGGCTCGGATTCACCAGGGATACTTGGCGCTCGCCGTCTTACCGGTGAATAACGGATCTACAGTTTTTAATTCAGCCTTCCTGAGGGTGGCGCACTCTCACCAGCAGGTTATTGTAGACAAAAAGGAACTGCAGGCCCTGTGCAGTGTCCACTCCCCTTTATCAGTACAGGAATAGCAATGCAGCCAGGTAGCTCCCTCCATGTAGGGTGGCACTCTTTCAGCCAGTCCTGTTCTTTACTCAACAACAAGTTGCATTCTGGGACATCTGATGTCATGTTTAACATTGCAAGTGTGGGCTGAAAAATTGCAGCATGCAAAGTGCTGTTGCTGTTTTACAAACGGATCAGGACTGGCCGAAGATACCACGCATGGTGTGTGACCAGTGTTGGACCCGCATTTAGCAGTCTGGCGTTTCCAGCTGGGCCAGCTTGCAAGAGTAAGTGTGTGGGCTGGGTTTTTGGTCCCGGTATACCAACACACTGACCCTTTCCAGGCGGCCCATTGGAAAAGCCAGACTGTCCGAGAGGCCAGTCCGGCAAAATATGGGACCACTTGGCAACTAAGAAATTGGGTCAGCGAGTAGGGTGTGCAGAAGTAAACAAAAGAATGGCCAGCAGGTTTGACAGCTCTGCCACTTTAAGGGTAGCATGGGGTGGTCATTGCTGCATACACTGAATAGTTGCAAAGAGGTCGCATGTCATGCGGCATACAGAGCTCTCAAGTTTCCTAGGTGCACGCATGTGTGTTTCATGAAGTCCAGAATTTTCCTTGGAATTCTGAGATTTGTAGTCCTACTTTCATAACGGGATCAGTAGAACTACACATCCCAGAATGCAAAGGAAAAAAACGTGGGTTGGAACTCACACATGAAACTAGGAAACTCTGATGATATCTTAAGAAAAACTTGACCAACAGCACTTTTCACATTGGCATTTTTGGGCCCATACTTACATTGTTAAACTACAGCCTTAGAAGCTAGCACTGGCCTACAAGGGCACACATGACTTTGGGCCACTTGCAAGCCTTGCAGACGATTTTAGTAACACAAGTAATTACAGTAATCAGGCTACTGATCTTAAGTCTGCCTTTTGCTAGTTTCATTAGGTTGTGGTAGCCTTTGTAGTAACATTACTAATATTCCCCACAAAAAAAATAATTTTTGTTTACATAGTTTGCTTTGCATATAACGTTGGTGTCATGTTGTGCAGGCACAGAAGGTATCTGTATCGAAAAACCGAGCGTCATTTGTCAGACAGTGTCCAAGAAAAAAATATTTTTCAGCTTAAAGGATTATAAACGCCGAGGCCTCGAAGCTCAGCATGGCTGTTGTTCACAGCCAGAAGTGTGGCGCTTAACACAAATCCAGTTATCCTTCAGGTGCCGCGGGTTCCTGCCGCAAATTGCAGGTTATTAAGATATTTGTGCACGAAATGCATTTCTCTCCCCCTCGCTGCCTGCCTTCCCCAGCCCCGCCTTCATTCTCAGACTCCAGCTTCTTCTATACAGTAACAATTCATAATCCACGGTTTGACATACCTGCTCCCATGGCAACAAGTTGTGATGTCACAAAAAGAGGGCCCTTGTACCAAAATGAGGCAAAACGACACGATCCTTTTTCTTTTTGAATGTTTATTACTTTATATTTAAATTGGAATGAAAATTATACACTCGAGTTTATGCTTTGTGTAAGAAGCATTACCTTAAAATATTTCAACATAAAGTATAAAAAACGTTTCCTGTAAATACAAAGCATAAGTAATACACGTAACATCCCGTTTTAAACCATTACACACAAAACAAAACATTAAGAATTTATTTTAAAGAAATATTCTAGCTCCACGACCCCCTTCCCCCAAAAACATCCTTTGTCCACGGGGTAGCTATTTTCTAAACATAATCGTAACAGTGATGCCAATTCAAAAGTTGCAAATACATTTGCTAGATTCAGTTTCCAGTATATGAGACATTGAACATCTCACTGGCACAGGGAGAATTCCAGCTGATTTCAGTTGTATTCTTGTATTTGGTAGTTTCCGTGTGGTTCTCTCCTTTGCTTGAATTTGGTATTTTTAGGTAACCTGTACATTCTCTTGCTTTTTCAGGTAAATTCGTATGGGCCTATGTCCAACAACTCATATCCTCCATTGGAAGCTGTTAGAAGCCATTTGAAGCAAATCTTCTAAAAATTGACTGGGAAGTGGGGCTTTTTTCCCCACAAAGCAGGCCCATTTTCACAGTAGAGGACACAGGATACATCAGTAAACCAGCAGGAACTAGTTTTTGTCCAAAATGTGTTATTCAAATATTTGTTATTCAGCTCTTTCATTTTGTTATTAAATAGTGTGTTCTATTATTTCACTCTGTGTGCTATGTGGGGACCGTTTTTAGGTGCAGCCTAGCGGCAGCGCGCATGCACTGCTCGCTCTGCGTGGCATGCAGTAGTCGAGTATGCTGTGGAAGCCTCGCCTTCTCTCCGCCCATATTTTTGATTGGCTGGTGTCATTGTCCTTGGTAAATGCTGGCTTCCGATTGATAATGAGGCTTGTTAGTCCCTCCTTGTTACCGCCCTGTCGCCATTTGTTACCTCCCATGAGGACTGGATCTTTTACTTGTGGCATTACACGGTCTCCTTCATAAGTGGGTAAGCACTATTTTTTTTTATTTGCAGCGTGGTCCACTTTCACTTTAGCGGCCGCGCTTGTTTATTTAATTAATTTGGCGCTGAAAGGGAGCGTTTCTACTCACTAATCTAACAAGCATTTGCAGTGCAATAGGTCTCGCATTTACGCGAGTATGAGCTATTGACATTGCAAATAACAATGCCTTTTATTTTTGTTTTCGTTTTTAAAACATAAATAAAAGGCATTGTCATTTACAATCCCAATAGCTTAAACTCACGTAAATGCGAGACCTATTGCATTGCAAATGCTTGTTAAGATTCCCATAGTCAAGGTGTTCATGAGAGTCTTAAAAGGGTGATACCCCCAAGACCCCGCCAGCACCTGCCTGGATTCTCAGTGTTATTCTGAGCAGGCTTATGAGACCACCTTTTGAGCCTCTTTATTCATACCAGTTACAGTTCCTCACATGGAAGGTAGCTTTACTTGTAGGTATAACTTTTTTCAGGCACATTAGTGAGCTACAAACACCCACTATTCAAGAACCGTTCATGCAAGTCCACAAGGACAGAATAGTCCCCAGAACCATTCCTAAGTTTCTGACTTCCTATTTGAATCAGACTGTTGAGCTGCTCGTTTTTTTCTACAACCGGATTCTTTTGTGGCGAGAACGTTACATTAGTTAGATGTTAAATTGCACTCATGTACTATATTGGCAAGACTAAGCCTTTCAGTAAGACTAACAAACCTTTTGTTGCTTTTGTTACACCATACAATGGTCACCCTATTTAACTAAAGCAGGCATTGCCAGGTAGATTGTAAAAAGTATCCAAACTTGTTATGCCATGGCTAAACTTGTACTCCCACCCCACCTAGAGCACACAGCAACATGGTCAACATCACACACGTTCACAAAGCATTGCTCTATTGACATATTGGCTCGTCAACAAGCTATGGTTGTCCAAAGTGTACTACAGACTTTGGGCCTGATTTTGAAGTCGGCACAGGCAATACTTTGTCACAAACGTGACGGATATCCCGCTCGCTGTATTGTATTCCCCATAGGATAGAATGTGATCGTAATACGGCAGACAGGATATCTGTCACATTTCTGATGGAGTGTTCCCCTCCGCCAGCTTCTAAATCAGGCCCTTTGTTTCAAACATATACCCCATCTGCCCCCTAGCCAGCACTGAAAGGAAACTCTTTTTTGGTTGATACAAAGCATGTGTATCTACAGCCACGCATGCTACAATTAGAAAATGTTACTTACCCTATAAGCATCTGTTTGTGGCCTGTAGTGTTGTAGATTCACATGCACATATACATAAATACATACATACATACATGCAGCCTCCCTTCTACCTGGAAGCTGGCAGTGAGTGCTCATTTTCCTTAATGAATATAGACCAATTGACTGATTACAATGCACAGGGCGCGTACACTGGTGGGCTGCCAGTCGATTTCTGGTGAGTCGCAAAAGAAGCCTTTACATTTTGTAATTATCAAGAAACATTGGCTGTGCTTCAAAGAAAGAGGTCAAATGCTACTTCTTCTGACAAATTGCTGCTTTTTCTTTTAACATGAAGATTGGTGTTTACTTTTCGTTCTGTAATTGCAAAGCAAAAGGAGTTTTGTAAAGTGAACTATGTGACAGTCTTGCTGGGGTACTGGGTGTATGAAAAGAAAGGCTCTATAGTGCCACTTTTTTGTAACACATACCAACATTTTAATACCTGTAAATAAACTGTACACATATTTCAGAATACATCAGAAGTTAGGAAAGCAAAAATGAAGTACATTTTTTGTAATTCGAAGTGTGATGGAAACAGATTGTAAAAGGATCGAAACAAATCAAGACACTTTTCTTTGTACTTGGTGTTGCGCAAATGATAAATATTCACTGAAACCCGATTTCCACACATTATCATTTGTGTGCTATATGGTTTTATCAGGAAAATAAGCTGTCTGTAAATGACAGTGCCCTACCGTAAGATGGTTTAGTAATACATTTGCAACAGTGTGCGCCAAAATGCACCATTAGCTACATAATACACTCTTACCACTATCCTGCTGAATATTTTGTGTGAAGCTAGGATTTTTCACATTTCCTATGACTTCGGTGATGTAACCTTGATATCTGAAAGAGACACGTTAGTGACAGATTCCTTACCTTAGAATATCCCCAGGCGTCAGGCTGGATCCGGAAAGTTTTTGCGTAGCAGTACCCTTGCGCGTCGGTAGGCGGCGTCGTGCGGCTCCGCGTCCGTCGTCGGCGTCGGGATCACCGGGATGACGTCGTGGGCAGTACTTAGACGCCGCCCCTGCGCGCTGACGTCAGTTCTTTCTTTTTCCGCGCCAGTAAGCGCAGATCCGGGAAGAGCAGTGCCCTAGTCGTTTTTTTACTAAGTTTTTTTGGTGATTTTTCACTGTTTTCTCGAAGTCTCTCGACTCCGAAGGTGTCGGTAGGGATGCCCGGCTTCAAGCCATGCGACGCCTGTGGTCGAATGATGTCGATCACAGACCCGCATCAGGATTGTCTCTACTGCCTCGGCCGCGACCACGACACGAAGTCGTGCTCCGACTGCCGGGCCTTGCATCCGAAGGCTTTGCGAGAGCGGTCTCGAAAGCTCCTCGAGGTCCGGCAGTCGGCTCCGCGCCACGCCCCGGTCACGTGAGAGGTCGAGGGGCCGGTCGCGGAGTCCTCATCGGTCGTCGGGGTCCAAGTCTTCGCACTCCTCCGGTAAGTCGAAGCATAAGAAGTCGAAGAAGCGTCATCGCTCGACGACTTCCCCTCGCCGGTCTCGCGACTCGGCTGAGGGTCCTGTCGGCACCGTCCCCGCGGCTCCGGGAGTGCCTGTGAAGTCGCCACCGCATTACCCGTCCTTCCCGGGTTCGGGGGCGACTCCGGCCGAGATACAGGAGTTCCTGTCGGCCATGGCCCGTCTCTTCGGGCCTCAAGGTCCCCCCGGTGCGCCTTCGGGCCCCGCGGGCCCTGATGGGGTTTCTCCGGCGCCGCCGGCGACTCCGGTCCTGGCGCCGCCTGTCACACCAGCCTCGGTCCCGGCCCCGGCCTCGACCCCGGCTCCGGTGCTGCCACAACCCCGATCGACGCCGGTTGACCTGACAACACCTCCACCGGCGTCGATCTCTCCGGTGCCGTTCCCGACGCCGCCCAGGGCTCCGGGCGTCGTCGTTCCCTGGTTCTCTCCGGATCCGGACATGGCGCCGGACCGGCGTCGCTCGATGCCGGCTCCGACGCCGCTGGGACCTTGGGTCCCACATGTCCCTCCTCCTTATTTTGAACCAGAATTGGAGGACGCAGAGGACTGGGAGGGGTCTGATGACCCTCTCACACAGCAATGTGAGTTTGATCAGGACTGGGCTGAGGAGCTTGGGGATGCCAGTGGTCTGGACACCTACCCTGACTCTGGCATGCTGACTCCTCCTTCCATGGCAACGGAGGAGGGAGCAAACTTTGCAACGGTGTTGCGTAGAGCAGCTGGGGCCTTACACCTCCAGTTGCCTACAGTGGCTGTCAGGACTAACATCCTGACGGAAGTGCTTCAGCCGGCGGCTACCTCCTCGGAGCCACTGCTGCCGTTTAACGAGGCGCTTTCAGACGTTCTTTTGGGCACCTGGTCCAAGCCCACCACAGGGGCTCCTGTGGATAGGAACGTGGCCCGACGCCATCGCCCTGCTCCGGGCGACCCCCTGTTCCTCTCCCAACACCCCACCCCTGAGAGCTTGGTGGTCCAAGCGTCTGCTTCCCAAAGCGCCTTCCCTACCGCTCCCCCGGATAGGGAATCCAAACGCCTGGATCAATTTGGGAAGAAGGTCTTTTCTTCCTCCAGTGCTGGCTTGCGGTCCGTCAACACCGCTTGCCTCTTGGGCCGATATTCCCACTCCTTGTGGGACTCGGTGGCGCAAGTTCTGCCCCAGTGTCCTGAGGAGGTCCAGACACTGCTTTCCCGCACCATTGCGGAGGGAAGAGATGCGGCAAAGTACACCATCAGATGTGGCCTTGATACCGCCGACTCGCTAGGCAGATCGCTTGCGACGACAGTGGGGCTGCGCCGTCACGCCTGGCTGAGAACCACTGGTTTCTCGGGTGATGTCCAAAACACTCTTATGGACATGCCCTTTGATGGGATCGGTCTTTTTGGGAACAAGGCAGACCATGCACTGGAGCGCTTTAAGGACTCGCGGGCTACGGCCAAGTCCCTGGGCCTTTCTGCTGTACGCCCTCCGCAGCCGTCTGCTTTTCGCCCCTTTCGTGGCCACGGAAGGGGCGCCCAGTCACGTCTGCTGCCCAGCCACCGGCCCGCGCAGCAAACGTCTTCGCGTGGCCCAGGACGTAGCTCCCGCCGTGGCGGGTCAGGCAACCAGCGTGCGGGTCAGGCCACCAACCCCGTCCGCGGCCTCCAAGCCCTCCTAGTCCTTCTTTTCAGGTGCACAGCACGCCAGTAGGGGGCAGGGTCCGCCATCACCTTCACCACTGGCGTGCCATCACCTCGGACAAGTGGGTCTTGGACATTGTCCGAAGGGGCTACTCCCTCCCCTTCGAGACCATCCCCCCAGCCATGCCACCTCAATTCCACCGCATGTCAGGGGATCACATGGTGCTTCTTCAGAAGGAAGTTGCGGCCCTCTTGGCCAAGGGGGCCATCGAGCGTGTTCCGACCCCAGAAGTAGGACGTGGTTGCTACTCCCACTACATTCTGGTGCCCAAAAAGGACAAGGAGGACATGCGTCCTATCTTGGACCTCCGGAACGTCAATCGCTTCCTCCGGAAGGAGAAGTTCAAGATGCTCACCTTAGCTCAGGTCTTGACTGCCCTCGACCCTGGAGACTGGATGGTAGCGTTGGACTTGCAGGACGCATATTTCCACATCCCCGTCCTGCCGGCCCACCGTCGTTACCTGCGGTTCACGGTAGGCCTCGAGCATTTTCAGTTCACCGTGCTCCCTTTCGGCCTTACCAGCGCCCCTCGGGTGTTCACGAAAGTGATGGCGGTGGTCGCAGCCCATCTGCGCCGGGCAGGGGTTCCAGTCTTCCCCTACCTCGACGACTGGCTGCTGAAGGCGGGCTCGTCCCAGGCAGTCGTCTCCCACCTCCAGACTACGGCCGAACTCCTGCACTCGCTGGGGTTCTCCATCAACGTGCCGAAGTCGCACCTGACTCCTTCTCCACAGCTCCTTTTCATCGGAGCAGTTCTGGACACGACGCAGTTTCGGGTCTATCCTCCCGAACGGCGAGTCCGGGATATTCAGGCTATGATTCCGATCTTTCGGCCTCTATCCTGGGTTTCGGTGCGGATGACCCTGAGGCTGCTGGGCCTCATGGCCTCCTGCATCCTGCTGGTCGATCATGCCAGATGGCATATGCGGGCTCTGCAGTGGGACCTGAAGTTCCAGTGGGCGCAGCACCAGGGCAATCTGTCCGATCACGTCCAGATCTCGGAGGGGACTGCAAAACAGTTGCAGTGGTGGCTCTCGAACCGGCAATGGGTCATGGGCAGATCCCTCTCCCTTCCCCAGCCAGAGCACACAGTTGTGATGGGCGCGTCCCTTTTGGGATGGGGCGGTCACATGGGAGAGGCGGAGATCAGAGGCCTCTGGTCTCCGGCGGAGTCCCGGCTCCATATCAACATTCTGGAGCTCCGGGCGATCCGACTTGCACTCAAGGCATTCCTTCCCTCTGTCAAAGGGAAGGTAGTGCAGGTGTTCACAGACAACACCACCGCCATGTGGTACTGCAACAAACAGGGCGGGGTGGGGTCGTGGACCCTATGTCAGGAGGCTCTGCGCCTCTGGACATGGCTGGAACATCAGGGCATATTCCTGATGGTTCAACACCTGGCAGGTTCCCTGAACGCCAGGGCGGACGAACTCAGCTGCAGGTGCATGATGGATCACGAATGGCGTCTTCACTCGGAGGTGGCGCAAGGTCTCTTTCAGCAGTGGGGAGAGCCTTGGTTAGATCTGTTCGCCACCGAAGAGAACGTGCAATGTCAGCAGTTCTGCGCCTTGGAATTTCCAAGGCGGCACTCGCTCGGCGACGCTTTTCGTCACGAGTGGAGTTGCGGTCTGTTGTACGCCTTTCCGCCTATACCACTTCTACCCAGAGTGTTGAAGAAGATTCGGCGCGACCGGGCCCAAGTCATTCTTGTGGCTCCGGACTGGGCTTGAAGAGTTTGGTATCCCGAGCTACTCAGTATGAGCGTCGATCCCCCGATCCGTCTGCCTCTTCGGGAGGATCTTCTGTCGCAGCAGCAGGGGACGGTCCTTCACCCGAACCTGTCCAGTCTACACCTGCTTGCGTGGAGATTGAGCGGCGGCAGTTGATTCCTTTCGACTTGCCTCCCGAAGTTTGTGATGTGATTCTGGCAGCCAGGCGTCCCTCCACTAAGGTGGTATACGCCTGCAGGTGGAACAAGTTTGTGGCATGGTGCACAGCAAAGGCTGTGAATCCCCTTTCTGCCCCTCTTTCTGAGGTTCTTCTGTTCCTTCTTTCTCTGGCCCAACAGGGTTCTGCCCTTGGTACCATCAAGGGCTATCTTTGTGCAATCTCGGCCTTTCTCAGGCTTCCTGATCAGCCCTCTCTTTTTAAGTCCCCTGTTGTTAACAGGTTTCTTAAAGGCATTACACACCTCTTCCCTCCTGTTCCGTTTGTAATGCCTCAGTGGGACTTGAACTTGGTTCTTACTTTCTTAATGTGCGCTCCCTTTGAGCCTCTGCATAACTGTCCTCTTCGTCTTCTTACTCTGAAGACAGCCTTTCTGGTGGCCATCACCTCCGCTCGGCGGGTGAGTGAGCTTTAGGCTCTTTCTTGCAAACCCCCCTTTCTGTCTGTTCATCCAGACAAGGTTGTTCTTCAGACGCGTCCGTCCTTCTTGCCAAAGGTGGTTACTGCCTTCCACATTGGGCAGACCATCACTTTGCCCACCTTCTTTCCGCCTCTGCATCCTTCCAGAGTTGGAAGAGAGGCTCCACCGTCTGGACCCAAAACGTGCGCTTTCCTTTTACCTCAACCGCACACAACAATTCCGGGTGGATGACCAGCTCTTTGTTGGCTACGTGGGCGCCAAAAAAGGTCGGGCGGTACACAAAAGGACTATCTCCCGCTGGGTCACCTTGTGTATCAAAGCCTGCTATTCTTTGGCTAAGAAGGAGCCTCCTGTTGGGCTGCGTGCCCATTCCACCAGGGCAACGGCTGCTACCACGTCCTTAGGCCGCGGTGTTCCGTTACATGATATATGTCAGGCAGCTACGTTGGCCTCGCTGCACACGTTTACCGAACATTACTGCCTTGACAGCCAGGTCCGGAGGGACGGCTTCTTTGGCCGTTCTGTCCTCCGGGACTTCCTTGTCTGAATCTGTTCGCAGACCCACCACCGGGGTTGGTATTGCTGGGGTATCTATTCTAAGGTAAGGAATCTGTCACTAACGTGTCTCTTTCAGATGCACAAGTTACTAACTTGTGTAAGGATATATCTGTAAGAGACAGTAGTTAGTGACAGATTCCTTACCGCCCCACCCATCCTCCCCGTTCTGCGAACTGATTTCTAGGGTTAAGGACATCCTTTTCAGGGCCCTAGTATTTTTCAGACACCTATGTCAGCTTCTTGCATGGCTCTGCGTTCCTGGCGCGGAAAGTCGTGTACAGAACTGACACCAGCGCGCAGGGGCGGCGTCTAAGTACTGCCCGCGACGTCATCCCGGCGATCCCGACGACGGACGCGGAGCCGCACGACGCCGCCTACCGACGCGCAAGGGTACTGCTACGCAAAAACTTTCCGGATCCAACCTGACGCCTGGGGATATTCTAAGGTAAGGAATCTGTCACTAACTACTGTCTCTTACAGATATATCGTTACACAAGTTAGTAACTTGTGCGTCAGCACCACTACACTGAAAATAGTTTCAGCACCACTGGTGCAAAGGTGCTAAACTATGTCCCTAAGTCCAGTTTTAAAACAAACCCTTGCAAGTATTCCCAAGCAAGAATCCGGGTGAACCTTCCAGTATTTTGTGTTGATGATTTTTTTACTTCTCAAAGCCATTTCAAAAGAGAATGTGTGAACTATACGTGATCATACACAATCATCTCACTTGTGTATGACTTTCATACATAAATTGAGAAATATGGATGTGGCTAATGGTTAGAGGTGCAGACTTTGGATCTGGGGAACCAGGTTCAGATTCAGGTTTTGACTCTGGTCAAATGACTTAATCTCCTTGCTTAAAATAAAATAAATATGACGTTATGTAATGTAATCTAGTGCTCATGTAAAGGTCCACAGTCCAAAACCAAAATGTACTACTGGGCCTCGTTTTAACACAAAAATGAATCTAAGGCTCCATACTCTGCTCAGAAGGGGTTTTCAAATTTGCTAAAATCACTTGTATTAACACCATGATTTTTCAGAAGCCATGTGATTTTAGTGAACAGATGCGAGAGATTAGCACCCCACTCTGAAAAGTGTTTCTACTTGAGTGCATTTCTCTATCTTCCACTTGACCAAAGTGTGATAAAGGCATATTGAATGGCATAGCCAAGGTTGTGACATTTACAAACAATTGCTGTTGAAGAGGAATGCAAAACATTTTAAAGAGTTTGTTATTTTGGTAATTCACAGGTTATTGAATTCATGTCTACTATTACAATAAAAAATTGCCACGACTCATATCTGTTAAAGCTAGATGATTTGCGAAAGTTTGTAGTTCTAAAAGCTGGCCAAGGTTCTAAAATTTCTGGGAAGCACTGCTGTACTCTCCAATCTAATCTTTCACCCACTGGTTGTAAAATGTCTGGGAAGCGCTGCTCTACTCACATCTTTCACCCGCAGTGCGAAAAACTGTCTAAAGGTGGATTCTGTGCCCATGCACATTGTGGACTAAGGGAGGAGTCACACAGCATCATGTTACTTGAAACATTTTTTTTTTTTTAAATTATAATGTGAGAGCCCAACAGTAGATGGCAGGAGAATACAAAACATGTAAATCCACACCACAACAGGCTACAAACTGACTCAACCAGGTTAAGTAACTTTTTCCTTTCCACCTCCCCACATATTCTCTGTTTCTGAACCCCAACATGACATTTTTCTGTATCTCTTATTTTTATGGGAATACTGCCAGTTCTGAACCAACTGGAGGAACTACTGAGTGACATGAAGGCTGATGTGACGCGCTTACCTGCTACTCTTTCCCGGATCCCGCCAATCGCTGCCCGTCTCCAGATGTCTGAGCGTAGCATCCTCAGTCGCCTTGCCAGCAAAGGAAATGAGATGCAGACAGCACCGGTAAATATATTTTAAGTTCAGATTTCTCTAGAGGCAGTTGTGGTCCCCCTTGTCAGAGATATTCATGCCGAAAAGGAGAAAAACTGTTTGAAGGTTGTGTGAGAGTGCCACTCAGTAGTTTGTTCTCAACATCCTAGTCTTGTGTATCAGGTATAGAAAGTATGTAGCCTAGGTCTGCTGAACTGTAGGACAGGCAGTGATTCTTGGCTTTATTGATGCCCAGAAGTGAAGGTATCTATGATAGAATGAGATGAACATTTAAATACTTAAGACATTCATTTGAGGCAGTGGTCATTTGAGGGGGTTAAAGGAACACCCTGCAGAGTAAATACATTTTAATTCTTGTGGTGTGATACTTTCAATCACAGATATTTAAGGTGTAGGCAAGATGTTTAACCTTGCATTTACTCTAATGATGATGGGTATGGTATCTGAACATTCCTGTCACCTTGATCATGTGTTGGCCCCTCAGACTGCATCAGTGGTGGCAGTTATACTTGATTTGATTAATCACTTGTGCATTGGCTGGAATCCTTTGGAGCTTCATGGCCGAACTAGGCTCTTCAGTAATCTTCATATCCCTGGTAACGAGAACAGACCCGTCTTTAACCTTAAATTTTAAAGTCTTTCCGCAGATGAGCAACTTACCGTTAATGATTCTGTTGCTCAGAACTGTGAAATAATGCTTAGAAAATAGAGTAGAGAGTAAAAATAAAATACAAAATTCCGTAAAGAGAACCCTACTCCAAATTCCTTGGTTGCAATGGCAGCCAAAAGCAAAAACAATGCTTCTGGCTGTAATGGTTCTCACTCATCTTGTGTGATCTCCTTTTGAACCACTACACAATTGTCCCCTCCGGCTGCTTACCATCAAGACAGCTTTACTGGTGGCAATAACATCTGCCCGGAGGGTGAGTGAGCTGAAAGCTTTCTCATCAAAGCCTCCCTATCTTATGGTATTCTAAGGCAATGTGGTG